>CATPAB010000004.1:0-600000 GCA_954870475.1 Euphrasia confusa | reverse complement strand
TCCCCTCCCGTACTCTCCTAAACCCTATCATTCGCCGCTATTTCATTTTACTCAGAAAAACAATTGCGTTAACGCAATTATAATTTTTCTCTGTAAAATTAAATTAGTTTGCGCTAATATTTTTCTCTCAGAGAGAAAAAGATATATTGACGCTGTTGATAGAGAAAGTACAGAAGGGAGAACTCCAGCGGATCGTTGCCCACACAACGGCTGGAGAAGGGATCTGAGGCATACGTTAGAAGCATCTAAGGTCTCAACAATCGACCGAGAGGTATGAGATCGGAACTTTTATTCCGCAATTTTATTCGATCTCTGTTTTTGCGTTAATCATACAACGAACCAAAGATCGGGTTCCGTGGCTTGGATGTGATGTTCTCGGACTGCTGGGAGGTTTCTGACCTCCGGCGTGGCAGTCGGATCGAGAAAATCTCATCGGAACAGCCGGAACGGGCGGATCGCGCTGCTGTTCGCAGCCGCCAGGCGACCGCCAGAGGAGCAAGCGCCCGCTCGCGACAGGTCGCGGGCGCTCGCCTGGGCAGCAAGCGCTCGCTTGCCTTGCTGCGCGAGCGCTCGCCTGGTGGGCAGGCGGTCGCCTGCTCCGGGCAGATCGCGAGCCGCGGCTTCGGCTGCGGCGGATGCGCGATCTCTTGGGCGGGTGGCCTTGGCTGTCCGGGGGTGACTTCCAGAAGTCGATTGGGGACGTCCGGATGTTCGAGTGTTCGAATGGATGTGTCCCGGGTAGTCGATTTCCAACAATTGGTATCAGAGCCGGTTATCGGTTCGTTGTATTTTTGCGCGTGTTACCTTGCAGGTTGAACCCGATTATTATGGCCAATTTATTTTTGATTTTTTGTGCTGTATGTATGTGGTTTTGATTAAACTCTCGGGCTTGTCGAGATCGGTTTTATTTTTGGAAAGTTGCTTGTTTGTAATAGATAAAAACGACGGGTTGAGTCGTTAGGTTTATTTATTTTTTCGTTGCATCCGGGACTTGTATAGGGTCGATCAAAATGTATAGGATCGATACCGGACTTAGTAGAATAATTTTGTAATTAATTTCTGCTATTGGATCGAGACGAGATCGAAGCCCGGAGGAACGAAAATCGAAGTCGAGACGAGCAACGAGTTCGAGTTCCAAGAGACGTGCATTCAAGATTTTAAGGCCATAATAATCGGGCCACGTTAATTGCTTTCTTATGTGATTTACGTGTTTTATTATGCTTATTATTTTATGCATGTATATCCCTAAATCGTAAAATACTAAGTGGGAGAGGGATTGGAAACAATCCCGCGGTCTCCATTCTCTGTTTCGAGAGTGATGTGTATTGACTTACGAGTTGGCTTTAGTGTCATCCTCCCTATCGGATAAAGTCGATACACGGAAATCACTTTGATCGAAATTCGAATGAAATTCCAATTTTAAAATTGAACAATTAAGTTTTTTAAAGCAATGCCTAATCTGTCTTTCAAAGACTAATTTCAACTCGACTCATTCTCACCCCGGGGAGTGGAATGGAGCCAAAGCGCTTGGTTATGTCGATGACACAGATTAGAGACATTCAAGTCATTTGATGACTAGATCGACTGTCTGGTTGGCTCCCTCACTTTGTGAGAGATAGGGCTCAATTGCATGATTGATCGCTGGTTAGAAACTTCGAGTTTCACTTACGAGATATCAAGCTTTGATTAACGAAATTGTGAAATTTATTAAATGGAATTCAATTAACAAAGTTGTTTGTTTAGTAAACGTCCACACTATCGTGGCTTACTAGACGGAAACGGAACTTTGGGTTAATTGAGGCTCGACAGTTATAGGAAATCGTAAAGGGACCGCATGTCAACGTAAACGTCCACACTAACGTGGCTTGCGGTGGGCGTGTAGTTTCCGAGCGGTTAACTTAGTACTGAGAAATGGTATACACTTAGGTACGCTTTACAGTATCCTCCCCATCGGAGTCACTGCTGTAATGATGCACGACCGAAGTAAAAGTCCAGTTATAAAATCATTTGGACTAGTATACGTCCACATGAACGTGGCATGCTAGTCTAATGGGATTTTAGGATTGATTGGTAGATTTAATGATATTAATTAAGGGAGTTAATATCGAATTAAATTTGACAGTTTGATTTGTCTCTTTTATAGATATGGCACTCAACCCGCTATCCATGATACTAAAAGAGAACAAACTCACTGGTCCGAACTATATTGACTGGAAACGAAACTTGGACATTGTCCTGACTGCTGAGGAGTACAAATATGTACTCCATGAGGATTGTCCTGACGAACCTATTGACACCTCCACTCCTGAGGAAAAGGAAGCTCATCGGAAGTGGGTCAAGGCTAATCAGATGGCGCGGTGCTACATTTTGGCTTCTATGTCAAATGTGCTGCAACATCAGCATGAAGCCATGACCACTGCCTATGATATGATGCTTAACCTCAAGGAGATGTTTGGTAGTCAGGATAGGGCAGCCAGGCAAGATGCCATGAGGCAACTCATGACGGCCACTATGTCCGAAGGAACGCCCGTGAGGGATCACGTTCTTAGGATGATAGGCTATCTGAATGAGATAGAGATTATGGGAGGATCTATCGATGGGGAAACCCAGATCGATATAGTGCTCCAGTCTCTGCCTAAGAGTTTTGAGCAGTTCCGCCTGAACTATAACATGAACAAGAGGTTATATACGTTGGCGGAACTCCTGACTGAACTCCAGGCGGCAGAGGGAATCTTTAAGAAACCTCAGGCACTTGTGGCTGTGAAACTTCCTGGCCCTCCGGGAGCTAAGAGGAAGAAGAAGCAAGGACGGAAACCCAGTGGACCCAGAATTGGTGGACCACAGAATGGAGTGAACAAGCCCAAGGGCAAGTGTTTCCGTTGCAAGCAGTCTGGACATTGGAAGTCTAATTGTCCTCTCAGACAAGGAGGTATGAACTTTTCCTTAGTCACTGAAACATGTTTAGCGGTGTTATCCACCGGTACCTGGTGTGTGGATACGGGAGCCACTGATCATGTCTGCAATTCTTTGCAGGGGTTCCAGGAAACCCGGCGGCTTAGAGAGGGAGAGATCACCATCTACATGGGCAATGCTACGAAAGTGGCGGCAGTTGCAGTGGGAGATGTTCATTTATCTTTTAATAATAAAGTTTTAGTATTGAATGATTGTCTTTATGTACCGAACTTTAGAAAGAACCTTGTTTCGGTTTCTAAGTTGGTTTTGAATAAATATTCTGTTTCTTTTGATAGTTCTGTTATTATCAAAAAGAATGGTGAGTATATCTGTTCTGGTACATTGATAGGCAACTTATATATACTGAATCCTGATTATTCCACGATGCAACGAGTAGAGTCTTTTAACACATCTAGTACCAATAAGAGAAAGGAGCCTTCCAGAATGAATCAAAAGTACTTGTGGCATCTTAGGCTAGGTCATATTAACTTGGGTAGGATTCAAAGGTTGATAACTGATGGAATACTCAGTAGTGTGAAAGATGAGGACTTTCCAACCTGCGAATCATGCTTGGAAGGAAAAATGACCAAGCGACCCTTTAGTGATAAAGGGTATAGATCCAAGGAAGTACTAGAGTTGATTCACTCTGATTTGTGCGGGCCTTTATCTGTCCAAGCGAGAGGAGGTTATGAATATTTCGTAACCTTCACTGATGATTACTCAAGGTATGGTTTCATATACCTGATGCGCCGCAAGAGCGAGTGCTTTGACAAGTTCAAGGAGTACAAAGCTCTTGTGGAGAACCTTCATGGTAAAACCATAAAGACTCTACGATCTGATCGTGGAGGAGAGTACCTCTCGGGAGAGTTTAAGGCGTACTTATTAGAGAATGGGATTGATTCCCAGATGACTGCACCATACTCGCCCCAGCAGAATGGTGTAGCAGAAAGAAGGAATAGGACTCTTATGGAAATGGTAAGATCTATGATGAGTTATTCAGAACTACCAGTTTCGTTCTGGGGATATGCCTTGGAAACAGCGGCGTATATCCTGAACTTAGTTCCTTCTAAATCAGTCCCTAAGACGCCCTCGGAATTGTGGACCGGGCGTAAGCCAAATTTGAAACACATTCGGGTCTGGGGTTGTCCAGCACATGTGCTGAAGCATGGGGCTGATAAGTTGGAATCTCGTTCAGATATTCGGTTGTTTATAGGATATCCTACAGGAACGAAAGGTGGTCTATTTTATAGTCCTAAGGACCAGAAGATCGTTGTTAGCACCAACGCTCGGTTCTTGGAAGAGGATTATATAATGGACCACAAGCCCAAGAGTGAGATAATACTAAACGAACTGAGAGGGGACGATCAAGGCTTAGATCCAACCGAACCGGGTGATACGCCACCACAGTCTGCACCTGTAGTTACTGAGGTTACACCGGAGCCTCGTCGTAGTGGGAGGGTTGTTCGACAACCCGATAGGTTCATGTTTATAGGTGAGTCTTCGGACTTGTTACCTGGAGAACATGAAGCCGATCCCTGGACCTATGGCGAGGCGCTTAAAGATCAAGATGCTCAGTCTTGGCAAAAAGCGATGAAATCTGAGATTGAATCAATGGATTCAAATCAGGTCTGGAATCTTGTAGCACCGCCCAAAGGTGTAAAAGCCATTGGTTGCAAGTGGGTGTACAAGAGAAAAAGAGGGTCTGACGGGAAGGTTGAAACCTTCAAGGCTAGGCTTGTTGCGAAAGGGTATACTCAGAAAGAAGGGATCGATTATGAAGAAACCTTTTCGCCGGTAGCTATGCTAAAGTCGATCCGGATTCTTTTGTCTATAGCATCTTATATGGATTATGAGGTGTGGCAAATGGACGTCAAGACAGCATTCTTGAATGGGAATCTTGACGAGACCATTTACATGAGACAGCCAGAAGGTTTCATCAAGAAAGGCCAAGAGCATCTAGTGTGTAAGCTAAACCGATCCATTTATGGATTGAAGCAAGCTTCTAGATCTTGGAACATGCGGTTTGATGAGGTTATCCAGTCTTATGGATTCATTCAAAGCATGGACGAGTCGTGTGTATACCGGAGAAGTGACGGAAACAGTGTGGCGTTTCTCGTGCTTTATGTAGACGACATCCTTCTAATTGGCAACAATGTGAAGATGTTGTCAGACATAAAGGGATGGTTGTCCAAGCAATTCGATATGAAAGACTTAGGACAAGTTGGACATGTTCTTGGGATCAAGGTTATAAGGGATCGCCGGAAAAGAACATTAAGCTTGTCCCAGGCTTCATATATTGATACGATTCTGGCTCGTTTCAACATGCAGAATTCCAAGAGAGGTGCTCAACCTTTCTGCCATGGAATTCATCTATCTAAAGACATGTGTCCCAAAACACAAAAGGAGATAGATTACATGAAGAAGGTTCCTTATGCTTCGGCAGTAGGAAGTCTAATGTATGCCATGTTGTGCACGAGACCTGATATCTGCTATGCCGTGGGCATGGTAGCTAGATATCAGAGTAACCCTGGACAGGGTCACTGGACTGCTGTAAAGAACATACTTAAGTACCTGCGAAGGACTAGGAATTATGTTCTGAGTTACAAAGCGTCCGAGTTGATTCCTATTGGTTACACAGACTCGGATTTCCAATCTGATAAGGATCAGCGAAAGTCTACATCAGGCTATGTGTTCACATTGGGAGGTGGAGCAGTCTCATGGAAGAGTGTTAAGCAGAAATGCATTTCGGACTCTACCATGGAAGCCGAATATGTAGCAGCCTCTGAGGCAGCTAAAGAATCGGTGTGGCTCCGGAACTTCCTTATGGACTTGGATGTGGTTCCTAAAATGCCTAGAGCTATCACAATTTATTGTGACAATAGCGGTGCAGTGGCAAATGCAAAGGAACCACGAGCCCACAATGCGAGTAAACACATAGATCGCAAGTACCACCTGATTAGAGACATCGTCAGGAGAGGCGATGCGGTTGTCACCAAGATTGCATCAGCGGATAACCTGACTGACCCCTTTACGAAGGCACTTCCAGCGGAAGCGTTCAAGAGACACGTGAAGGGGATGGGTATCGGATGTATGGTAGAGGGCAACTAGAGATTTAGTATAAGTGGGAGATTGATGGAGTTATATTCTAAATGTCTAGTTTAGTGACAATATGGAAATCCTTATCTGTGTTTTTCATTATCTATTAATCAAACTGTCGGCATTTTTTTTGTCTACTTTGTACTTGAATGCAATAGTCCTAGATATATACGTTGTAGACAGTATGGCGTGAGGAGACACGCGGAAGATCATACGGTCGGTTACTCGTATATTATCGAACAGAAGCTCACGACTTAGATGGACAGGGACAATCCATCGGTACGTCGTAGTGTGACTGGGTAATAGTTGGTCTTGACTATTATGTTACACTTGAACACTTGGTGTATTGAGCAGGACCACGGGAGGGCGTTCGATTTATACTAATCGACGTAATCGAACTAGACCTCAGAATTACGGATATACGAATTCTTAATCCCTATATAATTGTAGGTGCGTATGTCCAATTCTCGGTTCTTTAACTTGCCAATGAGTGAGACTATTTGATTAGTCGAGATACTCGGTAAATTGGGAATCGAAATTGTACACACGGCATGCTATAGATTATAGACAGGAAACCGTGTCCCGTTTATCGGGTTGATAACGTCCCCGAGATGAGCTCATAAAGTTTATCATGTAAACCCTGCAGGTGGATTTGTTCCACATGATAATAAGGATGAGTGGTACTAGTCTCGGATAATAAGAAACGAATTAATTTAATTATTAGTAATTAAATAAATTCGTGGACGTTCGATATCTTAAACACGGGGAAAGTCGTGTATGTAATTTCGGCGGATTTATTATTGTTGAAATAATATTAAAATTAATTTCGGGAATTCAATTATTATTTTATAGTGGAGTTAATAATAATTAAAATTGAAATCGATTAATTAAGGAATTGCGTTTACGTATTCCAAGTTAATTAATATTTCAATTTAGCCCTTAATTAATTTATCCTAAGGTCCCTAACGTAACTCTATATAATCCCCTCCCGTACTCTCCTAAACCCTATCATTCGCCGCTATTTCATTTTACTCAGAAAAACAATTGCGTTAACGCAATTATAATTTTTCTCTGTAAAATTAAATTAGTTTGCGCTAATATTTTTCTCTCAGAGAGAAAAAGATATATTAACGCTGTTGATAGAGAAAGTACAGAAGGGAGAACTCCAGCGGATCGTTGCCCACACAACGGCTGGAGAAGGGATCTGAGGCATACGTTAGAAGCATCTAAGGTCTCAACAATCGACCGAGAGGTATGAGATCGGAACTTTTATTCCGCAATTTTATTTGATCTCTGTTTTTGCGTTAATCATACAACGAACCAAAGATCGGGTTCCGTGGCTTGGATGTGATGTTCTCGGACTGCTGGGAGGTTTCTGACCTCCGGCGTGGCAGTCGGATCGAGAAAATCTCATCGGAACAGCCGGAACGGGCGGATCGCGCTGCTGTTCGCAGCCGCCAGGCGACCGCCAGAGGAGCAAGCGCCCGCTCGCGACAGGTCGCGGGCGCTCACCTGGGCAGCAAGCGCTCGCTTGCCTTGCTGCGCGAGCGCTCGCCTGGTGGGCAGGCGGTCGCCTGCTCCGGGCAGATCGCGAGCCGCGGCTTCGGCTGCGGCGGATGCGCGATCTCTTGGGCGGGTGGCCTTGGCTGTCCGGGGGTGACTTCCAGAAGTCGATTGGGGACGTCCGGATGTTCGAGTGTTCGAATGGATGTGTCTCGGGTAGTCGATTTCCAACAATTTATGCCTCGACAAAATAATGTGTTTTAAAGAAGGAATAAGACTCTTATAGATATGGGAAAGTAGACAATGAGTTATTCGGAGTTACCTAATTCATTTTTGGGATATGGCTTGGAAACAACGGTGTTTATCCTGAACTTGATTCCTTTGGAAACTTGTACAGATATTCGGCTGTTTATAGGATACCCTAAGAAAACGAATTGAGATATGTAATATAGTCCAAAGGACCAGATGTTCATTGATTGTATCAATGTTCGGTTCTTAGACATGGACTATATATATATATGCAAGATCACAAGCCCAAGAGTAGAGTAATACTTAATGTGCTTAGAGGGACTGATCAAGACTTAGAACCAGCCTAACTGAGTGTTCACTACTTTAATCTTTAGTCACTAAAGATACACCGGAGTGTCGTCATAGTGGGAGGGTTGTTAGACAACCCGACAGGTTCATGTTTATAGGAGAGTCTTCGGACTTGTTACCTAGAGAACATGAAGCCGACCCCTGGATCTATGACGAGACGCTGAAAGATCAAGATGCTCAGTCTTGGTAAAAGACGATGAAATATGAGATTGAATCTTTGGATTCAAATCATGTCTGGGATCTTGTAGCACCGGCCAAAGGTGTAAAAGCCATTGGTTGCAAGTGGGTGTACAAGATGAAAAGAGGGTCTGACGGGAAGGTGTGAACCTTAAGGCTAGGCGAAAGGGTGCACTCAGAAAGAAAGGGATCGATTATGAGTAAACTTTTTTGCCAGGAGCTATGTTAAAGTCGATCCGGATTCTTTTTTCTTCACATGGAAGATGGAAGTCAAGACGGATTTCTAAATCGAAGTCTTGACAGGACCATCTGTGTGGGACAACCAAAGGGATTCATCGAAAAGAGCCAAGAGCATTCGGTAAGCAAGCTTAATCAATCTTAGGATTGAAGGAAGCTTCAAGATCTTGGACACATGTAGATCTATGAGAAAATCCATTTTATGGATTCATTCATGTCATGTTTGGGTCCTGTGTGTAACAAAGAAGTGACAGAAAAGATTTGGTGTTTTCTCATTCTTTATGTAGACGACATCCTTCTAAATTGGCAACAATATGAAAGATGTTATCGGACATAAAGGGATGGTTGTCCGAGTAATTCAATATAAGAGACTCAGGAGAAGTCGGGAATGTTCTTGGGATCAAAGTTATAAATGATCGCCAGAAAAGAACATAGAACTTATCTCGAGTCTCATACATAAATACAATTCTTACTCGTTGCAGCATACGGAATTCCGAGAAAGGTCTTCACCTTTTAGATGTGGAATTCATCTATCCAAAGTTTTGTGTCCGACACAATAAAGGAGATAGATGAAGAGTAAGCAGTTCCCTGCACCTTAATGGTGGGAAGCTTAATGTATGTAATGCTATGCACGAGACTGATATCTGCAATGCCGTGGGCATGGTGGTGAGATATCATAGTAATCCTGGAAAGGATCACTCGACTGATGTAAAGAACATGTTTAGGCTCCTGCAGAGGACCATGAATTATGTTCTGAGTTACAAAGCAGTCAAGTTGTTTCCTCGGATTACGTAGAATTGGATTTCCAATCAAACAGGGACAGTTAAAAGTCGAAGTCAGGCTATGTGTTCTCACTGTGAAGTGGAGCAGTCACATGGAAGAATGTAAAGCAGCAATGCATTACGGACTCTACCATGGAAACTGAAAGGATAACGGCCTCTGAGGCAGTTAAAAGGTCAGTGTGGCTCCAGAACTTCCTAAGGGACTTAGATGTGGTTTCTAGTTCACCCAAAGCTATTTTGAATAGCGGTATTGGCAAACTTGAAATGCCACGAGTCCACAGTGGGAGATAACACGTAGAGCGCAAGTACCACCTGATTCAAGAGATCGTCTAGTAAGATGATGAAGTTGTCACCTAGATAGCATCGAGAGGATTGCCTGGTAAACCCGTTCACAGAGCCACTTCCAGCGAAAGCGTTGGATAGGCGTGATAAGGTTATGGGAATCTGATGTTTGGGAGAGGGCGACTAGACTTTTAGAATAAGTGGGAGATTGATGGAGTTGTATTCTAAATGTCTAGTGTAGTGCAAATACAGAACTCCTTATCTATACCTTAATTCGAGATATGATTCAAGCATGATTGCATTTAATGCAATAGTCCTTGATTTATACGTTGTAGACAGTATGGCGTGAGGAGACACGCGGAAGATCATACTGTCGGTTACTCGTATACTATCGAACAGTAGCTCACGACTTAGATGGACAGGGACAATCCATCGGTACGTTGTAGTGTGACTGGTAGATAGTCGGTCTTGACTATCATGTTACACTCGTACACTTGGTGTATTGAGAAGGACCACGGGAGGGCGTTCGATTTATACTAATTGCAGTAATCGAACTAGACCTCAGATATTACGGATATACGAATTCCTAATCCCTATATAATTATAGGTGCGTGTGTCCAGTTCTCGGTTCTTTGACTTACTAGTGAGTGAGACTAATTGATTAGTCAATATTCTCGGTAAATTGGGAATCAGAATTGTACACACGGCATGCTATAGATTATAGACAGGAAATCGTGTCCCATTTATTGGGTTGATGATGTCCCCGAGATGAGCTCATAAAGTTTATCATGTAAAAACCCTGCAGGTGGATTCGTTCCACATGATAATAAGGATGAGTGGTACTAGTCTCGGATAACAAGAAACGAATTAATTTAATTATTAGTAATTAAAGTTAATTCGTTGACATACGATATCTTAAACACGGGGAAAGTCGTATATGTAATTTGGCGGAATTATTATTGTTGAAATAATATAAATTAATTATTGGGAATTCAATTATAATTTTATAGTGGAATTAATTATAATTAAAAAATTGTGGAATTTAATTAAGGTTTTCCTTTTGGGACGCCGAGTTAATTAAATTGCAATTTAGCCTAATAATTAATTTACATAAGGTCTCTGGTGTAGCTCTATAAATACCTCACCCTCTCTTTCTCTAAACCTAAGTTTCGCCGCAATAATTAATTCTGTGGAGAGAAAATAATTGTTAGCGCAGTTAATCTTTTTTCTCTACTTAATTAATTTAGTTTGCGCAATAACTTATTCTGTAGAAATTAATTTGCTAGCGCAAATATATTTCTGGAGACAGAATAAAATTCTCACGGTGGGTTCAAGAGAGAAAGGAGAAGAGGAAGGTTCAGCGGATCGTTGCCCACTCAACGGCTGAACGTCGGGGATATAGACATACACCGGAAGGCTTCGTGGTCTCAACAATTCGGCCTCTCCGAATCACGCGACAAAGGTATGAGATCGAACACTAATTCCGCAAATATTTGATCTCTTATTTCGTTGAAAATACATCGGATCTAAGATCGGGTTCCGGGCGTCGTGGATCATGTTCCTCGATTACTGGGGGGTCAAGGACCTCCGGATCGGTAGTCGGAAGAGGAAAATCGACCCGGAAACGCGCTCGGAAAAGCAGGTCGCACTGCTGTTCGCAGACGAACGGCGCCCGCTGTTTGGGGCCTATTCAGCGGCCGCTAATTGACTAGCAGCGCCCGCTGTTTGAGTCAGGTCAGCGGCTGATTCGCGCGGTTGTCCTTCGGGGCGATGGCTGTTGGAGTTGTGTACTTAATGTCTAGATTTAAGTAACGATAAACTCCCGGTCATAGCATTTAATCTATTTAATTAATAAACAATTGTTTGCTTTTAATTATTATTAATTAAATATATGCAAATCATAGTCCTAGATTCTATACGTTGTAGTTAGTATGGTGTGCGACGTCACACAGAAGATCATACTATCGGTTACTCGTATTTAATCAAACAGTGGCTCACGACCTAGATGGACCCGGACCAATCCATCAGTATAGTCGTTGTGTGAGAGAGAAAATAATTTGTCTTAATTATTTTATCACACTTGTACACTTGGTGTATTGAGCGGATCGTTGAGATTCATCGATTAGGATTGCCGGCGATAATCGATTCGAGTCTCAGAGTATTTTATTCTTAATCCCCGATATTGTTGCGGGTGTGTATATTTAATATAAGTGACTTTGATTTACCAAAGGAATTAACCGATTTAATTATTGGGTTAATTACCGGTTAAGTTGGGTCACTATATTTTATATATGGCATGCCGTGAATGATTGACCGGACAGTGTATCCCGGAAGGGTTGATAATATCCCCGAGATGAGTTCAAAAGGAATTATTGTGTAAACCTCATGAGTGGATTCGTTCCGCACAATAATTAAGGTTGAATGGTACTAGTCTCGGATTCAAGAGATGAATATAAATTAATTAGCAATAAATTAATTTTATTCATGGATATTTAAATCTTAAATACACGGAATAAATAATACTACCGGAGAAATATTATTTGATATAATATGGTTTAATATTGGGAGTGCAATTAATTTATATAGTGGAAAATAAATTAATTAATATTAATGGGAGATTAATAGATTTGGGCTTGGGCTCAATTTAATCATTAATATTGGAAGCCCAATATTCCACCTCCTTTAGATCCCCTACGTAGCCTATAAAAGCACTACATGGTCTTCACTTTTTGATAAGACAAGAATATCAATAGTTGATAGTTCTAGAGAGTTGAAGAGGATCCATAAGCTTGGAGGATCGTCGCCCACCCGACGTTCAAGCTAGTGCAAGGAATACGTGGGAAGATCGTAAGGTCATCAACTTAGATTCGTTTCTCCGCACAACGAATTAAAAGGTAAAATCACATACTCTCTTCTATGAATTTATGTGGATTAATTGTGATGCATACATGAACGGACGATCCGGGTAAACGACGAACTTCGGGGACGGGGATTCGAGATCCCCGGCGAAGGTTCGAGAGAGCCCTCGGCTGGGAGCCGAGGGGGTGGCGGTCGGCCTAGGGCTCGACCGCCGGCAGCGGCCACGCGAGGGGAGCCCCGGCTGGACGCCGGGGCGAGCGATTGACCAAGGGTCGATCGCTGGGGGCTGCCGCGGCTTCGCGCCGCGGCTGGGCGCTCCCTCCCCGGCCGGTGGTGGCGGTGATTCGCCGGACTCACCGCCGGGGGCTGCTAGGCAGCCCCACGCGATCGACGGCGATCGCGAGCCCCACGGTGGGGCTCGGCTAGGGTTTAGCCGCGGGTTCATCCCGCGGCGATGCTCTTGACGAGCCCGGTTCTTCGTGGTGTTCGTGATCGGTCTCCGGCGAGAGGATTTCGGTCGGGTTATTATTTTCCGCAACTGGTATCAGAGCGTTTGGTTTCGTGTTCATGTATGTGTTCAATTGTGTTCTACCTTGCAGGGATTCCGACTATCATGGTTTAATTAATTATTAATTATTCGTTTAATTAATTGCTATTTAATTTACCATGATTGTTCGTTTATTAAACTCTCGGACATGTCGAGATTCGTTTTGTGTGGATGAATGCTTGTAATAGTAAAAATTCGGGGGTTGACCGAATTTAGGATTTATTATTGCGTTCTATGTTTTCCGGAAAGTGTATAGGGTCGATTTCATGTATAGAATCGATACCGGAATTGTAAATTTATTTCTTGTAATTTATTTACGTTGGATCGATGCCGAGACGACCGCCGGAGAACTCGTGTGACGAAGAAGACGAAGAGGACGAAGAACCGGGGGGGTCGATCAACCCCATGATCGACCCCATGACCGAAGCCATGGGGAGGGGTCGATCGCCCCTCGGCTGGGGCTGCCGCCGGCAAGGTGGTGGCCGGCCGGCTGGGGCGGCGGCGGCGGTGCCCTCTCCGATGATGGCGGCGGTCGGTGGTGGTGGTGGTGGTGCGGGGATCCCCAACCCGTGCTACTCCTAATCCTACCAAGATACTACTTACCTAATTGATTCAAGTTTTCCTATTTTGAGTATTCCTAAGTATGGGAACTCTCATGGAGATAGGAAAAGAATTAATTAATATTATTTATTTCCTTATTCTATTATGGAAATCTTCTAGAATATTTCAAGTTCTACTTGGAATAGGAATCTAGAGATATAATAGAATTAGATAGGAAAAGAATTAATATTATTTATTTCCTTATTCTATTATGGAAGTCTTCTAGAATATTTCAAGTTCTACTTGGAATAGGAATCTAGAGATTTAATAGAATTAGATAGGAAAATAATTAATTTATTTCTATTTGATTATTCCTATTTTATGGGAATTTTCATAGACATGGAAACTAATTAATCTTGGAAAGTAGAAAAGTCTTAATTTATTTTATTTCCTTATTCTATTATAGAAGTCTTCTAGAATATTCCAAGTTTGACTTGGATGGATTATTCTAGAGATTTAATGGAATTAGATAGGAAAATAAAATAAATAAAAATATTAATAATATTTAATTTTATTTTTGATTTTTTCGATTGACTTGATTTTCGAATTGAGTATCTTTTGGATTTATTGAAAATAAATAGATTTAAATATTGGGATTAATATTCTCGTCACATGGAGCATTCAAGAACGAAGACTGAAGACTAGAAGACGCATACGGAGATGGAATAAAGCCATGATAGTCGGGAAAATAATTTTTCTAGCATTATTTTGACTATGTGCTATGTGCTTTATTACTTGTATGCATGCTTATGTGTTTAATTATGCATTAGATAGCGTATCCCTTTGTTATAAAAAGCTAAGTGGGAGCGGGGATGGAAACATTCCCATGGTCTCCATTACTGTTCTCTTGGTGACTCTTATGGACTTTTGAAGTTCATATAGATGTGTCATTGGAGGAGAATTCTTGTAATTCCTCTTACAAGAAACATTGATTAAGTTTATCAAACAATGCCTAATTTGTCTTTCTGAAACTGACTTCAAGTCGACTCATTCTCACCCCGGGGAGTGGAATGGAGCCAAAGCCACTTGGTCATGTGGATGACACAAATTAGAGGCAGTCGTACCATTCTTTGATAGATGGATCGATTGTCTGCTCGGCTCCCTCATCTAATGAGAGATAGGGTTGTTCGCATGGTGAGTCACTGGTTAGAAACTTCGAGTTTCACTTATGATTCTCCGCGTCTTGATTTATGAAATCAAATGTCTCAAGTGATTGGATTTCAATTGTAAAAATCTTTTGGTGTAGTAAACGTCCACACTATCGTGGCTTGCTGCATTGAATGGGATTTTGGATCGATTGATGTAGACAGTTATAGAAGAAAGTGAAGGTTCATGTATTAGCGTAAACGTCCACACTATCGTGGCTTGCGGTAATATACGAGTCCCAAACAATCTTCTTAGATACTGAGTAATGGTTTACACTTAGGTACGCTCTATAGTATCCTACCCATCGAAGTAACGCTATAGTGATGTACGACCAAAGCAAATCTAATTGCTAAATCATTTGGATGGGTAAACGTCCACACTATCGTGGCTTGCCTTATCTGATGGGATTTTAGATGTGATTAGTGATTTAATGATATTATTTGAGGGAGATAATATCGGATATTAAATTAATTGTTTGTTTAAATGTGCTTATAGGTTTAGAGAATAGCTATGAACCCACTTTCTATGATACTCAAGGAGCATAAGCTCACTGGCCCCAACTATATTGATTGGAAGAGAAATTTAGACATTGCTCAGACTGTAAAAGAGTACAAAGATGTACTCAGTGAAACTTGTCCTCCTAGACCTACTATTGTCTCAACTGATGAGGAAATAGCTGACTTTGAGAAGTGGGATAGTGCTCTTGCATTGGCCGCCAATCATGATGTCATGCTTAAACTCAAGTTGATCTTTAGGCAAAATGTAAAGGCTAGAAAAGAGGCGATGAGAACACTCATAAAGATCAGTTGCTTCGAGGAAACGCTTGATCACGTTTTCGAGATGCTAGATCTTTTGTAAGAGTTGAAACAATCGCAAGCTCTTACAGCCAAGGCCAAAGGTTTCGGACCTAAGGTTTTACATAAGGAAAAGGAGAAGATGACAAGAGAGTCCAATGGTCCTAAAAGACTTGGACCACGGAACAGAGTGAGAAAGCCTTCGGGCAGTCATTCTCATGGAACACATTCTGAGGACTGGAAGTCTATGTTTTCTCCTCGAGAAGGTACGAGATTTTCTCCTTAGTCTTTGAAACATAGTCAGTAGCGTTATCTACCAGAAACCTGGTTGGTAGATATGGAACCTCTGACGGTATGTATGCATTTAAAATGCAGGGACACCAGGAAACCCAAAGACTTGGAAATGGAGGAATGATCTACACGGGCAAAAGCTGTAAAGGAGGCAGCGGTTGCGGTGGAAGACATTTATCTGCTTTAGTAGTTAAATAGGATTTCATTTCAAAGTTATTGCTTTATGTACCCCTTTATTTTAGAAAGAACGTTTTGTTCTGGATTTCTATTATTAATGAATGGATATTTTATTTCTTTAATCATTGGATGATTTTGACAAGAAATAATGGCATTATCTATTCTGGTACATTAGATAGCAATATGTGAATGATAAATCCTTAGTCTACCACGATGCAACAAACCGTTCTATAACTTGTTTTACTTATTAGATATTTCTTTATTAATCATTATACTTGTGAATTCTTATACTTAGTAGTATTTTCAAATAAGATTCAAATGGTCGAAATTGATTTGATCAATTAAAGTTGAAGGAATGGACCTTCCGACCTAAGGATTGAATTTGGAGGATAATACGTCTAAGCAAACCTTTCTGGAAAAAGGATAGAATTCAGACAAGTATTAGAAATGATTAGATATGCAGACATATGTGTATATTAGAAAGGTGCGAGTAATTCTTTCAAGAATACTCAAGTAATGGAGTAGAATGCTTGATGTGCCATAAAAGCAAAGTGTTTTGACTAGTCAATGGACACAAAGCTATTATGGGGAACCATCAAAGTATATCCATTAGAAGCCTGCGACTTGGTCGCGAAGGCCATAACCTATCTAGATAACACATGGCATAATCAAAGATTGGGATTAAATCCCAAAGAGACGCGCCATACACTTGCGTGTAGAGATGGTGCGTTGTAAAGAAATGGAAATCTAATAGTAAGAGAACAAGTTGTTTTGGAACTACCTATGTTCTATGGATATTCCTAGAGACAACGACATATTCAATATGGTTGTAGGATATCCTAGATGAACGAAGTATTGTGTGTTCTATAGTACTATGAACCAGAGGGACGTCTCGTCCGGTTCATAGAGAAAGACTATTAGATGAACCACAAAGCCTAAAATTGACGTAATACCTTGAAATGAGAAGAAGGACAAAAGACTAGGAACCAGCCAAACCGAGTAGAAGTACACCACATACTGCACCTATTGTTATTACTGTTATACATCGGGACGCCATTGCAGTGGGAGGTTGTTGGACAACCAGGGATATTCATAAGACTAGAGGAGTTCGGACTCTGGATCTAGTAAAGATGAAATCGACCCCTAGATCTGCATAAGGGCGGTACTAGATCTAAATGTGCCTGCTTGGAACAATAAGGATTATTGTTGAGAGGCTAGATCATTTAGAGTACAAGCTTAGTAAATCCATTTGTGGATTGAAATAAAGCTATGAATCGTGGAACTTGCGAGTTGATGGGATAATCCATTTGATGGATTCATCAAAAGGCATAGACGAGAGGTGTATTAAAGACGTAATCGAAACAAGGTGGTGTTTCTCGGAGATTTTGTGTGGATAACATTTTATCATTGGCAACAATGTAAAAGTGTCATCAGACATAAAATAGTGGTTGTCTAAATAAATCGAGATATAAGATTGAGAAGAAGTTAGAGCTTGTTCTTAAGATCTTATGATCTAGAGATAAGAACATTGTACTTCTCCTAAGACATCTTATACGATTAAGGTTTGTTTTAAACATGCATACTTCTGAGAAAGGTTATTGCCTTTCAGAGACAGAATATACATCTATCTAAAGGGTGTGTGTTCGAACACATGAAGGAGATAGATGAGGACAAAGCAGTTTCCTATACTTCAAGTATGGAAAGCTTTATAAATGCAATGTTGTAAAACAAGAACCTGATATCAACTATGCGGTTTGCGTAGTGGGAGGATATCAAGGTAA
The DNA here is from genome assembly GCA_954870475.1 of Euphrasia confusa. Classification (NCBI taxonomy): domain Eukaryota; kingdom Viridiplantae; phylum Streptophyta; class Magnoliopsida; order Lamiales; family Orobanchaceae; genus Euphrasia; species Euphrasia confusa. Next base: position 582,179 of record CATPAB010000004.1, on the reverse strand, counting down.
TCTAGGCAAGAGATTTTCGGATGCTGTAATAGTACTTACAAAGTACTGGATTATTAAGCAAGACGAAATCTTCTTTGATTACAAATTCTCAGATCCAAAAATCAAAGAAAGGACCAGTGAAAGTCGATATCAGGCTATGTGTTCACTTTTAGAAAGAGGTGGAACCATGAAATGAAAGAGTGATAAGCAGGACGCTTTTCAGACTCTCTCATAACCGAATAGCAGCCTCAGAGGCAGCGGAAGTTTTGGTTAGGTTCCGGAATAACCTCTTGACTTGGATATGACTCTTAGTTTACCTAAGGCTATTGGATAGCGGTGCACGGTAAACTGGAAGAGATCATAAGTCAAAAGTGATGTTAACACATAGAGCAAGTACCACCTGATACGAGTCATCGTCAGGGGAGACGACGTAGTAGTCACCAAGATAACTTCAGAGCGGCAACCTAGATTGCTCACTCACATAGTACTTCTTGGAAGTACACTTTAAAGCACGTGATGAGTATGGGAACCGGGAGTTTGGAGGAAATGACTAGACCTTAGTACAAGTGGGAGATTGTTGGAGTTGTGTACTTAATGTCTAGATTTAAGTAACGATAAACTCCCGGTCATAGCATTTAATCTATTTAATTAATAAACAATTGTTTGCTTTTAATTATTATTAATTAAATATATGCAAATCATAGTCCTAGATTCTATACGTTGTAGTTAGTATGGTGTGCGACGTCACACAGAAGATCATACTATCGGTTACTCGTATTTAATCAAACAGTGGCTCACGACCTAGATGGACCCGGACCAATCCATCGGTATAGTCGTTGTGTGAGAGAGAAAATAATTTGTCTTAATTATTTTATCACACTTGTACACTTGGTGTATTGAGCGGATCGTTGAGATTCATCGATTAGGATTGCCGGCGATAATCGATTCGAGTCTCAGAGTATTTTATTCTTAATCCCCGATATTGTTGCGGGTGTGTATATTTAATATAAGTGACTTTGATTTACCAAAGGAATTAACCGATTTAATTATTGGGTTAATTACCGGTTAAGTTGGGTCACTATATTTTATATATGGCATGCCGTGAATGATTGACCGGACAGTGTATCCCGGAAGGGTTGATAATATCCCCGAGATGAGTTCAAAAGGAATTATTGTGTAAACCTCATGAGTGGATTCGTTCCGCACAATAATTAAGGTTGAATGGTACTAGTCTCGGATTCAAGAGATGAATATAAATTAATTAGCAATAAATTAATTTTATTCATGGATATTTAAATCTTAAATACACGGAATAAATAATACTACCGGAGAAATATTATTTGATATAATATGGTTTAATATTGGGAGTGCAATTAATTTATATAGTGGAAAATAAATTAATTAATATTAATGGGAGATTAATAGATTTGGGCTTGGACTCAATTTAATCATTAATATTGGAAGCCCAATATTCCACCTCCTTTAGATCCCCTACGTAGCCTATAAAAGCACTACATGATCTTCACTTTTTGATAAGACAAGAATATCAATAGTTGATAGTTCTAGAGAGTTGAAGAGGATCCATAAGCTTGGAGGATCGTCGCCCACCCGACGTTCAAGCTAGTGCAAGGAATACGTGGGAAGATCGTAAGGTCATCAACTTAGATTCGTTTCTCCGCACAACGAATTAAAAGGTAAAATCACATACTCTCTTCTATGAATTTATGTGGATTAATTGTGATGCATACATGAACGGACGATCCGGGTAAACGACGAACTTCGGGGACGGGGATTCGAGATCCCCGGCGAAGGTTCGAGAGAGCCCTCGGCTGGGAGCCGAGGGGGTGGCGGTCGGCCTAGGGCTCGACCGCCGGCAGCGGCCACGCGAGGGGAGCCCCGGCTGGACGCCGGGGCGAGCGATCGACCAAGGGTCGATCGCTGGGGGCTGCCGCGGCTTCGCGCCGCGGCTGGGCGCTCCTTCCCCGGCTGGTGGTGGCGGTGAGTCGCCGGACTCACCGCCGGGGGCTGCTAGGCAGCCCCACGCGATCGACGGCGATCGCGAGCCCCACGTTGGGGCTCGGCTAGGGTTTAGCCGCGGGTTCATCCCGCGGCGATGCTCTTGACGAGCCTGGTTCTTCGTGGTGTTCGTGATCGGTCTCCGGCGAGAGGATTTCGGTCGGGTTATTATTTTACGCAATTTTTTAATGACCCGGGATATCGAATTCCAACAATGGCTGGGTGTGAATCGGCACGAAGGTTGTTATGTGAATGGAGTAGTGCTACCTGGAGGTCGACTGGGAGTGTTCGGATGTTCGAGTGATCGAACGAACGCGTCCCGGGTAGTCGATTTCTAACAGCGCGTGCATCCCCCGGGGCTGCTCGTAGCAGCCCCCGGCGGTGAGTCCGGCGACTCACCGCCATCGCCGGGAGGAGGGGGCGACTGCCGCGGCACTAGCCAGCGGCTGCCCCCAGCGATCGACCACCGTGGTCGATTGCACGCCCCGGCTCCAGGCGGGGTCCCTTATACGCACCGGCGGTCGAAACCCTAGGGTTCGACTGCCACCCTCGGCATCCAGCCGAGGGGCTTTGTTGCATGCGATCCCCGCCGGGGATCTCTCGGGCTCCGCGGTCCGGTGATCCTCGATGAACACCGCGAGGTCGATCCTCGTCCACGGGGTTCGTCCCTCGGATCTTCGTTCACATGCATATATGAATTAATTATTAAAATCATAAAGGGGGTTTTCATGATTTTACCTTTGTTCTCGTTTTATGGAGAAATGAGATCTTATTGAAGACTTTGAGACCTTCCCACGTATTCCTTGCACTCGTTCGAACGTCGGGTGGGCGACGATCCTCCGAACTCTATGGATCTCCTTCTCTCCTTTCTCTCTCTAGAATTGTGATCTTCAAGTTATGAGAATAGAGAAGACCATGTAGTGCTTTTATAGGCTACGTAGGGGATCTAAAGGAGGTGGAATGTTGGGCTTCCAATAGAATTAATTAAATTCAGCCCAAGCCCAAGTCTATTAATTAAAATATTAATTATATTTATTTCCACTATATAAATATAATTGCAATCCCAATATTATACCATATTATATCAAATAATATTATCTCTGCGATAGTATTATTTATTCCGTGCGTTTAAGATAGAAATGTCCATGAATAAATTATATTTATTGCTTATTAATTTATTCATCTCTTGTATCCGAGACTAGTACCATTCAACTTTAATTATTATGCGGAACAAATCCACTTGCAGGGTTTATATAATAATTCATTTTGAACTCATCTCGGGGACATTATCAACCCTTATCGGGACACACTTTCCCCTCAAGAAATCACAGCATGTCATACATAAAATACAGTGACCCAACTGATGGAGTTGTATACTTAATGTCTAGATTTAAGTATCGTAAACTCCCGGTCATAGCATTTAATCTATTTAAATAAATAACAATTGTTTGCTTTTAATTATTGATAATTAAATATATGCAAAAATAGTCCTGGATTATATACGTTGTAGTTAGTATGGTGTGCGACGTCACACGGAAGATCATACTATCGGTTACTCGTATATTAATCGAACAGTAGCTCACGACCCAAATGGACATGGACCAATCCATCGGTATAGTCGTTGTGTGAAGGAGAAAATAATTTGTTTTAATTATTTTATCACACTTGTACACTTGGTGTATTGGGCGGATCGCTTGAGATTTATCGATTAGGATTGCCTTAGATAATCGATTTAAATCTCAGTGTATTTTATTCTTAATCCCCGATATTATTGCGGATATGTATATTTAATATTAGTGACTTTGATTTTCCAAAGGAATTGATTGATTAGGATAACCATTCAATTACCGGTAAAATTGGGTCACGGTATTTTATATATGACACGCCCTGAATACTTGACGGGAAAGTGTATCCCGATAAGGGTTGATAGTATCCCCGAGAAGAGTTCATAAGGAATTATTATGTAAACCTCATGAGTGGATTTGTTCCGCATAATAATTAAAGTTGAATGGTACTACTCTCAGATATAAGAGATGAATAAATTAATTAGCAATAAATTAATTTTATTCATGGATATTTAAATCTTAAATACTCGAAATAAATAAATACTACCGGAGATAATATTATTTGATATAATATGGTTTAATATTGGGAGTACAATTATATTTATATAGTCGAAAATAAATATAATTAATAATAGTAAGGATTAATAGATTTGAGCTTGGGCTCAATTTAATCACTATTATTAGAAGCCCAATATTCCACCTCCTCTAGATCCTCTACGTAGCCTATAAAAGCACTACATGGCCTTCATAATTATTAAGACAAGAATATCAATATTTGATAGTTCTAGAGAGTTGAAGGAGATCCATAGGAGTTCGTAGGATCGTCGCCCACACGACGTTCGAACGAAGTGCAAGGAATACGTATGAAGATCCGAAGGTCTTCAATTGATTTTGTTTCTCCGAACAACGAATCAAAGGTAAAATCATAAAACCCTCTTTATGATTTTATGTATTAATCGTAATATGCATATGAACGATGATCCGGGACGATCGAGACCGGGACACGGGGATCGTGTGATCCCCGTCGGAATCGAAGAGGGGCGGTCAAACCCTAGGGTTTCGACCGTCGGTGCGCGCGACGAGGGGATGCCGCGAGCTGGTGCCGCGGCGGATCCCGGCCACCCCTCGACGGTGGCGTGCGCACGGGGAAGCTCCGGCTAAAGCCGGAGCAAGCGATCGAGCTAGGCTCGATCGCGAGGGCTGCCGCGGTTGGCGCCCTCCTCCCGTGCGGTGGTGGCAGTGAGTCGCCGGACTCACCGCCGGGGGCTGTTCCGCACAGCCCCGCGGGGTTGCACCCGCAACCCCATGCGATCGCCATGCACGGCGATCGCGAACCCCGGCATGGGGTTCGGCTAGGGTTTCGGCCGCGGGTTTATCCCGCGGCGGTGATTACTTGGTCGGGCCCGGTTCATGCGGTGTTCATGATCATTTTTCCGGCGACGGGATTTTGATCGGGTTATCGGTTCCGTTTTTGATAGCCCGGGATGTCAATTTCCAACAATTGGTATCAGAGCGTTAGTTCTATGTTCATATGTATGTTCGACTATTGTTCTACCGTGCAGGGTTTCGACTATTATGGCTAGATTTAATTTTTCGTTTAATTAATGTCATGATATGTTAGTTTGATTAAACTCTCGGACATGTCGAGATTCGTTTTATGTGGATGAATGCTTGTAATAGTAAAAATTCGGGGGTTGACCGAATTTAGGATTTATTATTATTGTTCTGTATTTTTCGGAAATATTATAGGGTCGATTTCATGTATAGAATCGATACCGGAATTGTAATTTAATTTTTTTAATTTATTTACATTGGTTCGATGTTGGAACGATTGCCGGAGAGACGAAGGTGTGACGAAGAAGACGAAGGACGAAGGGGTCGATCATCCCCATGATCGACCCCATGATCGATCGAAGGGAGGGGGCGTCGCTCCCCTCGGCCGTGGGCTACGGCCGGCGGTGGTGGCTGGCCAGCTAGGGTGGCGGCGGCGGTGCTCCCCTCCGGTGGCCGGTCGATCGGTGGGGGTGGTGTTGGAAATCGATATCCCAGAATTAATAAATTAATTAAAATTAATTATCTAATTAATTCCGACCGAAATCCTTTGGAGATCGAATATCCGGATTGTCAAAATTGCGGAACCGACAACCCAATCGAAAAACCTTTCACCGGAAACCACCGCGAACCATCGTACGCGAACCGAGGCCCGACCGAACATCCCGCCGCGGGATAAACCCGCGGCTGTCCAGCCGAGCCCCCACGAGGGGGCTCGCGATCGCACGAGGCGATCGCCGGGATGCGTCGCGCATCCCCGGGGCTGCTCGTAGCAGCCCCCCGGCGGTGAGTCCGGCGACTCACCGCCATCGCCGGGAGGAGGGGGCGACTGCCGCGGCACCAGCCCGCGGCTGCCCCCAGCGATCGACCACCGTGGTCGATCGCAAGCCCCGGCTCCAGCCGGGGTCCCTCATACGCGCCGACGGTCGAAACCCTAGGGTTCGACCGCCACCCTCGGCGTCCAGCCGAGGGGTTGTGTTGCGTACGATCCCCGCCGGGGATCTCTCGGCCTCCGCGGTCCGGTGATCCTCGATCACCACCGCGAGGTCGATCCTCGTCCACGGGGTTCGTCCCTCGGATCTTGGTTCATGATATTTTTACGATAATTAAACGATAAAATCATAAAGAGGGTTTTACGATTTACCTCGTTCTCGTTGTTCGGAAAAACGTAGAACTCAATTTGACGACCTTGAGATCTTCCCACGTATTCCTTGCACAAGCCCGGACGTCGTGTGGGCGACGATCTACCGAACTCCATGGATCCTCCTCTCTACTTTTTCTCTCTAGAATTGTGATCTTCATGTTATGAGAATAGAGAAGACCATGTAGTGCTTTTATAGGCTACGTAGGGGATCTTAAGGAGGTGGAATATTGGGCTTCCAATAATAGTGATTAAATTGAGCCCAAGCCCAAATCTATTAATCCTTACTATTATTAATTAATTCTATTTTCCACTATATAAAATTAATTGCACTCCCAATATTAAACCATATTATATCAAATAATATTTCTCCGGTAGTATTATTTATTCCGTGTATTTAAGATTTAAATATCCTTGAATAAAATTAATTTATTGCTTAATTAATTTATTCATCTCTTATATCCGAGACTAGTACCGTTCAACCTTAATTATTATGCGGATTAAATCCACCTGCAGGGTTTACATAATATTTCCTTATGAACTCATCTCGGGGATATTATCAACCCTTCCGGGATACACTTTCCCGTCAAGTATTCACGGCATGTCATATATAAAATATAGCGACCCAACTTAACCGGTAATTAACCCAATAATTAAATCGGTTAATTCCTTTGGTAAATCAAAGTCACTTATATTAAATATACACACCCGCAATAGTATCGGGGATTAAGAATAAAATACTCAGAGATTTAAATCGATTATCGCCGGCAATCCTAATCGATAAATCTCAAGCAGATCCGCTCAATACACCAACTGTACAAGTGTGATAAAATAATTAAGATAAATTATTTTCTCTCTCACACAACGACTATACCGATGGATTGGTCCGTGTCCATCTAGGTCGTGAGCAACTGTTTGATTAAATACGAGTAACCGATAGTATGATCTTATGTGTGTCCATACCCACCATACTAACTACAACGTATAAAATCCAGGAATATAATTTGCATATATTTAATTATAAATAATTAAACGCAAATAATTGTTTATTTAGTTAAATAGATTAGTGGCAATGGATCGTGAGTTTCCGTTACTTAAATCTAGACATTAAGTACACAACTCCAACAATCTCCCACTTGTACTAAGGTCTAGTCATTTCCTCCAAACTCCCGACTCCCATACTCATCACGTGCTTAAGTTGTACTTCCAAGAAGTACTATGTGAATGAGCACTCTAGGTTGCCGCTCTGAAGTTATCTTGGAGACTACAGCGTCGTCTCCCTCAACGATGACTCGTATCAGGTGGTACTTGCACTATGTGTTATCTTACACTTATGGACTTGTGATTTCTTACCATTTGCCATCGCACCGCTATTTACATAGCCTTTGGCAAATTAAGAATCACATCTAAGTCCCAGAGATTTATCCCGGAGTTATACCAAAACTTCCGCTGCCTCTGAGGCCGCTATTTGGTTACCCATGGCAGAGTCCGAAAAGCATCGTGCTTATCACCCTTCCATGTTAAAACTCCTTCTCCTTTAATAGTGAAACACATAGCCTGATATCGACTTACACCGGTCCTCATTCGATTAGAAATCTAAGAGAATGTAATCCAAAGGAAATGCTCGTCTGCTTCATAGGCTAGAACAGTACTTCGAAAGTACTTTTACAGCAGTCGAATATTCCTTTCCAGGATTACCTTGATATCCTCCCACTATGCTAACCACATAGCCGATATCAGGTTCTCGTTTTCAACATCGCATTTATCAAGCTTTCCACACTCGAAGTGTAGGAAACTGCTTTCATTGCTTCTATCTCCTTTTGTGTTTTAAAACACATATCCTTAGATAGATGCATTCCGTCTCTGAAAGGTAACGAACCTTTCTCGGAATCTTGCATGTTAAAACGAACCATAATCATATATGTGTAAGATGTCCAGGAGAAGTGCAATGTTCTTTCCCAGAGATCCAAGATCTCAAGAACATGTCCAACTTCTTCCTATATCTTTCATATTGATTTATCTAGACAACCTCATTTTATGTCTTGACAACATCTTTACATTGTTACCAATGATAAGAATGTTCTCTACATAAAACCCGAGAAACACCACCTTGTTTTCCATCACGTTTCCAATACACATGATTCGTCTATGCTTTGATGAATCCATAAAATGGACTATCTCATCAATTTGCAAGTACCACGAACTCAATGCTTTGTTTCAATCCATAAATGGATCAACTAAGCTTGTACTCTAAATGATCTCGCCTCTTAGCAATAATTCTTATTGCTCTCCAAAAAGGCACATTTAGATCTAGTACGGCCTTCATGTAGATCCATGGATCGATTTCATGTATACTAGGTCCAGAGTCCGAAGACTCTGCTAGTCTTATGAATATCTCCGGTTGTCCCACAACCTCCCACTACAATGGCATTCCGGTGTATAAACAGTGATAACAGTAGGTGCAGTTAGTGGTGTACCGCTACTCGGTTCGGCTGGTTCTAAGTCTTAATCTTTCTCTCTCATTTCAAAGTATCATGTTACTTTGGGCTTGTGGTTCATCATATAGTCTTTCTCTAAGAACCGGGCGTTAGAACTTATAACGTCCTTCTGGTTCATAGTACTATTTGAACACACATCTTTTGTTCTTCTAGGATATTCTACAACCGCATTTGAATGCGCCGTTGTTTCCAGACATATCCATAGAACACAGGTAGTTCCGTATAACTCATGCTTTTACTATTTCTATAAGAGTTCCATTTCTTGTTTACGATAAACCATTTCTACACAACAGTGTATGGTGTAGTCATTTGGGATCAAATCCCAATCTCTGATCAGTATGCCATGCATTCCTCAGACTGGTACTTGCCTCCGCGTTCAAATCGCAGGCTACAAATGGATATACCTTGATGGTTCTCCACAATTGCTTAGTGTCCATTGACTTGTCAAAACACTTGCTTTTGTGGCACATCAGGTATGCTAATCCATTTCTCGAGTAATCATTAAATGAAGTACTAGTACCTTTATTGTCTGAGTAGACATAGTCTGCATACATCAGAGTCAATCAATTCTTATACTTGTCCGGGTCTTATATCTTATATCCATAAAGGATTGCTTAGTCATGTTATCTTCCAAATTATATTCTTAGGTCGGAAGGTCCACTCCTTCAACTAAATTGATAAAAATAAATCAATTTTCGACCTTTGAACTTCTTATTTGAATAAACATGACTTAGCATAAGAATCCACAAGTATAATTGATAAAGAAATCTCTTATTAGTAAAACGAGTTTCTTACTACGGTTCGTTGCATCGTGGTGGACTCAAGATTCATCATTTATATATTGCTAGCTAATGTACCAGAATAGATAATATCTTTATTTCTTCTTATAATCATCAAATGATTAAAAGAAATAAAATATCCATTCATTAGAAATCCAGAACAAAGTTCTTTCTAAATGAAAGGTACATAAAAGCAATAACTCAAAATGAAATGTTATAAAATGTCCTCCACTGCAACTGCTGCCTCCTCTACAGCATTGCCCATGTAGACTACGATTTCCTCTTATCTAAGTCGTCGGGTTTCCTGGAACCCTTGCATTTAAAATGCACATACCGTCAGTGGTTCCATATCTACACACCAGGTTCCGGTAGATAATACCACTGACTATGTTTTACGACTATAGAAAATTTCGTACTTTCTTTGAGAGGATAATCAGACTTCCAGTACCCAGACTGTTTGTATCGAGAATACTTGCCTTATGGCTTTCTCGTCCAATCTCGTGGTCCAAGCAACTTAGGACCACTGGGTTTCTTTGCTTGCTTTTCCTTTCCCCCGATTTTACCCTTAGGTTCGAAACCTATGGCATTGGCTACAAGAACTTGAGATTTCCGTCTCAACTCGTCTAAAAGGTCCATCATTTCAAAAACGTGTTTAAGCGTTTCCTCGAAGTGTCTAGCCGCCTATGTCAATAGGCTCGGGAGGACAAAGCTCACTGAGTACAACCTTGTACTCTTCAACAGTTTGGGTAATGTCTAGATCTCTATTCCAATCATTACATTTAGGGACCAGTGAGTTTAAAATCCTTACGTATCACAGAAAGTGGGTTCAAAGCCATCTCCTAATCTATGAGCACATATAACAACAAACAATCGATTTAATCTCCGATATTATATGCTTTAAATAATATCATTAAATCACTAATCACATCTAAAATCCCATCAGATATGGCAAGCCACGTTGTGTGGACGTTTACCTATCCAAATGATTTAGCAATTAGATTTGCTTCGGTCGTACATCAATTATAGCGTAACTTCGTTGGGAAGGATACTATAAAGCGTACCTAAGTGTAAACCATTACTCAGTACTAAGGTGAATCATTTGGAACCGCAACATCACCGCAAGCCACGTTGTGTGGACGTTTACGATAACTCACAATCCTTCACAACACCCTATAACTGTCTACATCAATTAATCCAAAATCCGTCGATATAGCAAGCCACGTTGTGTGGACGTTTACTACACCAAGAGACTTTTATAATTGACTCCCAATTACTTGATCCATTCGATCTTGTAAATCAAGACGCGGAGAATCATAAGTGAAACTTAAAGTTTCTAACCAGTGATTCACCATGCGAACAACCCTATCTCTCATAAATGAGGGAGCCGAGCAGACAATCGATCCACCTTCAAAAGGATGGTACGATGGTCTCTAATTTGTGTCCTCGACATGACCAAGTGGCTTTGGCTCCATTCCACTCCCCGGGGTGAGAATGAGTCGACTTGAAATCAGTTTTGGAAAGATAAATTAGGCATTGTTTGATAAACTTAATCAATGTTTCTCGTAAGAGGAATTACAAGAATTCTCCTCCAATGGCTTATCTATATGAACTTCGAAAGTTCATAAAAGTCACCTAGAGAACAGAAATGGAGACCATGACATTGTTTCCAATCCCTCTCCCACTTAGCTTTTTATAACAAAGGGATACGCTATCTAATGCATAATTAAATACACATAAGCATGCATACATGAAATAAAGCACATAGAATATTATCACATAATCAAAATAATTCTAGAATATTATTTTCCGACTATTATGGCTTTATCGCATCTCCGTATACTTCTTCTTGAAGGTACCGGTATACCGATCCGATCGATATACCGTGTGTGCGGAAGCGTGTAAAGCGATAGATCTACTATGCCATGATCTTAGTGCACACATATATATGTATAGACACATATTTATATATATATATATATATATATATATATATATATATATATATATATATATATATATATATATATATATATATATCCAATATATATATATAGAGAGATTAACAAGAACACTTACAACCGGTGTAGCGTGCCTCGTTGATGTTGATGAAGGTGGTGTTGAGTCGATTGAACCACCTTCATGGATCAGCCTTGAGAATGACCTCGTCACTCTTCTTGTCTAGATCGCCCGGATGTTGAAACCGCACAAATGGCCCGGCCTCTACGTGTTGCACACGAACCCGGATGACGAAAACTTTGCTTGATTGAGTCGGTTCTCCAAGAACACTCTCTCCTTTCTCTCCTTTAGTTGTGAATTTCGTGGCTGATGTTATGTATTATGAAAATCTGATTTTCATCCATATATTAGCATCATTATGCATGTCATAACACCCCATTGTAACCTCCAACATAATGGGCATCAATTATGCACCATTAACATGCAAAAGGGGTTACAAAGGAGGTGAAAGGTCATGCCACATACACATGCCACTATGCATTGTATGTGGTCCCACTTGCTTGTGTGGCATGCCATGTCACACTATGTGACATGCATCCATGCAAGCCATGCATCCCATGCATGTGAATTAAATCCACGTAAATATTGATTCTAAATCAATATATATATATTAAGCATCGTACATCATCTTCGAGTCCGTGTGTGACCCTGTAGGTATAATTATCGATCAATATTATATTGCTCCCAGCAATTAATATTATCGAATAATCATTTAACATCCATAGACGACCTTATGACTTTATCGATTGCACACGTAGGATCGAAGGACATATCCCAACAATCTCCCACTTGGCCTTCAGAGCCAGTGTGCTGACAATTTCCTGTTGTCACTTTATGTCTAAATTTGAACTTGAGTCATCCTCAATCGGTTCAAACTTTTCTTGGACTTTGAGACAGACTGTAAAACCAGATTTATCACTATGATACGAATCTGGACGTGGCCACGTATTTTCCACAGTCTCGACTCTCCAAGTGGCCGGTAAGACATGTATCCCATTATAAAATGGAGGACAATCCCATCTTGTCAATCCAAGCTCTCCCACTTGCTTCTTGATATACCCAATAACAAGTTTTATAACCTCCTTTTACGAAAGGCGTTTACTTGTATCAAAGTACACCATTTTACAATGGAATTACTCTAGACTACTCAGGTCAGAGGAAATTGCTCGACAGTCAATGAAATAGTATTATGACTCGAAATCTTAAATACTATTCCAGTCGGGTCTGTTCGATCATTAGCTCCCAACTAATATCTATGTAATTGTACTTGATGTCCCACATCACTAGCCCATGAAGCGGCGCTATAGTACACATTACAAACTAGTTCATTGTATTATCGGTTTGTCCGTACTCGATTATACGAACCAGGAACAACTATATGATTCAAGTGTATCAGTTCAACCATTGGGACTTCATTATGCGGTAAGTCGACCCCATAACCCAATTGATATCACTTAATCATTTGGACAATTCATATAAATTAAACCATATTTATATGAAGAATTATGTATTATACATATGAGTGAATGTTTACCAATTCTCCAAAAGTATCTAATACAGTAATAGAAATCACAACCCATCTCTAAGATGTCTGATCTCTATTGCAGTCGTGAAAGCCTCAAGCTTAAACTGCTGGAGAGGTTTAGAAAGCGGGTTTGCAACCTTATCAAAAGTTGCAACTTTATTATCTCGATGTCTCCACAAAACTATCTCCCAGATAATGTGGAACTTCCTGAGCACCAGTTTTAGACTTGTGGTGCTTCCTAGCTCATTGGCTTGCGCGATAACTCTACTATAAATAGAGAACTATCGGATGGGCTGAGCTAGTTACGCCACCTAGTTCATTCAAGAACTTTCAAATCTTAACTGCCAACATTACTGCATCCAATGCAATACTGTGCTCATCTTCTGTAGTTTAATAAGCTATATTGCATTGCATGGAACTATTCCAGCAAATATCACCTCTAACCAGACAAAAGATATAACCAGATTAAAATCGGAAATTATCTTAGTCTGTTTTAAAGTTAGCATTTAAACAGGTTGTTAATATCAACTCTTTTTGTCTTCCAAAGACAACAAAATATTCTTTAGTCCATCTAAGTTACATAAGAATATTATTGGCCGCAGTCTAATGCGCCTCACCTGGGTTTCCTTGAAACTGACTCGTCATGCTCAAAGCATACGATACGTCCGGTCGTGTACATATCATGGCGTACATTATAGACCCTATTGCCGAAGCATAAGGAATGTTTTCCATCCTCTTTTGCTCATCAAGTCCCGTAGGGCCTTGCATCTTGCTAAGAGATGTGCCATGACTCATTGGAATGAGACCCTTTTTGGCGTCTTTCATTCTGAACTTATCAAGTACCTTATCAATATAGGTCACTTGACTAAGTCCAAACATCATTTTCGATCTGTTCTTGATGCCCAATATGTACTGTGCTTCTCCAAGATCCTTCATTGAAAAACAATTCCCAAGCCATTCTTTAATAGAATTAAGCAGAGAAACATTGTTTCCAATAAGGAGTATGTCACCGACATACAACACAATTAATACAACGTAACTCCCACTGATCTTCTTGTAAAACAAGACTCTTCCGAGTTCCTCTGAAATCCAAATCCCAGTATGGATTCATTGAACTGAAGATTGCTACTCCGATATGCTTGCATAATTTCTTAGCCTTATTACGATCGATAAAACTCTTTGGTTGTGTCAAAACACATTCTCTTCTAGAATCCAATTCAAGAAGTTAGTTTTAACATCCAATATTACCATAACTCATTATCAAGATGAGTAGTAATGGCTAAGATAATCTGAATGATTTAATCAAAGCAATTGGTGAAAGTTTTTCCATAATCCACCTCGTGAATAAAACATTTACCATCAACCTTGCTTTGAAAACCCTAGGTTTTCCATCTGTCTGTATAGATCTTAAAGATCTATTAGCATTCATTGGGTTTAACCCCGTGATGCAAATATATCAAGTTCCAAACTTGATTATCAGATATTGATATCATCTCAGATTTCATGGCACCATGCCAATTTTTAGTAGCTGGACTCGTCATAGCTCGGAATTAGGTCGAAGGTTCACCGCTTTCCAAAAGCATGAATTCATATCTCTCATTGTTCACAATATCTAAGTATTTGAATAATAGAGATAGATTTATGCCTTTCGGACCTACGAGGGCTGGTATGGCTTCCAAAACCATAAGAATACTCTCAACCCAGTCTTGAGTATTCATCATTGGTTGTTTCACTTGAACCTCGTTCAAGACAACCGATCTCCCACTGAATTTCTAGGAAAGATAACTCTTTTCAAGAAACTCACTATCTCGAGCAACAAAATATTATTCTCAGATAGATCGTAGAAGTTGTACCCTCGAGTTTCTTATGGATACCATAAAGAAACTTTTATCCCATTTGAGTTCAAGCTCTATAGAGATAAATCTCGTCAGAGAAGCTTTTAGAACCTCAAATTTTGATGAAAACAATTTAGGGACCCTCCCTTTCCATACCTAGTATGGTGTCTTATCAACAGCTTTTGACAGCTTCCGATTCAGTGTATAAGTTGAAGTCTGGAATTGTGTGTTCCCAAAAGAGACCAGTAGTTCATTTAGACCTCTCATCGAATGGTCTAACTATATCTTATATAGTTTGTTTTCTCTTTTCCGAAACATAACCTTCATGTGCTTGTGAACTAATAGGTTCCACATACATCAGTATGGATCATCCCTAATTACTCACATGTTCTCCTTTCTCCAAGAAAGATGACATTGTTATCTTTTCAATCACACATCATTCACATGTATCAAATGAATCCAAGTCAAATGATTCTAAAATTCCTTCTAAAAGAAGCTTCGTAACATGTTTAGATTTTGATTTGATCTAATCAACAATGTTTCAGTTATGTCTCATCGATACTTATTCGATTTGGCCTTTGGTCTTAATGATATATATGATTTGTCAAGTTTAAAGTATACATAAACAATATAATAATCGTACCAAAACAAAGAATAATTCACAATTAAAATAGTTACCAAACTATTTAATAGTGAAAAACTAATCCATCATTATCCAATACTGAACCAATATTCATTGTTTATTGAAGGTATGAAATTACATAGTTATAATACTAAAACAAGGCCCTAAGGCAAAACAACATCATATGATCATACGGCTAATGCAGCGACCTTCGCTCCATTTCTTGCCCGTAGATCGACATCTCTACTCACCAAACTTACACTTCTATGTAGTTTCTCCACATACAAATGTGATAACCACATTTGGCATCCAATACCCAAGAAGTAGAATTTGTGAAGTTTAATGTCTATATCATTAATACTTGAAGATGAAGCAACCCCGTTCTTCACATCTTCTTTGAACTTTGGGCAAATTCAATTATTCCCAATAATTGAGTCTCATTCAAATTTCTCATTCAAAATTATCTCAATGTCAAAACGTGATAAATCGTAAGTGAAAAGTCGAACTTTTCTAACCAGCGATATTATCATGCAATTGAAGCCCTATCTCTCATAAAATATGAGGGAGCCAACCAGACAATCGATTCATGCCATCCAATGGCTCGAAAGTCTCTAATTTGTGTCAATGATGAACTTAAGTGTTTAGGATTAAATCACTCCCCGAGGTGTAAATAATCATAACCTTATAATCCATCAAATGAAAGACAAATTAGGCATTTGTTTTGAAATTGAATAAAATATGAACTTTTATATGTTTGCAAGTAGTGTCCAACACTTTTGCAGTAGACGCATTGAGATTCCCTAGGAACTCTAGTAGCCTTCTTGCCCATGCTCTTTTGACTACCCTATCCCATATCATAAGAATTTCCCTCTTAGGGTCCTTTTCTATCGCCGGCTCAACAGCCTTGAGCATCCCGTGGAGCTCACGAAGCGATTTCTTCAAACCATTCATATGGAAAATTTAGCCTAAAGGCATTATAACCATAATGAGATTGAAGTATGAAATCGGTTGCCAAATAATCATCATAGGAAAAATCTAGGCGGTCACTTGAAACAAATAATCCAATCATTTGTTGTACATGTGATTCCATAGATTTCCATTTTTCCAGCCTAGCTGAAGCGATGACCCTGGTCATACCGAACCGCTCAATCTTAGCATATTCCCCGAACATGCTATTGAGTTGTTCAATGATATCTTAGGATGTGGTTATCTAACACATTTTCATTGTCTTCGTATTTGAGGACAATCCTCAAATTACGTTGTGAATCAAGAAAATTTATGTTGTTCAATTTTTCATAATCAAGAATTGAACCAAACTTGAATCGAGTTGAAATTAACATGATAAACTACAAAAGAAAGATAAATAAAGTATGTAAACATCCACAAAGCGGTAAACAAATAAGGTTGTCTAACAAGTTACTTATTTATTCCATTTTGTTCAATCGATATCTAATATCGTTGTTCCCTTGAACAAAGCGATCCCAAGACCCTCATCTTGCGAATCCTTAAGCCGACTGAGTCCGCACTTAAGAAAACCAAGATAGGTAGACATCCCATGTCAATGACATCTAATGCCATTCTCGGTCGATAAGAATCACATTCTTATCTCATGTCTCGATAGCCACGCCTGCAGTGGATCTATCGATGAGAAAACCAAACTCACGTGTAAGGGTCTAACCCTTACTCCCACTATCCCAAGATAACAAGTAGTACCCCGCTGAGGCGGACCTACCAACTTATGATCGAGGGCTTCATGAGTGTGACGTTTTGGACAAGACATTATACTCATTATTATTGAGAACTTGCATGCATAGGTTTGTTTATATGTAAGTTGAACATTTTTAACATAAAACAACCTATAACTAGCAAAGCATATAAATACGAAATCGAAAGGCCCCTAGAACCTCACAACTCTCAAACGAAAAGAATTAAAGTAATAACAAAAGCCTTGAACATCTTCTGGACTGGTCCTCGCCCTCCGTTTTAGTTCCGTGCTCGCCGATTTTGGTCAAAACAAGTCATTACCTCAAAAACCACGAACAGCGCCCGCCGTTTTACAACCAGCGGTCGCTGAACACCACCGGCGGTCGCCGTTTCCAAAACGGCGCCCGCCGAAAAGGCAAAAAACCCATCTGCCCCAAAAAAAGGCCTTTCGGCGGTCGCCGTTTCCAAAACGGCGCCCGCCGAATTAAAACGGCGCCTGCCGGAGCTCAAACGGCGACCGCCGTTTGGCTCCAGCAGCCCGGTTTGCTTTGTTTTGCTTCGTTTGGCTTCGTTTTGCTTCGTTTCTTCTCGTTTTCGCCGGAGAGCCGAGATCCTCCATCGAACCATGGACCAAGTCCATCGCTTACAAGTTTGAACAATACAAATTGAAATAGAAAACCTATCTATTACAAATGATTCCAAGGGACGCAACCCTCCAAAACTATGGCCAATCGAAACGTAAAAAACGACAATTTCATTCACCCGACCACTAACGGTGGCCGGCCTTACATCTAATCACATAATCACAATCAAACAAATAAGTCAATTATGTTAATTAAACCTTTTTGTGTCCAACACAAAAGTGTGCACGAGCCCTAGGCTCTGATACCAATTGAAGGTACCGGTATACCGATCCGATCGATATACCGTGTGTGCGGAAGCGTGTAAAGCGATAGATCTACTATGCCATGATCTTAGTGCACACATATATATGTATAGACACATATTTATATATATATATATATATATATATATATATATCCAATATATATATATAGAGAGATTAACAAGAACACTTACAACCGGTGTAGCGTGCCTCGTTGATGTTGATGAAGGTGGTGTTGAGTCGATTGAACCACCTTCATGGATCAGCCTTGAGAATGACCTCGTCACTCTTCTTGTCTAGATCGCCCGGATGTTGAAACCGCACAAATGGCCCGGCCTCTACGTGTTGCACACGAACCCGGATGACGAACACTTTGCTTGATTGAGTCGGTTCTCCAAGAACACTCTCTCCTTTCTCTCCTTTAGTTGTGAATTTCGTGGCTGATGTTATGTATTATGAAAATCTGATTTTCATCCATATATTAGCATCATTATGCATGTCATAACACCCCATTGTAACCTCCAACATAATGGGCATCAATTATGCACCATTAACATGCAAAAGGAGTTACAAAGGAGGTGAAAGGTCATGCCACATACACATGCCACTATGCATTGTATGTGGTCCCACTTGCTTGTGTGGCATGCCATGTCACACTATGTGACATGCATCCATGCAAGCCATGCATCCCATGCATGTGAATTAAATCCACGTAAATATTGATTCTAAATCAATATATATATATTAAGCATCGTACATCATCTTCGAGTCCGTGTGTGACCCTGTAGGTATAATTATCGATCAATATTATATTGCTCCCAGCAATTAATATTATCGAATAATCATTTAACATCCATAGACGACCTTATGACTTTATCGATTGCACACGTAGGATCGAAGGACATATCCCAACACTTCTAGTCTTTAGTCTTCGTTCTTGAATGCTTCATGTGACGGGAATATTAATTCCAATATTTAAATCTATTTATTTTCAATTAATCCAAAAGTTACTTAATTCGAAAATTAAGTCAATCGAATATATCAAAAATAAAATTAAATATTATTAATATTTAATTATTTTTATTTTCCTTTTCTAATTCCATTAAATCTCTAGAATCCTATCCAAGACCCACTTGGAATATTCTAGAAGATTTCCATAATGAAATAAGGAAATAAAATAATTTAGGACTCCTAATCCTTCCAAATTAATTCCTTTCCTTTTTCTATTAAAAATTCCATAAAGGAATAATTAAATAAGGAAAAATTAATTAAGGACTCTTAAAACTTTCCAAATTAATTATTTTCCTAATCCATTAAAAATTCCATAAATGAATAATTAAATAGGAAAAATAAATTAATTCTAAATTTATTCCTTTTCCTATTCCATGAAAATTCCCAAGAATAGGAATAATCAATAAGGAAAAATAAATTTATTCTAAATTTATTCTTTTCCTATTCCATGAGAATTCCCAAAAAAAGGAATACTCAAAATAGGAAAACCGAATAATTTAGGAAAGTGAATCTTGGCGGGAGAGCACGGGTTGGGGATCCCCGCGCCCCCCCACGATCGACCACCGCGGCTAAGGAGCACCGCCACCGCCGCCCTCAACCGGCCAGCCACCGCCGCCGGCGACTAGGCGCGGCCAAGAGCTCATGGGCAGCCCCCGCACGGTCGATCGAGCCTCCAAGGGGTTCGATCATGGGGTTGATCGATCCCGGAATCCTCCCTCTCATCTTCTCCTCCGTCACACTTTTCCGGTCGTCGTTTCGTCCTCGATCCAACGTAAAATAAATTACAAATTTATTACTACGCTATCCGGTATCGATTCTCTACAAAACGACCTTAAACAATTTCCAGAAAAAATAATAACAAGCATTCACCACACAAGAACAAATATTGACATCACCGAGAGTTTAATAATCAAGAGAAATATTATGACATTAATTAACAATAATTAAATCTAGCCATAATAATCGGAAACCCTGCAAGGTAGAACAATTTATCGAAAAATACCATGAACTAAAACCTCGCTCTGATACCAATTGTTGGAAATCGATATCCCAGAATTAATAAATTAATTAAAATTAATTATCTAATTAATTCCGACCGAAATCCTTTGGAGATCGAATATTCGGATTGTCAAAATTGCGGAACCGACAACCCAATCGAAAAACCTTTCGCCGGAAACCACCGCGAACCATCGTACGCGAACCGAGGCCCGACCGAACATCCCGCCGCGGGATAAACCCGCGGCTGTCCAGCCGAGCCCCCACGAGGGGGCTCGCGATCGCACGAGGCGATCTCTGGGATGCGTCGCGCATCCCCGGGGCTGCTCGTAGCAGCCCCCCGGCGGTGAGTCCGGCGACTCACCGCCATCGCCGGGAGGAGGGGGCGACTGCCGCGGCACCAGCCCGCGGCTGCCCCCAGCGATCGACCACCGTGGTCGATCGCAAGCCCCGGCTCCAGCCGGGGTCCCTCATACGCGCCGGCGGTCGAAACCCTAGGGTTCGACCGCCACCCTCGGCGTCCAGCCGAGGGGTTGTGTTGCGTACGATCCCCGCCGGGGATCTCTCGGCCTCCGCGGTCCGGTGATCCTCGATCACCACCGCGAGGTCGATCCTCGTCCACGGGGTTCGTCCCTCGGATCTTGGTTCATGATATTTTTACGATAATTAAACGATAAAATCATAAAGAGGGTTTTACGATTTACCTCATTCTCGTTGTTCGGAAAAACGAAGAACTCAATTTGACGACCTTGAGATCTTCCGACGTATTCCTTGCACTAGCTCGGACGTCGTGTGGGCGACGATCTACCGAACTCCATGGATCTCCCTCTCTACTTTCTCTCTCTAGAATTGTGATCTTCAACTTATGAACTTATGAGAATAGAGAAGACCATGTAGTGCTTTGATAGGCTACTTAGGGGATCTTAAGGAGGTGGAATATTGGGCTTCCAATAATAGTGATTAAATTGAGCCCAAGCTCAAATCTATTAATCCTTACTATTATTAATTAATTCTATTTTCCACTATATAAAATTAACTGCACTCCCAATATTAAACCATATTATATCAAATAATATTTCTCCGGTAGTATTATTTATTCCGTGTATTTAAGATATAAATATCCATGAATAAAATTAATTTATTGCTAATTAATTTATTCATCTCTTATATCCGAGAATAATACCATTCAACCTTAATTATTATGCGGAACAAATCCACCTGCAGGGTTTACGTAATAATTCCTTATGAACTCATCTCGGGGATATTATCAACCCTTACGGGATACACTTTCCCGTCAAGTATTCACGGCATGCCATATATAAAATATAGTGACCCAACTTAACCGGTAATTAACCCAATAATTAAATCGGTTAATTCCTTTGGTAAATCAAAGTCACTTATATTAAATATACACACCCGCAATAGTATCGGGGAATAAGAATAAAATACTCAGAGATTTAAATCGATTATCGCCGGCAATCCTAATCGATAAATCTCAAGCAGATCCGCTCAATACACCAAGTGTACAAGTGTGATAAAATAATTAAGATAAATTATTTTCTCTCTCACACAACGACTATACCGATGGATTGGTCCGTGTCCATCTAGGTCGTGAGCAACTGTTTGATTAAATACGAGTAACCGATAGTATGATCTTCTGTGTGTCCATACACACCATACTAACTACAACGTATAAAATCCAGGACTATAATTTGCATATATTTAATTATAAATAATTAAACGCAAATAATTTTTTATTTAGTTAAATAGATTAGTGGCAATGGATCGTGAGTTTCCGTTACTTAAATCTAGACATTAAGTACACAACTCCAACAGGTGGTGCGGGGATCCCCACCCCGTGATACTCCTACCGAGATTCGCTTTCCTAATTGAATTCGATTTTCCTATTTTGAGTGTTCCTATTTTTGGGAACTCTCATGGAATAGGAAAAGAATTAAATTGGAATTAATTTATTTCCTTATTGAGTGTTCTTATTTATGGGAACTCTCATGGATAAGGAAAAGAATTAACTTGGAATTAATTTATTTCCTAATTGATTATTCTTATTTTATGGGAATTTTCATGGACATGGAAATTAATTAATTTGGAAAGTAGAAGAGACCTAATTTATTTTATTTCCTTATTCTATTATAGAAGTCTTCTAGAATATTTTAAGTTTGACTTGGATAGGATTCTAGAGATTTAATGGAATTAGAAAGGAAATATAAAAAATTAAAATATTAATAATATTTAATTTTATTTTTGATTTATTTGATTGACTTAATTTTCGAATTAAGTATCTTTTGGATTTATTAAAAATAAATAGATTTAAATATTGGAATTCATATTCTCGTCACATGGAGCATTCAATAACGAAGACTGAAGACTAGAAGATGCGTACAAGAATGGAATAAAGCCATAATAGTCGGAAAATAATATTCTAGTATTATTTTAACTATGTGATAATATTTATGTGCTTTTGATTTCATGTATGCATGCTTATGTGTATTTAATTATGCATTAGATAGCGTATCCCTTTATTGTTAAAAGCTAAGTGGGAGAGGGGTTGGAAACAATTCCATGGTCTCCATTGCTGTTCTCTTGGTGACTTTTATGAGCTTTCGAAGTTCGTATAGACAAGTCATTGGAAGAGAATTCTTGTAATTCCTTTTACAAGAAACATTGATTAAGTTTATCAAACAATGCCTAATTTGTCTTTCTGAAACTGATTTCAAGTCGACTCATTCTCACCCCGGGGAGTGGAATGGAGCCAAAGCCACTTGGTCATGTGGATGACACAAATTAGAGACTTTCGTACCATTTCTTAAAATGGATCAATTTTCTGCTCGGCTCCCTCATTTTATGAGAGATAGGGCTGTTCGCATGGTGAATCACTGGTTAGAAACTTCGAGTTTCACTTATGATTCTCCGCGTCTTTATTTACAAGATCGAATGGATCAAGTAATTGGGAGTCAATTATAAAAATCTTTTGGTGTAGTAAACGTCCACACTATCGTGGCTTGCTGCATTGAATGGGATTTTGGAATAATTGATGTAGAGAGTTTTAGGAGGGAGTAATGGAATCGTGTGTTAACGTAAACGTCCACACTATCGTGGCTTGCGGTAATATGCGAGTCCCAAACAAACTTCTTGGTACTGAGTAATGGTTTACACTTAGGTACGCTTCATAGTATTCTTCCCATCGAAGTAACGCTATTGATGATGTACGACCAAAGCAAATCTAATTGCAAAATCATTTGGGTAGGTAAACGTCCACACTATCGTGGCATACCATATCTGATGGGATTTTAGATGTGATTAGTAATTTAATGATATTATTTGAGGGAGATAATATCGGTATTAAATTGATTGTTTGTTTATATGTGCTTATAGGTTTAGAGAATAGCTATGTATCCACTTTCTGTGATACTCAAGGAATTCAACGCACTAGTTCCATACTTTGTTGATTGGAATAGAGACCTAGACATTGCCCAAACTATTAAAGAGTACAAGGTTGTGCTCAGTAAGCTTTGTCCTCCCGAACCTACCATTGTCTCAACTGATGAGGAAAGAGCTGATTTTAAGAAGTGGGAAAATGCTTTTGCAATGAACACCAATTATGATATCATGTTCAAACTCAAGCAGATGTTTAGACATGACGTGGTAGGTAGACAAGAAGCGATGAGGATACTCATAAAGGCCAGCTGCTTCGAGGAAACGCTTGAACACGTTTTTGAGATGCTGGATCTTTTAGATGAGTTGAGACAGAAATCGCAAGATCTTGTAGCCAAGGCCAAAGGTTTCGAACCTAGGGTCAGAAATCGGGAGGTGGATAAGCGTGCAAAGAAACCCAGTAGTCCTAATGTACTTGGACCGCGAGATGGGACGAGAAAGCCAACAGGCAAACATTCTCGATGCAAACAGTCTGGGTACTGGAAGTCTATATTTTCTCCCCAAGAAGGTATGAGATTTTTCTTTAGTCGTTCAAAACATAGTCAGTGATATTATCTACCAGAAACCTGGTGTGTAGATATGGAACCACTGACGGTATGTGCATTTTAATGCAGGGGTTCCAGGAAGCCCAGCGACTTGGAAAAGAAAAGATCGTGATCTATGTGGGCAATGCTGTGGAAGCAGCAGTTGTTGCAGTGGAGGACATATTCTTTTCTAGTTATAGGATTTCATTTCAAGTTATTGCTTTATGTACCCCTTATTTTAGAAAGAACTCTGTTCTGGATTTCTATTATTAATGAATGGATATTTTATTTCTTTAATCATTTGATGGTTTTGATAAGAAATAATAGTATTATCTATTTTGGTACATTAGTCAGCAATATATGAATGATGAAAATCCTAAGTCTGACACGATGCAACAAACCGTAGTATATAACTTGTTTTACCTATTAGAATTGTTTCTTATTGAATCATTATACTTGTGGATTTTATGCTAAGTAGTATTTATTCAAATGAAATTCAAAGGTCAAAAATTGATTTGATCAATTAAGTTGCAGGAGTGGACCTTCCGACCTAGGAATTGAATTTGATAGATAATACAAACTAAGCAAACCTTTCTGGATAAAGGATAAAGAATCCGGACAAGTATTGAAATTGATTAACATTGATGTATGCAGACCTATGTCTACTCAGACAACAAAGGTACGAGTACTTCATTCAATGAATACTCGAAGTATGGATTAGGATACTTGAAGTACCACAAAAGCAAGTGTTTTCACCAGTCAATGGACACAAAGCTTTTGTGGAGAACGTTCAAGGTATATCCATTAGAAGCCTGCGATTCAATCGCGGAGGCTAGTACCTGTTTGAGGAAATCAAGGCAAACTGATCAGTTATTGGGATTTGATCCCAAATGACTACACCATACACACTGTGTAGAAATGGTGTGTCGGAAAATAAGAAATAGAGCTCTAAAAGAATGGTAAAATAATAAGTTATTCGGAACTACCTATGTTCTATGGATATTTATGAGAGACAACAGCGCATTCCGATGCGGTTGTAGAATACCCTAAAAGAACTGAAGTTGTGTGGTCAATAGTACTATGAACCAGAAGGACGTTAAGTTCTAACGCCCGGTTCTTAGAGGAAGACTATTAAATGAACCACAAAGCCCAAAGAGACGTAATACTTTGCTATGAGAGAAAAGGACAAAGACTGGGAACCAGCCAAACCGAGTAGCGGTACACCACTAACTGCACCTACTATTATTACTGTTTGTACACCGAAACGCCATTGTAGTGGGAGGTTCTTGGACTACCAGAGATATTCATAAGGCTAGAAGAGTTTTGAACTCGGGATCTAGTAAACATGAAATCGATCCCTGTATCTACATAGAGGCAGTACTAGATCTAAATGTGTCTTCTTAGAGAGCAATAAGGATTATTGATAAGAGGCAAGATCATTTAGAGTACGAGCTTAGTTGATCTACTTATAGATTGTAACAAAGCTATAATTCATGGAACATGCGAATTGTTAGTCCATTTGATGGATTCATCAAAAGGCATAGACGAATAGTGTGTAATGGAAACGTAATGGAAACAAGGTGGTGTTTCTCGGAGATTTCATGTAGATAGCATTTTATCATTGGTAACATTGTGAAGATGTTGTCAGACATGAAATGATGGTTGTCTAAGATAAATCGATATATAAGATAGAGAAGAAGTTGGAACATGTTCTTAAGATCTAGGATCTTGAGAAAAGAACATTGTACTTCTCCTAGAAATCTTATACGATTATGGTTCGTTTTAAACATGCAGAATTCCGAGAAAGGTTTTACCTTTTAGACGGAATGCATCTATCTAAGGAAATGTGTTTGGAAACACATAAAGGAGATAGACGCAGAGAAAGCAGTTTCCGACACCAGGAGTGTGGAAAGCTTAAATGTTGGAGTTGTGTACTTAATGTCTAGATTTAAGTAACGGAAACTCACGATCCATTGCCATTAATCTATTTAATTAAATAATCAATTATTTGCCTTTAATTATTTATAATTAAATATATGCAAATCATAGTCCTGGATTTTATACGTTGTAGTTAGTATGGTGTTGCATGGGCGCACAGAAGATCATACTATCGGTTACTCGTATTTAATCGAACAGTTGCTCACGACCTAGATAGGACACGGACCAATCCATTGGTATAGTCGTTGTGTGAGAGATAAAATAATTTATCTTAATTATTTTATCACACTTGTACACTTGGTGTATTGAGCGGATCGTTGAGATTCATCGATTAGGATTGCCGGCGATAATCGATTCGAGTCTCAGTGTATTTTATTCTTAATCCCCGAAACTATTGCGGGTGTGTATATTTAATATATGTGACTTTGATTTACCAAAGGAATTAACCGATTTAATTATTGGGTTAATTACCGGTTAAGTTGGGTCACTATATTTTATATATGACATGCCGTGAATACTTGACGGGAAAGTGTATCCCGGAAGGGTTGATAATATCCCCGAGATGAGTTTATAAGGAATTATTATGTAAACCCTGCAGGTGGATTCGTTCCGCATAATAATTAAGGTTGAATGGTACTAGTCTCGGATATAAGAGATGAATAAATTAATTAGCAATAAATTAATTTTATTCATGGATATTTATATCTTAAATACACGGAATAAATAATACTACCGGAGAAATATTATTTGATATAATATGGTTTAATATTGGGAGTGCAATTAATTTTATATAGTGGAAAATAGAATTAATTAATATTGATAAGGATTAATGGACTTGAGCATTGGGCTCAATTTAATCTTCAATATTGGAAGCCCAATATTCCACCTCCTTAAGATCCCCTACGTAGCCTATAAAAGCACTACATGGTCTTCTCTATTCTCATAACTTGAAGATCACAATTCTAGAGAGAGAAAGTAGAGAGGAGGATCCATGGAGTTCGGTAGATCGTCGCCCACACGACGTCCGGGCTAGTGCAAGGAATACGTGGGAAGATCTCAAGGTCATCAAATAGAGTTCTACGTTTTTCCCAACAACGAGAACGAGGTAAATCGTAAAACCCTCTTTATGATTTTATCGTTAATTATCGTGAAAATATCATGAACAAGATCCGAGGGATGAACTCTAAGGCGAGGACAAACCGGGCGGTGGTGGTTGGACCACCGGACCGCCGGCGGTTTGTGGATCCCCGCCCAAGAGGGGCTGCCGGGCGTGAGCCTCGGCTGGAGCCGAGGGCTCGATCGAGCTAGGCTCGATCCCCCCCGTACGGCGTCGCCGCGAGCTACGGGAGTTCCCGTAGCGGGCACGCGGGCGACGCGAGTCGCGTACGGGGCGTGCCCAGCGGGCTGCTGGGAGCAGCCCGTGCGACTCGTACGGGGCAGCCACCTCCCGTGAGCAGCGAGTCAAGGACTCGCTGCGGGGCTGCTACGAGCAGCCCCAGCGGTTGCCGTGAGCAACCGCGAGCCCCTCGTGGGGGCTCGGCTGGACACACGCGGGCTTGCTCGCGTGTGGTGTTCGGTTGAGCCCGGCTCCTCGTGGCGTGCTCGTGGTTTCTCCGGCGGTCGGGATTTCGATTGGGTTGTCGGTTCCGCAATTTTGACAATCCGGATATTCGATCTCCAAAGGATTTCGGTCGGAATTAATTAGATAATTTATTTATTTAAATTTATTAATTCCGGGATATCGAATTCCAACAATTGGTATCAGAGCGTTGGTTTTAGTTCATGGTATTTTTCGATAAATTGTTCTACCTTGCAGGGTTTCCGATTATTATGGCTAGATTTAATTATTGTTAATTAATGTCATAATAATGTTCTTGATTATTAAACTCTCGGTGATGTCAATATTTGTTCTTGTGTGGTGAATGCTTGTTCTTATTTTTCCGGAAATTGTATGAGGTCGATTTCATGTAGAGAATCGATACCGGAGAGCGTAGTAATAAATTTGTAATTTATTTACGTTGGATCGATGACGAAACGACGATCGGAAAAGTGTGACGGAGGAGACGAAGAGAGGGAGGACCGGGGATCGATCATGATGATCGATCCCATGAGGATCGATCAAAGGGGGGCGTGGGGGCTGCCCGCGGGATCCCTCGGCCACGCCGGCCACCAGTGGTGGTGGCGCGTGGGCTGAGGTGGCGGCGACGCTCCTCCCCGGCCGGCGATCGATGGTGGGGGACGCGGGGTCCTCGTGATCTCGTGTTCTCCTACCTAGATTCACTTTCCTAAATTGATTCGGTTTTCCTATTTTGAGTATTCCTATTTTTGGGAATTCTCATGGAAATAGGAAAAGAATTAATTGGAATTAATTTATTTCCTTATTCTATTATGGAAGTCTTCTAGAATATTCTAAGTTCTACTTGGAATAGGATTCTAGAGATTTAATGGAATTAGAAAGGAAAATAATTAATTATTAAATTAATTTATTTCCTATTTGATTATTCATATTTTATGGGAATTTTCATGGACATGGAAATTAATTAATTTTGGAAAGTTTAGGAGTCCTAAATTAATTTTTCCTTATTTAATTATTCCTTTATGGAATTTTTAATGGATTAGGAAAGGAATTAATTTGGAAGGACTAGGAGTCCTAAATTATTTTATTTCCTTATTTTATTATGGAAATCATCTAGAATATTCCAAGTGGGTCTTGGATAGATTATTCTAGAGATTTAATGAAGTAGAAAGGGAAAATAAAATAAATTTATTTTATTTCCTTATTCTATTATAGATGTCTTCTAGAATATTCCAAGTGGGTCTTGGATAGATTATTCTAGAGATTTAATAGAATTAGATAGGAAAATAAATAAATAAAAATATTAATAATATTTAATTTTATTTTTGATTTATTCGATTGACTTAATTTTCGAATTAAGTAACTTTTGGATTTATTAAAAATAAATAGATTTAAATATTGAAATTAATATTCCCGTCACATGGAGCATTCAAGAACGAAGACTAAAGACTAGAAGACGCATACGGGGATGCGATAAAGCCATAATAGTCGGAAAATAATATTCTAGTATTATTTTGATTATGTGATAATATTCTATGTGCTTTATTTCATGTATGCATGCTTATGTGTATTTAATTATGCATTAGATAGCGTATCCCTTTATTATAAAAAGCTAAGTGGGAGAGGGTATGGAAACATATCCATGGTCTCCATTGCTGTTCTCTTGGTGACTTTTATGAACTTTCGAAGTTCATATAGATAAGCCATTGGAGGAGAATTCTTGTAATTCCTTTTACGAGAAACATTGATTAAGTCTATCAAACAATGCCTAATTTGTCTTTCCAAAACTGACTTCAAGTCGACTCATTCTCACCCCGGGGAGTGGAATGGAGCCAAAGCCACTTGGTCATGTCGAGGACACAAATTAGAGGCAGTCGTACCATCTTTTGAAGGTGGATCGATTGTCTGCTCGGCTCCCTCATTTGATGAGAGATAGGGTCGTTCGCATGGTGAATCACTGGTTAGAAACTTCGAGTTTCACTTATGATTCTCCGCGTCTTGATTTACAAGATTGAATGGATCAAGTAATTGGGAGTCAATTATAAAAGTCTCTTGGTGTAGTAAACGTCCACACCACGTGGCTTGCTATGCTGACGGATTTTGGATTAATTGATGTAGACAGTTGTAAGAAATTGTGAAGAGTTGTGAATTTGTCGTAAACGTCCACACCACGTGGCTTGCGGTGATGTAGCAATTCCAAACGATTTACTTTGGTACTGAGTAATGGTTTACACTTAGATACGCATTATAGTATTCCTCCCCACGAGGTTCCGCTATAAGTGATGTATGACCGAAGCAAATCTAATTGCTAAATCATTTGGATTGGTAAACGTCCACACCACGTGGCTTGCCATATCTGATGGGATTTTAGATGTGATTAGTGGTTTAATGATATTATTTAAGGGAGATAATATCGGAGATTAAATCGATTGTTTGTTGTTATATGTGCTCATAGATTAGGAAATGGCTTTGAACCCACTTTGTGTGATACGTAAGGATTTTAAACTCACTGGTCCCTAAATGTAATGATTGGAATAGAGATCTAGACATTACCCAAACTGTTGAAGAGTACAAGGTTGTACTCAATGAGCTTTGTCCTTCCGAGCCTAATGACATAGGCGGCTAGACAAGAGGCGATGAGGATACTCATAAAGGCCAGTCGACTCAAGGGAACGCTTAAACACGTTTTTAAGATGATTGACCTTTTAGACGAGTTGAGACGGAAATCGCAAGCTCTTGTAGCTAATGCCAAAGGTTTCGAACCTAAGGGAAAAATCGGGGGAAAGGAAAAGCAAGCAAAGAAACCCAGTGGTCCTAAGTTTCTTGGACCACGAGATGGGACGAGAAAGCCAAGAGGCAAGAGTTCTCGATGCAAACAGTCTGGGTACTGGAAGTCTGATTATCCTCTCAAAGAAAGTACGAAATTTTCTTTAGTCGTAAAACATAGTCAGTGGTATTATCTGCCGAAACCTGGTGTGTAGATATGGAACCACTGACGGTATGTGCATTTTTAATGCAAGAGGTTCCAGGAAACCTAAACGACTTAGAAAAGAAAAGATCGTAGTCTACATGGGCAATGCTGTGGAGGAGGCAGCAGTTGCAGTGGAGGACATTTTATAGGATTTCATTTTGAGTTATTGCTTTTATGTACTTTTCATATTAGAAAGAACTTTGTTCTGGATTTCTAATGAATGGATATTTTATTTCTTTTAATCATTTGATGGTTATAAGAAGAAATAAAGATATTATCTATTCTGGTACATTAGCTAGCATTATATAAATGATGAATCCTGAGTCCACCACGATGCAACGAACCGTAGTATGAAACTCGTTTTACTAATAAGAGATTTCTTTATCAATTATACTTGTGGATTCTTATGCTGAGTCATGGTTATTCAAATAAGAAGTTCAAAGGTCGAAAATTGATATTTGATCAATTAAGTTGAAGGAATGGACCTTCCGACCTAAGAATCTAATTTGGAAGATAATATAACTAAGCAATCCTTTATGGATATAAGATATAAGATCCGGACAAGTATAAGAATTGATTAACTCTGATGTATGCAGACCTATGTCTACTCAGACAATAAGGTACGAGTACATCATTTGATGATTACTCGAGAAATGGATTAGAATACCTGATGTGCCACAAAAGCAAGTGTTTTGACAAGTCAATGGACACTAAGCAATTGTGGAGAACCATCAAGGTATATCCATTTGTAGCCTGCGATTTGATCGCGGAGGCAAGTATTTATCTGAGGAATGCATGGCATACTGATCAAAAATTGGGATTTGATCCCAAATGACTACACCATACACTGTTGTGTAGAAATGGTGTGTCGTAAACAAGAAATGGAACTCTTATAGAAATAGTAAAAGCATGAGTAATACGGAACTACCTATGTTCTATGGATATGTCTGGAAACAACGGCGCATTCAAAAGCGGTTGTAGAATGTCCTGGAAGAACAAAAGATGTGTGTTCAATAGTACTATGAACCAAAGGGACGTTATAAGTTCTAACGCCCGGTTCTTAGAGGAAGACTATATGATGAACCACAAGCCCAAAGTGACGTGATACTTTGAAATGAGAGAGAAGAAGAGGACTGAGAACCAGCCGAACCGAGTAGCGGTACACCACTAACTGCACCTACTGTTATCACTGTTTATACACCGGAATGCCGTTGTAGTGGGAGGTTGTGTGACAACCGGAGATATTCATAAGACTAGGAGAGTTTTCGGACTCTGGACCTAGTATACATGAAATCGATCCCTGGATCTACATACAGGCAGTACTAGATCTAAATGTGCCTTCTTGGAAAGCAATAAGGATTATTGTTAAGAGGCAAGATCATTTAGAGTACAAGTTTAGTTGATCCATTTATGGATTGAAACAAAGCATTGAGTTCGTGGTACTTGCAAATTGATGAGATAGTCCATTTTATGGATTCATCAAAAGCATAGACGAATTGTGTATATTGGAAACGTGATGGAAAACAAGGTGGTGTTTCTCGGAGGTTTTATGTAGATGACACTCTTATCATTGGCAACAATGTAAAGATGTTATCAGACATAAAATGATGGTTGTCTAGATGAATCATTATGAAAGATAAAGGAAGAAGTTGGACATGTTCTTGAGATCTTGGATCTCTAGAAAGAACATTGTACTTTTCCTGGACATCTTACATATATGATTATGGTTCGTTTTAACATGCAAGATTCCGAGAAAGGTTCGTTACCTTTCAGTGACGGAATGCATCTATCAAAGGATATGTGTTTTGGAACACAAAAGGAGATAGAAGCAATGAAAGCAGTTTCCTACACTTTGAGTGTGGAAAGCTTAATAAATGCATTGTTGAAAACAAGAACCTGATATCGGCTATGCGGTTAGCATAGTGGGAGGATATCAAGGTAATCCTGGAAAGGAATATTCGACTGCCGTACAAGTACTTTCGAAGTACTGTTCTAGACTACGAAGCAGACGAGTTTTTCCTTTGGATTACATTCTCTTAGATTTCTAATCGAATGAGGACCGGTGTAAGTCGATATCAGGCTATGTGTTTCACTATTGAAGGAGAAGGAGTTTTAACATGGAAGAGTGATAAGCACGATGCTTTTCGGACTCTGCCATGGGTAACCAAATAGCGGCCTCAGAGGCAGCGGAAGTTTTGGTATAACTCCGGGATAATCTCTGGGACTTAGATGTGATTCTTAATTTGCCAAAGGCTATGTAAATAGTGGTGCGATGGCAAATGGTAAGAAATCACGAGTCCATAAGTGTAAGATAACACATAGTGCAAGTACCACCTGATACGAGTCATCGTCGAGGGAGACGACGCTGTAGTCACCAAGATAACTTCAGAGCGGCAACCTAGAGTGCTCATTCACATAGTACTTCTTGGAAGTACAACTTAAGCACGTGATGAGTATGGGAGTCGGGAGTTTGGAGGAAATGACTAGACCTTAGTACAAGTGGGAGATTGTTGGAGTTGTGTACTTAATGTCTAGATTTAAGTAACGGAAACTCACGATCCATTGCCATTAATCTATTTAATTAAATAATCAATTATTTGCCTTTAATTATTTATAATTAAATATATGCAAATCATAGTCCTGGATTTTATACGTTGTAGTTAGTATGGTGTTGCATGGGCGCACAGAAGATCATACTATCGGTTACTCGTATTTAATCGAACAGTTGCTCACGACCTAGATAGGACACGGACCAATCCATTGGTATAGTCGTTGTGTGAGAGAGAAAATAATTTATCTTAATTATTTTATCACACTTGTACACTTGGTGTATTGAGCGGATCGTTGAGATTCATCGATTAGGATTGCCGGCTATAATCGATTCGAGTCTCAGTGTATTTTATTCTTAATCCCCGAAACTATTGCGGGTGTGTATATTTAATATAAGTGACTTTGATTTACCAAAGGAATTAACCGATTTAATTATTGGGTTAATTACCGGTTAAGTTGGGTCACTATATTTTATATATGACATGCCGTGAATACTTGACGGGAAAGTGTATCCCGGAAGGGTTGATAATATCCCCGAGATGAGTTCATAAGGAATTATTATGTAAACCCTGCAGGTGGATTCGTTCCGCATAATAATTAAGGTTGAATGGTACTAGTCTCGGATATAAGAGATGAATAAATTAATTAGCAATAAATTAATTTTATTCATGGATATTTATATCTTAAATACACGGAATAAATAATACTACCGGAGAAATATTATTTGATATAATATGGTTTAATATTGGGAGTGCAATTAATTTTATATAGTGGAAAATAGAATTAATTAATATTGATAAGG
This sequence comes from Euphrasia confusa, assembly GCA_954870475.1. Classification (NCBI taxonomy): domain Eukaryota; kingdom Viridiplantae; phylum Streptophyta; class Magnoliopsida; order Lamiales; family Orobanchaceae; genus Euphrasia; species Euphrasia confusa. The sequence continues at coordinate 548,241 of CATPAB010000004.1, read as the reverse complement.
ATTAATGGACTTGAGCATTGGGCTCAATTTAATCTTCAATATTGGAAGCCCAATATTCCACCTCCTTAAGATCCCCTACGTAGCCTATAAAAGCACTACATGGTCTTCTCTATTCTCATAACTTGAAGATCACAATTCTAGAGAGAGAAAGTAGAGAGGAGGATCCATGGAGTTCGGTAGATCGTCGCCCACACGACGTCCGGGCTAGTGCAAGGAATACGTGGGAAGATCTCAAGGTCATCAAATAGAGTTCTACGTTTTTCCGAACAACGAGAACGAGGTAAATCGTAAAACCCTCTTTATGATTTTATCGTTAATTATCGTGAAAATATCATGAACAAGATCCGAGGGATGAACTCTAAGGCGAGGACAAACCGGGCGGTGGTGGTTGGACCACCGGACCGCCGGCGGTTTGTGGATCCCCGCCCAAGAGGGGCTGCCGGGCGTGAGCCTCGGCTGGAGCCGAGGGCTCGATCGAGCTAGGCTCGATCCCCCCCGTACGGCGTCGCCGCGAGCTACGGGAGTTCCCGTAGCGGGCACGCGGGCGACGCGAGTCGCGTACGGGGCGTGCCCAGCGGGCTGCTGGGAGCAGCCCGTGCGACTCGTACGGGGCAGCCACCTCCCGTGAGCAGCGAGTCAAGGACTCGCTGCGGGGCTGCTACGAGCAGCCCCAGCGGTTGCCGTGAGCAACCGCGAGCCCCTCGTGGGGGCTCGGCTGGACACACGCGGGCTTGCTCGCGTGTGGTGTTCGGTTGAGCCCGGCTCCTCGTGGCGTGCTCGTGGTTTCTCCGGCGGTCGGGATTTCGATTGGGTTGTCGGTTCCGCAATTTTGACAATCCGGATATTCGATCTCCAAAGGATTTCGGTCGGAATTAATTAGATAATTTATTTATTTAAATTTATTAATTCCGGGATATCGAATTCCAACATTAAATACTGAAATGTTGAAATACGAAGAACTGATATCAACTATGCGGTAAGCATAGTGGGAGGATATTAAAGTAATTCTAGCAAGGAATATTCGGATGCTGTAAGGGTACTTTCGAAGTACTAGACTACGGAACAACACTAATTCCTTGGATTACATTTTCTCAGATCTCTAATCAAATCAGAACCGGTGTAAGTCGATATGAGACTATGTGTTCACTTTAAAATGGAGGTAGAGAGATATCAACGAGATCTTACTTTTGGTGACGAAGTGATTCGTTGATGTCGATGAGGTGGTGTTGAGTCGATTGAACCACCTCAAATGGATCAGCCTCGAAATGTACACCTTTGGTATGACCTCGTCACGCCTTTGGATCGCCCGGATGTTGAATCCGCACAAATGGCCCGGCCTCTACGTGTTGCACACGTACCCGGATAAGTTTTTGAAATTGTCGGTTGAACTTTGAGACGAACAACACTATGTTCTTCCTCTCCTTTTGGTGATTTCGAAATTATGTGAATTAGCCTAGATGAAAATCTGATTTTCATCACTTATATCATCCCATAATGTGCCTCATTATGTCCATAATAATGCCACATTATTATGAGACCATAATGCCACATATGCCACATATGAAGAGACATTATTAGTGGACATGTGAAGAGACACCATGTTCTCTTATGCCACATATGCTCAAATGTTCTCCAAGAGACATGTATAAGTGGCATGACATGTCACTCCAAGTGACATGTACACATATTGAATCACTCATTAATACAACTCTAGTTTATATATTAATATCTATACATATTTAATATATACCTAGTTTATATTAATGCATGTATAATAATATAAACCTTAGTTAGTATTAATATACCTACATTGATTTCTAAAATCAATATAAATTCAACCAATTTAATATAAACCAAGTTTATATTAATATATATATATATATATATATGTTTATTTCTAAAATCAATAAATATAATCAACTAATTTCAGTCCTTAATCCGATTCATGTGTGACCCTGTAGGTTTGATTATTGATAAATATATTATTGCTCTAAGCAATAACATTATCAATACACCAATTAACATCCGGAGACGACCTTATGACTTAATCGATTGCACACATGGGATCGAAGGACATACACCAACAATCTCCCACTTGGCCTTCAGAGCCAGTGTGCTGCCAATTTCCTGTTGTCACTTTATGTCTAAGTTTGAACTTGAGGCAAGACTCGAGTCATCCTCAATCGGTTCAAACCATGGACTATGAGACAGAATGTAAAACCAGATTTATCACTATGATACGAATCTGGACGTGGCCACGTATTTTCCACAATCTCGACTCTCCAAGTGGTCGGTAAGAAATTTATCCCATTATAAATGGAGGACAATCCCATCTTGTCAATCCAAGCTCTCCCTGATGCAGCCCCAGAGTCGTCCATGATACAAGACCCGGTGCATGTTCCAGCTGGACCTGTTACGCGCTCGAGAGCCAAGAAGTTCAAGGCAAGCTTGATGGTGATGATCCAAGAAGTCTGGGCGCAAGAGCTATTGAAGAAACCCATCGGTGACGTGGAGAAGCCAAGCCTTATCAACCTGATTACGTACGAGGAGGCCGAACCAACGGAAAGTGATGAGTTTCAAGCTGGAACCATGAAGACGAAGCTGGAACGGAGGTCAGACGAGTGCCGAGTACGCGCCGCGAAGTTCGGGTCAGAAATTGGCTTGGTGTCGGCCGACACCAAGGCCTGTCGGCCGACACCTTCAGAAAAAGGGTTGGCGATACAGCAGGTTCAGACCGCGACCGAAGGATACCCCGCGAGCGCAGGTTAAATGTCGGCCGACATCCCCATATTGTCGGCCGACACGGAGTTTAGAAATCGTGATTTTCAGCGTCGCGACTCTTTTGGCGAATTTTGATGTTTTGTTTCCTTTTCCTTCATGTTTTAGGTTTGCCTATATATATAGGTCTTGAACCCCTTTGTTAAGAACACAACTTTGAAGATTAAAATATATTTCGTGAGTTTATTCTCTCTCTCTTTTCCTTCTCTTTTCGATTGTGCCAAAAGAGATCAACCCGACGAATCAACGAAGCATACATACTTCGTTCGTGTGTCATACATCGATTTCCGAGTTGCTGCATCGATCTCGAGTTGGGGGTTAGGGTTCCGTCCTTAATTGATTTCTCGATTTCAGATTCAGAGGTTTGGGATCATCCGCCAGGTATCCAATTTATCGTTTCTTCTTCTTCCGCTCAATCCATCAACGAGGTACGTATCATCTGGTATCAGAGCCAGGTTAGGGTTTCTAATTTCTGATTACGTGACCTCGATTCTTCTTTCTTTCCGTATTTCCTTTCTTCTTGCTGAATCGGATCTCTTTCATCCGTAAGAACAAAAAAAAAAAAAAAAAAAAAAAAAAAAAAAAAAAAAAACAAGAAAATTCTATAAAAATTATTTCTACTCCGTTTTTCGCGAAATTTTTTTTGAGAGTCTCGTTCCCGATATTAAGTCGAATACTAATCCATTTAAAAAAAAAAAAAAAAAAAAAAGAGTATTTTGGTGGGAAAAATTTTCTTCGACCAAGTTTTTGTGTGTGATTTCTGAGTTTTCCGGCATCGTTTTGAGCCAATTTGGTGCTATCGTATTTTTCGTTCCAATATTTTCCGATTTTAGTCATTTCTACGTCGTATTGTGTGTTTTTGGGGATTTTGTCGGTTCTGCTCTCGTCTGGTAGATCGAGGAGTTCGTTAATTGGAGAGGGAATTTGGGTGGTAAAAGGCAGAGTGGTGAGAACATTAGAGTGAAAAAGCCATACCTGAGTGAAACACGAGTGCTGAGTGAATTTCATCTTGAGTGTGATACACGAGCGTTTGTGAGGTGGTGAGGTTCTTTTTTATTTTATTGCTGTTATTACTAACGTTTTCTGTGCAGGATGTCTGAAGATACGAAAAATAAGGGGACAGCTGAGGGATCTAATAACAACGCCCAATTCCAGGCCATGTTGGATGAGAATTATAGGCGGATGGAAAGGCTCTTACACACTGAGATGAATGTAGTACATGACCGACTACTTGCCCTAGAGGAAAAATCTCGTCGAGAGAATCCAGAGAATCGGAGGGTAGCATGGCGTAACGTCGGTCGAAATGATCAGCATCGTCAGAATGGACGTAATAGGGATGCCAACCCCGAGGACGATGAGGCTGAGGAAATGGATAACAACTTGAGTACCATCAAGATGACGGTTCCTACATTCATGGGGAAGAACGATCCTGAGTTGTACATTGAATGGGAGAGAAAGGTCGAGATGATGTTTGACTGCCACAACTATTCAGAGCTCAAGAAGGTGAAATTGGCGGCAATCGAATTTTCTGACTATGCCTTGGTTTGGTGGGATCAGCTGGTTGCCAGTAGGAGGAGGAACTGTGAGCAACCTATTGAAACATGGGCAGCGATGAAGTCTGTGATGCGAAAGAGATTTGTACCTTCCCACTACTACCGGGAGTTGTACATCAAACTGCAGAATCTACGACAGGGAACGAAGAGCGTAGATGAGTACTTTAAGGAGATGGAGGTGGCAATGATTCGGGCCAACGTTGAGGAGGATAGGGAAGCTACCATGGATCGGTTCTTGGCTGGACTGAATTGGGAGATTCGTAATGCCGTGGAGTTGCAACCATACGTCGAGTTAGAGGATATGGTTCACATGGCGATCAAGATTGAGAACCAGCATAAGAGGAGGGGTAGTTTCAGCAGTGCAAAGCCGAATCAATCTTCTTGGAGATCATCCCAAGGTCCGAGTGGTTCTACGCCTAAAGAGAACCAATGGAAGAGAGAGGTTCCACCTCGAGACGAGAAGAAGACCTTCTTTAAGGGTCGTTCGGAGGGTGCAAGTTCAGCGACTCAGGTCAGGCCATCAAATCCTGATAGTCGCAACCGAGACAAGAAGTGTTTCAAGTGTCAGGGATTTGGGCACATTATGAGTGAGTGTCCTAACAGACGACTCATGATCTGTAGAGACGACGGAGAATTCGTGACTGATGGTGAAGGCGAGGAGCCGACACCTACAGATGCTGTGGATTCCGAGGAGGAGGAGGAGATCCTAGCCATCGAGGGTAACCTGTTTGTAGCTAGGAGAGTCTTGAGTGCACATACACAGCCCGAGGAGAGGGAGCAGCGGGAGAACCTTTTTCACACGAGATGCCATGTGAAGGATAAGGTGTGTAGTGTGATTATTGATAGTGGGAGTTGTACGAACGTGGTGAGTGCAACCATGGTGCAGCGATTGGAGTTACCAGAGGTGAAGCATCCAAAGCCATACCGTCTGCAGTGGTTGAATGATTGCGGTATAATCAGGGTGACCAAGCAAGTGAAGGTACCTTTCCGCATTGGGAAGTACGAGGATGAAGTGTTGTGTGACGTCATTCATATGCAAGCGAGTTACATATTGTTGGGACGACCGTGGCAGTTCGATAGGAGAGCCACACACGACGGCTTCACCAACAAGTATTCGTTTGAGTATAACGGTAAAAAGGTATCACTTGTTCCTCTCACTCCTAAGCAAGTTTACGAGGACCAAGTGCAACTACAAAGGGAGGCGGACAAGGCATCTACCAACGAACAGCAATTACAGACAAAGGAGAATGCCTTGCTTCATAGAGCCTACCTTGCAAGGGCTAGTGATGTGAAAGAAGCAGTGAATGAGAAGAGGGAGATGTTCGTGTTGTTGTGGAAGGGGAACTTGGTTATTACTAACGATCTACCCCCTCTACCCCCTTCTATTGAGTTTGTTTTGCAGGAGTTCGATGATGTCTTCCCGGAGGATACACCACCTGGTTTACCACCCATCCGAGGGATAGAGCATCAGATCGACTTTGTGCCCGGAGCTGTGCTACCAAACCGCCCGGCTTACCGCACCAACCCGGAGGAAACAAAGGAGTTGGAGAAGCAGATTGGTGAGTTGTTGACCAAAGGGCACGTGAAGGAGAGTCTGAGTCCTTGTGCGGTACTTGTACTTCTCGTACCCAAGAAGGATGGATCGATGAGGATGTGTTGCGACTGCCGAGCTATCAATAACATCACGGTAAAGTATCGACATCCTATACCTAGACTAGATGACATGCTTGATGAGTTATGTGGTTCCTGATTGTTTTCAAAAATTGATTTACGTAGTGGGTACCATCAAATTAGGATTAAAGAAGGAGATGAATGGAAAACTGCTTTCAAAACAAAACTGGGCTTATATGAGTGGTTAGTTATGCCTTTTGGACTTACTAATGCACCTAGTACTTTTATGCGTTTAATGAATCATGTCTTGCGTGCGTTTATTGGAAAATTTGTTGTTGTGTACTTTGATGATATCTTGGTATATAGCAAAAATCATGACGAGCATGTGTTCCATTTGAGACAAGTTTTGATTGCACTTAGGCAGGAGAAGTTGTATGCTAACCGTAAGAAGTGCGTCTTTAGCACGGATAGGGTCGTTTTCCTTGGTTTGGTTGTTAGTGCACAGGGTGTACAGGTTGATGAGGAAAAGATACGAGCTATCCAAGAGTGGCCAAAACCAAAGAACATTGGAGATGTGCGGAGCTTCCATGGTTTGGCCAGCTTCTATCGACGGTTTGTACCTAATTTCAGCAGCATGGCTGCACCTTTAACCGCCGTGATCAAGAAGAACGTGGAGTTCAAGTGGGGAAAGGCACAAGACGAAGCCTTTCAGAATTTAAAGGACAAGCTGACACACGCCCCGGTATTATCTCTTCCTCACTTTTCTAAATCTTTTGAGATTGAATGTGATGCTTCTGGAATTGGTATTGGTGCAGTGTTGATGCAAGAACGACGTCCGATAGCCTACTTCAGTGAGAAGCTAAATGGAGCTACTTTGAACTATCCGACGTATGACAAGGAGTTGTATGCCCTGGTGAGAGCTCTTCAGACGTGGCAGCACTATCTATGGCCTCGGGAGTTCATCATTCATACTGACCATGAGTCGTTGAAGCACCTCAAGGGTCAGAACAAGCTGAACAAGCGCCATGCTAGGTGGATGGAGTTCATTGAGACGTTTCCATACGTCATCAAATACAAGCAAGGTAAGGAGAATGTGGTGGCTGATGCCTTTTCTCGGAGGTCTGCTCTAATTTCGACTTTAGATGCTAAGTTACTTGGGTTTGAGCATATTAAAGGTCTATATGAGCATGATGATGATTTTGGTGAGATTTTTAAAGCATGTGAACAATCTGCTAGTGGAGATTATTTTAGGCATGATGACTTTCTGTTTCGGAAAAATAAACTGTGTGTGCCTAGATGCTCTTTACGTGATTTATTGTTGCTTGAATCTCATGGTGGGGGATTAATGGGACATTTTGGAATTGCTAAGACTTTATCTGTGTTGAATGAGCATTTCTTTTGGCCTCATATGAAACGTGATGTTGAGAGAATATGTGGTCGTTGTCTTACATGTAAACAGGCTAAGTCTAGAGTTAGTGCCCATGGTTTGTATACGCCTTTGCCTATTCCTGCATCACCTTGGATTGATATTTCTATGAATTTTGTGATGGGATTACCTAGGACTAAGCGAGGTAGTGATTCTATCTTTGTGGTAGTTGATCGTTTCTCTAAGATGGCTCATTTTATTCCATGTCATAAAACTGATGATGCATCACATGTGGCTGGATTATTCTTTAGGGAGATTGTTAGACTACATGGCATGCCTAGGACTATTGTGTCGGACAGGGATTCTAAGTTTCTTAGTTATTTTTGGAAGACATTGTGGTGTAAGCTAGGTACGAAATTGCTATTCTCTACTACTTGTCATCCCCAGACTGATGGTCAAACTGAGGTAGTAAATAGGACTTTGTCTACTTTACTACGTGCTATTATTAAAAAGAACATTAAGTCTTGGGAGGAGTGTTTGCCTCATGTAGAGTTTGCATATAATCGTTGTGTTCATTCTGCTACTAAATTTTCGCCTTTTGAGATTGTGTATGGTTTTAATCCCTTGACTCCTTTGGATTTATCTCCATTACCTGTGCATGAGCATACTGACCTTGATGGCCAGAAAAGGGCTGATTTTGTGAAACAGATACACGAGACGGCGAGGATGAACATTGAGAGGCGAACCAAGCAATATGCCGAGCAAGCAAACAAGGGTCGTCGCAAAGTAGTGTTTGAGCCTGGTGATTGGGTGTGGTTGCATATGCGCAAGGAGAGGTTTCCATTGCAGCGCCGGTCGAAGTTACTTCCTCGTGGCGATGGACCATTCCAAGTGTTGGAGCGTATCAAAGACAACGCCTACAAATTGGATCTTCCAGGTGAGTACAATGTTAGTGCTACTTTCAATATTACTGACTTGAGTTTGTTCGATGCAGGTGACGACTTGGATTTGAGGACAAATCCTTTTCAAGAGGAGGGGAATGATGCAGCCCCAGAGTCGTCCATGATACAAGACCCGGTGCATGTTCCAGCTGGACCTGTTACGCGCTCGAGAGCCAAGAAGTTCAAGGCAAGCTTGATGGTGATGATCCAAGAAGTCTGGGCGCAAGAGCTATTGAAGAAACCCATCGGTGACGTGGAGAAGCCAAGCCTTATCAACCTGATTACGTACGAGGAGGCCGAACCAACGGAAAGTGATGAGTTTCAAGCTGGAACCATGAAGACGAAGCTGGAACGGAGGTCAGAAGAGTGCCGAGTACGCGCCGCGAAGTTCGGGTCAGAAATTGGCTTGGTGTCGGCCGACACCAAGGCCTGTCGGCCGACACCTTCAGAAAAAGGGTTGGCGATACAGCAGGTTCAGACCGCGACCGAAGGATACCCCGCGAGCGCAGGTTAAATGTCGGCCGACATCCCCATATTGTCGGCCGACACGGAGTTTAGAAATCGTGATTTTCAGCGTCGCGACTCTTTTGGCGAATTTTGATGTTTTGTTTCCTTTTCCTTCATGTTTTAGGTTTGCCTATATATATAGGTCTTGAACCCCTTTGTTAAGAACACAACTTTGAAGATTAAAATATATTTCGTGAGTTTATTCTCTCTCTCTTTTCGTTCTCTTTTCGATTGTGCCAAAAGAGATCAACCCGACGAATCAACGAAGCATACATACTTCGTTCGTGTGTCATACATCGATTTCCGAGTTGCTGCATCGATCTCGAGTTGGGGGTTAGGGTTCCGTCCTTAATTGATTTCTCGATTTCAGATTCAGAGGTTTGGGATCATCCGCCAGGTATCCAATTTATCGTTTCTTCTTCTTCCGCTCAATCCATCAACGAGGTACGTATCACTCCCACTTGCTTCCTGATATACCAATAACAAGTTTTATAACCTCCTTTTACGAAATGCGTTTACTTGTATCAAAGTACACCATTTCACAATGAAATCACTTTGGACTACTCTGTTGGAAATCGACTACCCGGGATGCGTTCGTTCGATCACTCGAACATCCGAACGATCCCAGTCGACATCCGGTGTCGCTACTTCGTTCGCTTTCCCAGCCCGTGCCCCGATTCACGCCCAGCCATTGCCCCGAAGGACAACCGCGCGAGCCGGAGCGGGCTGCCAGGAAAATAGCAAAACAGCGGTCGCCGTTTAGAAACGGCGGTCGCCGTTTCTCCGCGAACAGCAACGCGACGTTGCTGTTCCGGGCTCGTTTCCGGGTCGTTTTTCCTCATCCGACTACCAATCCGAAGGTCCTAGAACCACCAGTAGTCGAGGAATACAACCCACAACCCCGGAACCCGATCTACGTTCAAAATATGATCAACGAGGAAAAGTGAGATCGAATAAATGCGGAATAAAAGTTCTGATCTCATACCTTCTCGGTCGATTGTTGAGACCTTAGGTGCTTATAACGTATGCCTCAGATCCCGTCTCCAACCGTTGTGTGGGCAACGATCCGCTGGAGTTCTCCCGTCTGTACTCTCCTTTCCAAGACCAGCGTATGATTATTCTCAATGAGAGAATAAAAATATAATTGCGTTAACTTTATCTTTACACAGAGAAAAATATTATTGCGCTAAGCAATTAATTATTCTCTGAACAAAAAATGAAAGTTGCGGCGAAAGTTAGGTCTTAGGATAGTAAGGGAGGGGGTTTATATAGAGTTACGTTAGGGACCTTAGGATAAATTAATTAAGGGCTAAATTGAAATATTAATTAACTTGGAATACGTAAACACAATTCCTTAATTAATCGATTTCAATTTTAATTATTATTAACTCCACTAAAAAATAATAATTGAATTCCCGAAATTAATTTTAATATTATTTCAACAATAATAATTCCGCCGAAATTACATAATCGACCTTCCCCGTGTTTAAGATATCGTATGTCCACGAATTAATTTTATTACTAATAATTAAATTAATTCGTCTCTTATTATCCGAGACTAGTACCACTCAACCTTATTATCATGTGGAACAAATCCACCTGCAGGGTTTACATGATAAACTTTATGAGCTCATCTCGGGGACATCATCAACCCGATAAACGGGACATGGTTTCCTGTCTATAATCTATAGCATGCCGTGTGTACAATTCCGATTCCCAATTTACCGAGTATCTCGACTAAACAAATAGTCTCACTCATTGGCAAGTTAAAGAACCGAGAATTGGACAAACGCACCAATAATTATATAGGGATTAGGAATTCGTTTATCCGTAATATCTGAGGTCTAGTTCGATTACGTCGATTAGTATAAATCGAACGCCCTACCGTGGTCCTGCTCAATACACCAAGTGTACTAGTGTAACATAATAGTCAAGACCAACTATTAACCAGTCACACTACGACGTACCGATGGATTGTCCCTGTCCATCTAAGTCGTGAGCTTCTGTTCGATAGAATACGAGTAACCGACAGTATGATCTTCCGCGTGTCTCCTCACGCCATACTGTCTACAACGTATATATCTAGGACTATTGCATTCAAGTACATGATAGACAAAATGCCGACAGTTTGATTAATAGATAATGTAAAACACAGATAAGGAGTTCCATATTGTCACTAAACTAGACATTTAGAATATAACTCCATCAATCTCCCACTTATACTAAATCTCTAGTTGCCCTCTACCATACATCCGATACCCATCCCCTTCACGTGTCTCTTGAACGCTTCCGCTGGAAGTGCCTTCGTAAAGGGGTCAGCCAGGTTATCCGCTGATGCAATCTTGGTGACAACCGCATCGCCTCTCCTGACGATGTCTCTAATCAGGTGGTACTTGCGATCTATGTGTTTACTCGCATTGTGGGCTCGTGGTTCCTTTGCATTAGCCACTGCACCGCTATTGTCACAATAAATTGTGATAGCTCTAGGCATTTTAGGAACCACATCCAAGTCCATAAGGAAGTTCCGGAGCCACACCGATTCTTTAGCTGCCTCAGAGGCTGCTACATATTCGGCTTCCATGGTAGAGTCCGAAATGCATTTCTGCTTAACACTCTTCCATGAGACTGCTCCACCTCCCAATGTGAACACATAGCCTGATGTAGACTTTCGCTGATCCTTATCAGATTGGAAATCCGAGTCTGTGTAACCAATAGGAATCAACTCGGATGCTTTGTAACTCAGAGCATAATTCCTAGTCCTTCGCAGGTACTTAAGTATGTTCTTTACAGCAGTCCAGTGACCCTGTCCAGGGTTACTCTGATATCTAGCTACCATGCCCACGGCATAGCAGATATCAGGTCTCGTACACAACATGGCATACATTAGACTTCCTACTGCCGAAGCATAAGGAACCTTCTTCATGTAATCTATCTCCTTTTGTGTTTTGGGACACATGTCTTTAGATAGATGAATTCCATGGCAGAAAGGTTGAGCACCTCTCTTGGAATTCTGCATGTTGAAACGAGCCAGAATCGTATCAATATATGAAGCCTGGGACAAGCTTAATGTTCTTTTCCGGCGATCCCTTATAACCTTGATCCCAAGAACATGCCCAACTTGTCCTAAGTCTTTCATATTGAATTGTTTGGACAACCATCCCTTTATGTCCGACAACATCTTCACATTGTTGCCAATTAGAAGGATGTCGTCTACATAAAGCACGAGAAACGCCACACTATTTCCGTCACTTCTCCGGTATACACACGACTCGTCCATGCTTTGAATGAATCCATAAGACTGGATAACCTCATCAAACCGCATGTTCCAAGATCTAGAAGCTTGCTTCAATCCATAAATGGATCGGTTTAGCTTACACACTAGATGCTCTTGGCCTTTCTTGATGAAACCTTCTGGCTGTCTCATGTAAATGGTCTCGTCAAGATTCCCATTCAAGAATGCTGTCTTGACGTCCATTTGCCACACCTCATAATCCATATAAGATGCTATAGACAAAAGAATCCGGATCGACTTTAGCATAGCTACCGGCGAAAAGGTTTCCTCATAATCGATCCCTTCTTTCTGAGTATACCCTTTCGCAACAAGCCTAGCCTTGAAGGTTTCAACCTTCCCGTCAGACCCTCTTTTTCTCTTGTACACCCACTTGCAACCAATGGCTTTTACACCTTTGGGCGGTGCTACAAGATTCCAGACCTGATTTGAATCCATTGATTCAATCTCAGATTTCATCGCCTTTTGCCAAGACTGAGCATCTTGATCTTTAAGCGCCTCGCCATAGGTCCAGGGATCGGCTTCATGTTCTCCAGGTAACAAGTCCGAAGACTCACCTATAAACATGAACCTATCGGGTTGTCGAACAACCCTCCCACTACGACGAGGCTCCGGTGTAACCTCAGTAACTACAGGTGCAGACTGTGGTGGCGTATCACCCGGTTCGGTTGGATCTAAGCCTTGATCGTCCCCTCTCAGTTCGTTAAGTATTATCTCACTCTTGGGCTTGTGGTCCATTATATAATCCTCTTCCAAAAACCGAGCGTTGGTGCTAACAACGATCTTCTGGTCCTTAGGACTATAAAATAGACCACCTTTCGTTCCTCTAGGATATCTTATAAACAACCGAATATCTGAACGAGATTCCAACTTATCAGCCCCATGCTTCAGCACATGTGCTGGACAACCCCAGATCCGAATGTGTTTCAAGTTCGGCTTACGCCCGGTCCACAATTCCGAGGGTGTCTTGGGGACTGATTTAGAAGGAACTAAGTTCAGGATATACGCCGCTGTTTCCAAGGCATATCCCCAGAACGAAACTGGTAGGTCTGAGTAACTCATCATAGATCTTACCATTTCCATAAGAGTCCTATTCCTTCTTTCTGCTACACCATTCTGCTGGGGCGTGTATGGTGCAGTCATCTGGGAATCAATCCCATTCTCTAATAAGTACGCCTTAAACTCTCCCGAGAGGTACTCTCCTCCACGATCAGATCGTAGAGTCTTTATGGTTTTACCATGAAGGTTCTCCACAAGAGCTTTGTACTCCTTGAACTTGTCAAAGCACTCGCTCTTGCGGCGCATCAGGTATATAAAACCATACCTTGAGTAATCATCAGTGAAGGTTACGAAATATTCGTAACCTCCTCTCGCTTGGACAGATAAAGGCCCGCACAAATCAGAGTGAATCAACTCCAGTACTTCCTTGGATCTATACCCCTTATCACTAAAGGGTCGCTTGGTCATTTTTCCTTCCAGGCATGATTCACAGGTCAGAAAGTCCTCATCTTTCACAACACTGAGTATTCCATCAGTTATCAACCTTTGAATCCTACCCAAGTTAATATGACCTAGCCTAAGATGCCATAAGTACTTTTGATTCATCCTAGAAGGCTCCTTTCTCTTATTGGTACTAGATGTGTTATATGACTCTACACTTTGCATCGTGGGATTCAGTATATATAAGTTGCCTATCAATGTACCAGAACAGATATAATCACCATTCTTCTTGACAATAACAGAATTATCAAAAGAAACAGAATATCCATTCAAAACCAACTTAGAAACCGAAACAAGGTTCTTTCTAAAATTCGGTACATAAAGACAATTATTCAATACCAAAACTTTATTATTAAAAGACAAATAAATATCTCCCACTGCAACTGCCGCCACTTTCGTAGCGTTGCCCATGTAGATAGTGATCTCTCCCTCTCTAAGCCGCCGGGTTTCCTGGAACCCCTGCAAAGAATTGCAGACATGATCAGTGGCTCCCGTATCCACACACCAGGTACCGGTGGATAACACCGCTAAACATGTTTCAGTGACTAAGGAAAAGTTCATACCTCCTTGTCTGAGAGAACAATTAGACTTCCAATGTCCAGACTGCTTGCAACGGAAACACTTGCCCTTGGGCTTGTTCACTCCATTCCGTGGTCCACCATTGCTGGGTCCACTGGGTTTCCGTCCTTGCTTCTTCTTCCTCTTAGTCCCCGGAGGGCCAGGAAGTTTCACAGCCACAAGTGCCTGAGACTTCTTAAAGATTCCCTCTGCCGCCTGGAGTTCAGTCAGGAGTTCCGCCAACGAATATAACCTCTTGTTCATGTTATAGTTCAGGCGGAACTGCTCAAAACTCCTAGGCAGAGACTGGAGCACTATATCGATCTGGGTTTCCCCATCGATAACTCCTCCCATAATCTCTATCTCATTCAGATAGCCTATCATCCTAAGAACGTGATCCCTCACGGGCGTTCCTTCGGACATAGTGGCCGTCATGAGTTTTCTCATAGCATCTTGCCTGGCTGCCCTATCCTGACTACCAAACATCTCCTTGAGGTTAAGCATCATATAATAGGCAGTGGTCATGGCCTCATGCTGATGTTGCAGCACATTTGACATAGAAGCCAAAATGTAGCACCGCGCCATCTGATCAGCCTTGACCCACTTCCGATGAGCTTCCTTTTCCTCAGGAGTGGAGGTATCAATAGGTTCATCAGGACAAACCTCATGGAGTACATATTTGTACTCCTCAGCAGTTAGGACAATGTCCAAGTTTCGTTTCCAATCAACATAGTTTGGACCAGTGAGTTTGTTTTCTTTTAGTATAATGGACAGCGGGTTGAGTGCCATATCTATAAAAGAGACAAATCAAACTGTCAAATTTAATTCGATATTAACTCCCTTAATTAATATCATTAAATTTACCAATCAATCCTAAAATCCCATCAGACTAGCATGCCACGTTCATGTGGACGTATACTAGTCCAAACGATTTTATAACTGGACTTTTACTTTGGTCGTACATCATTACAGCAGTGACTCCGATGGGGAGGATACTTTAAAGCGTACCTAAGTGTATACCATTTCTCAGTACTAAGTTAACCGCTCGGAAACTACACGCCCACCGCAAGCCACGTTAGTGTGGACGTTTACGTTGACATGCGGTCCCTTTACGATTTCCTATAACTGTCGAGCCTCAATTAACCCAAAGTTCCGTTTCCGTCTAGTAAGCCACGATAGTGTGGACGTTTACTAAACAAACAACTTTGTTAATTGAATTCCATTTAATAAATTTCACAATCTCGTTAATCAAAGCTTGATATCTCGTAAGTGAAACTCGAAGTTTCTAACCAGCGATCAATCATGCAATTGAGCCCTATCTCTCACAAAGTGAGGGAGCCAACCAGACAATCGATCTAGTCATCAAATGACTCGAATGTCTCTAATCTGTGTCATCGACATAACCAAGCGCTTTGGCTCCATTCCACTCCCCGGGGTGAGAATGAGTCGAGTTGAAATTAGTCTTTGAAAGACAGATTAGGCATTGCTTTGAAATACTTAAGTGTTCAATTCTATAAATGGAATTGAATTCGAATTTTGATCCAGTGATATCCGTGTGTCAACTTTATCCGATAGGGAGGATGACACTAAAGCCAACTCGTAAGCAACACACATCACTATCAAAACAGAGAATGGAGACCGCGGGATTGTTTCCAATCCCTCTCCCACTTAGTTTTTACGAAAGGGATAACAAGCATGCATATAAAATTAAAGCATAATAAAAACGCACGTAAACACACAAAAAGAATTTAACGTGGCCCGATTATTATGGCCTTTAAAATCTTCGATGCACGTCTCCTCGGATCTTCGTCTCGTTGCTCGTCTCGGTCTCGGTCCATCACCGACTCGTCTAAGGACCAAGAGACGAACCCCTCCCACTGGAGTATCGTCCCGGGCCCTCGACAAGCGATCCGTGATGTCCATCGAACCCCCGCGAAGCTGCTGCCAAGAATCCAGCGAAACGGTGACCGCCGTTTAAGAAACGGCGACCGCCGTTTTGCCCTTCAGCAGCCCGCGGGTTCGACTTCTCGACCCTCGTTCGTCCGGCCTTCGATCTCGTCTCGATCCACCAAGCAGCAGCAACATTACAAAGGTAAACTTACTACTTCCGGCATCGATCCTATACATAATGATCGATCCTATACACCCGGATAAATGAAAAACGAAAAATAAAACCTAAACGACTCAACCTGTCGTTTCAACTATTACAAACAAGCAACGTTGTATAAAACAAAGATCTCGACAATCTCGAGAGTTTAACACACCACAACATACAGTACAATAAAACATGACCATAATAATCGGGTGATCCTGCAAAACAAACTCGCAAACAATACAAAGAACGTATAAACCGGCTCTGATACCAATTGTTGGAAATCGACTACCCGGGATGCGTTCGTTCGATCACTCGAACATCCGAACGATCCCAGTCGACATCCGGTGTCGCTACTTCGTTCACTTTCCCAGCCCGTGCCCCGATTCACGCCCAGCCATTGCCCCGAAGGACAACCGCGCGAGCCGGAGCGGGCTGCCAGGAAAACAGCAAAACGGCGGTCGCCATTTCTCCGCGAACAGCAACGCGACGTTGCTGTTCCGGGCTCGTTTCCGGGTCGTTTTTCCTCATCCGACTACCGATCCGAAGGTCCTAGAACCCCCAGTAGTCGAGGAATACAACCCACATTCCCGGAACCCGATCTACGTTCAAAATATGATCAACGAGGAAAAGTGAGATCGAATAAATGCGGAATAAAAGTTCCGATCTCATACCTTCTCGGTCGATTGTTGAGACCTTAGGTGCTTCTAACGTATGCCTCAGATCCCGTCTCCAACCGTTGTGTGGGCAACGATCCGCTGGAGTTCTCCCGTCTGTACTCTCCTTTCCAAGACCAGCGTATGATTATTCTCAATGAGAGAATAAAAATATAATTGCGTTAACTTTATCTTTACACAGAGAAAAATATTATTGCGCTAAGCAATTAATTATTCTCTGAACAAAAAATGAAAGTTGCGGCGAAAGTTAGGTCTTAGGATAGTAAGGGAGGGGGCTTATATAGAGTTACGTTAGGGACCTTAGGATAAATTAATTAAGGGCTAAATTGAAATATTAATTAACTTGGAATACGTAAACGCAATTCCTTAATTAATCGATTTCAATTTTAATTATTATTAACTCCACTAAAAAATAATAATTGAATTCCCGAAATTAATTTTAATATTATTTCAACAATAATAATTCCGCCGAAATTACATAATCGACCTTCCCCGTGTTTAAGATATCGTATGTCCACGAATTAATTTTATTACTAATAATTAAATTAATTCGTCTCTTATTATCCGAGACTAGTACCACTCAACCTTATTATCATGTGGAACAAATCCACCTGCAGGGTTTACATGATAAACTTTATGAGCTCATCTCGGGGACATCATCAACCCGATAAACGGGAATGGTTTCCTGTCTATAATCTATAGCATGCCGTGTGTACAATTCCGATTTCCAATTGTTGGAGTTGTGTACTTAATGTCTAGATTTAAGTATCGGTAAACTCCCTGTCATAGCATTTAACCTATTTAATTAATAAACAATTATTTGCATTTAATTAATTATGCAAAATATGGTTCTGGATTTTATACGTTGTAGTTAGTATGGTGTTGCATGGGCGCACAGAAGATCATACTATCGGTTACTCGTATTTAATCGAACAGTTGCTCACGACCTAGATGGACACGAACTAATCCATCGGTATAGTCGTTGTGTGAGAGAGAAAATAATTTATCTTAATTATTTTATCACACTTGTACACTTGGTGTATTGGGCGGATCAGCTTGAGATTCATCGATTAGGATTGCCGGCGATAATCGATTCGAGTCTCAGTGTATTTTATTCTTAATCCCCGAAACTATTGCGGGTGTGTATATTTAATATAAGTGACTTTGATTTACCAAAGGAATTAACCGGTTTGATAATTGGGTTAATTACCGGTTAAGTTGGGTCACTATATTTTATATATGGCATGCCGTGAATACTTGACGGGAAAGTGTATCCCGTAAGGGTTGATAATATCCCCGAGATGAGTTCATAAGGAATTATTATGTAAACCCTGCAGGTGGATTTAATCCGCATAATAATTAAGGTTGAATGGTACTAGTCTCGGATATAAGAGATGAATAATATTTATTGAGCAATAAATAAATTTATTCATGGATATTTAAATCTTAAATACACGAAATATATAATACTACCGGAGAAATATTATTTGATATAATATGGAATAATATTGGGAGTGCAATTTTATTTATATAGTGGAAAATAAATAAAATTTAATATTGATAAGGATTAATGGATTTGGGTTGGACCCAATTTAATCTTCAATATTTAGAAGCCCAATATTTATTCTCCTTATGATCCCCTACGTAGCCTATATAAGCACTACATGGTCTTCACTTTTCATAACACAATTAATTGACCTACGCCAATCATAAAGTCTTGAGAGTGAGGAAGATCCATAGGAGTTCGATAGATCGTCGCCCACACGACGTTCGAACGGAGTGCAAGGAATACGTGGGAAGATCGCAAGGTCATCAAAGGTGTTTGATTTCGTTTCTCCGCACAACGAATCGAAGGTAAAATCATAAACCTTCTTTTATGATTTCGTGTGAATTAATTGTAGTGTATACATGAACACACGATCCGGATAAACGACGAACCTCGGGGACGGGGATTCGAGATCCCCGGCGAGGATCGAGGGTGGCGGCCGAACCCTAGGGTTCGACCGCCGGAGCGCGGACGAAGAGGATGAGCCCCGGCTGGACGCCGGGGCGTGGGGTCGACCTAGGGTCGACCACCGGGGTTCGCCGTGGGCTGGAGCCACGGCGGATGAACCCCAGCCCTCCCGTCCGGCGGCGTCGCGGGCTGAACCCTCGGCTGGAGCCGAGGGGGCGATCGAACCTAGGGTTCGATCGCCGGGTGAGCTGCGGGTGTACCCGCAGCGCCTCGTATCAAGCTGCGGGGTTTCCCGCAGCGGCGATGCGGGGAGGATCGAACCCCCCGCGAGCAGCGAGCCCGTGAGCTCGCTGCGGGGCTGCTACGAGCAGCCCCGGGGATGCCTCGTGCATCCCCAGCGATCATCGCGAGATGATCGCGAGCCCCGTGCGGGGGCTCGGTTGAGTGCTCGCGGCCTTCGGGCCTCGCTGAGTATTCGGTCGGGCCTCGGCTCGTACGGTGGTTCGCGTTCATGGATCCGACTCGCGGGAGAAAATCGGCTGGGGGCGGGCTGCGTGTTTTCGGGCGCGTAGTCTCCAAAGGTCGGACTCCTGCGGATGAGTCGGGGATCCAATCTCCGGCGATGAAGGATTTCGTTCGGGTTATTTTTCCGCAATTTTTAATAGCCCGGGATATCGATTTCCAACAAATGGTATCAGAGAGTTTGGTTTCGTGTTCATGTATATGCTCGATTATTGTTCTACCTTGCAGGATCTCCGGCTATCATGGTTGGATTTAATTAATTATTGTTTATTAATTAATTATCATGATTATTAAACTCTCGGACATGTCGAGATTCGTTTTGTGTGGATGAATGTTTGTAATAGTAAAAATTCGGGGGTTGACCGAATTTAGGATTTATTATTACGTTCTTTGTTTTTCCGGAAAATGTATAGGGTCGATTTCATGTATAGAATCGATACCGGATAATTGTAATTTAAATTTTGTAATTTTGATTACGTTGGTTCGATGTTGAGACGATCGCCGGAAGACGAAGACGTGTGACGAAGACGAAGAGGACGAAAAACCGGGGGGGTCGATCATCCCCATGATCGATCCCCATGAGGATCGATCGACCTCATCCCGGGGGCTGCCCGCTAGGGCTTCTAGCCACGCCGGCCACCGGTGGTGGTGGCGCGTGGACTAGGGGCGGCGGTGGTGGTGGTCCCGGGCGGTGGAGGTCGACGGTGGGGATGGCGTGGGATCTCCCAATCTCATGCTATTCCTACCAAGATCCACTTTCCCAATTAATTCGGATTTTTCCTATTTGAGTACTTTCTTGGAAACTCTCATGGTTTAGGAAAAGAATTAATTTAAATTAATTTTATTTTCTATTGATTTATTTCCTTCATGGAAATATTCATAGATTAGAAATTTAATTAATTTAGTACTAAATTTATTTTTCCTATTTGATTATTCCTACTCATGGGAATATTCATGGATTAGGAATAAAAATAAATTTGGAAAGTAGTAAGTCCTAATTTATGTTTCCTTGTTCTATTATAGATAACTTCTAGAGTATTCCAAATTTTATTTGGATAGATTATTCTAGAGTTTTAATAGAACTAGATAGGAAAATAAATAAAAATATTAATAATATTTAATTTTATTTTTGATATATTCGATTGACTTAATTTTCGAATTAAGTAACTTTTGGATTAATTGAAAATAAATAGATTTAAATATTAGAGATTAATATTCTCGTCACATGGAGCATTCAAGAACGAAGACTGAAGACTAGAAGATGCGTACGGAGATGGAATAAAGCCATGATAGTCGGAAAATAATTTTCTAGCATTATTTTGACTATGTGATACTATGTGCTTTATTGCTTGTATGCATGCTATATGTGTTTATTTTTATGCACTAGATAGCGTATCCCTTTATTATAAAAAGCTAAGTGGGAGAGGGGATGGAAACATTCCCATGGTCTCCATTACTGTTCTCTTGGTGACTCTTATGGACTTTCGAAGTTCGTATAGACGAGTCATTGGAGGAGAATTCTTGTAATTCCTTTTACAAGAAACATTGATCAAATTCATCAAACAATGCCTAATTTGTCTTTCTGAAACTGACTTCAAGTCGACTCATTCTCACCCCGGGGAGTGGAATGGAGCCAGAGCCACTTGGTCATGTAGAGGACACAAATTAGAGACTTCCGTGCCATTCTTTGATAGATGGGTCGCTTGTCTGCTCGGCTCCCTCATTTATGAGAGATAGGGTGGCTCGCATGGCGAATCACTGGTTAGAAACTTCGAGTTTCACTTATGATTCTCCACGTCTTGATTTACGAGATTAAATGGATCAAGTAATTGGGAGTCAATTATAAAAGTCTCTTAGTGTAGTAAACGTCCACACCACGTGGCTTGCTATGCTGACGGACTTTGGATTAATTGATGTAGACAGTTGTAAGTAATTATGAAGAGTTGTGAAGTTATCGTAAACGTCCACACCACGTGGCTTGCGGTAATGTAGCGATTCCAAGTAATTTACTTTGGTGCTGAGTAATGGTTTACACTTAGATACGCCTTGTAGTATTCCTCCCCACGAGGTTCCGCTATAAGCGATGTATGACCAAAGAAAAACTAATTGCTAAATCATTTGGGTGGGTAAACGTCCACACCACGTGGCTTGCCTTACCTGATGGGATTTTAGATGTGATTAGTAATTTAATGATGTTATTCCAGGGAGATAACGTCGGATATTAAATTAATTGTTTGTTTAAATGTGCTTATAGGTTTAGAGAATTGCTATGAATCCACTTTTGTTGATACTTGAGGAAATTAACGCACTGGTTCCATACTGTATTGAATGGAAAGAAGAGTTAG
The DNA here is from genome assembly GCA_954870475.1 of Euphrasia confusa. NCBI lineage: Eukaryota > Viridiplantae > Streptophyta > Magnoliopsida > Lamiales > Orobanchaceae > Euphrasia > Euphrasia confusa. The sequence goes on along the minus strand of CATPAB010000004.1, from coordinate 526,548 downwards.
ACATTGCTCAGACTGCAAAGGAGTACAAAGATGTACTCAGTGAAACTTGTCCTCCTGGACTCACCATTAACTCAACTGAGGAGGAGATTTTTGACTTTGAAAAGTGGGGTAGTGCTCGTGCATTAGCTGCTAATCATGATGTCATGCTCAAACTCAAGTTGCTGTTTGGACATGATGAGAAGGCTAGAAAAGAGGCGATGAGGATACTCATAAAGATCTGTTACTTCGATGAAACACTTGATCATGTTTTTGAGATGATGGATCTTTTAGACGAGTTGAAGCAATCGCGAGCTCTTATAGCCAAAGCCAAAGGTTTCGGACCTAAAGGCAAGGGAAAGGAGAAGAAGACAAGGGGGTCCGATGGTCCTAAGGGACTTGGACCAAAGGGAGGGATAAAGAAGCCTTCTGGCAAATATCCCCAAGGAAAGCAGTCTGAGTACTGGGGGTCTACATCTTGTCCTCTCAAAGGTACGAATTTTTCTTTAGTCGTAAAACATAGTCAGCGGTATTATCTACCAGAATTCTGGTGTGTAGATATGGAACCACTGACGGTATGTGCATTCTAAATGCAGGGGTTCCAGAAAACCCAGCGACTTAGAGAAGAAAAGTTCGAGTCCACATGGGCGAAGCTGTTGAGGAAGCAGCGGTTGCAGTGGAAGACATTTATCTATCTGTTTGATAGTTATAGGATTTCATTTCAAGTTTATTGCTTTGTACTTTTTATTTTAGAAAGAACTTTCGTTCTGGATTTCTATTATTAATGGATATTTTATTTCTTTAATCACTTGATGATTTAGACAAGAAATAATGGCGATATCTATTATGGTACATTAGATAGCAATATATGAATCCTTAGTCTATCACGATGCAACAAACCGTTATAACCTATTTTACTTATTGGATGTATTTCTTTATCGATCATTATACTTGTGAATTCTTGAACTTGGTAGTATCTATTCAAAAGGGATTCAGAAGGTCGAAATTGATTTGATCAATTATAGTTGGAGGAATGGACCTCCCGACCTAAGAATCGATCTTGAAAAGTGATACAACTAAATCAACCTTTCTGGGTAAAGGATGGAATTCGGACAAGTATAGAAAATGATTGATGATTAATGCGGTATGTGTGATTGGAGAAAGTACGAGTCATTCTTTCAAGAATACTCGAAAATGGATTAGACTACTTGTTGTGCCATAAAAAACCATTATGGGGAACCCTCAAAGTATATCCATTGAAAACCTGCGACTTGTTCGCGGAGGCTATCACCTATCTAAATAACACATAGCATAAATCAAAGATTGAGATTAAATCTCAAACGACTGCACCATACACTGATGTGTAGACATGGTGTGTCAGGAATAAGAAATAGGATTCTAATAGTAAAAGAACAAGTTTGTTCGGAACTACCTATGTTCTATGGATATTTCTGGATACAATGCCACATTCGATGTAATTGTAGAATATCCTAGAGGAACAAGTAATTGTATGCTCAATAGTACTACGAACCAGAATGGTGTATTCGCCCGGTTCTTAGAGGAAGACTATTGGATGAACTACAATGCCCTAACTGACAAAGTACTTTATAAAGAGGAAAGAGTAGACTGAGAACCAGCCTAACCGAGTAGTAGTACACCACTAACTGCACCTAATGTTATTACTGTTATACACCGGAACGCCATTGCAGTGGGAGGTTGTTAAGCAACCGGAGATGTTCATAAGACTGGAGGAGTTTTAAACTCTGGATCTAGTAAACATGAAATTGATCCCTAGTTCTGCATATGGGGCAGTACTAATCTAAATGTGCCTACTTGGAAAGCAATGATATTGTTAAAAGGCAAGACCATTTAGAGGTACAAGCTTAGTGAATCCATCTATGGATTATTACAAAGCTGGAAATTGTGGAACTTGCGAATTGATGAGATAGTCCATTATATGGATTCATCAAAAGGCATAGACAATAAAAGGTATATTAGAAACGTAATGGAAACAAGGTGGTGTTTCTCGGAGTTTTGTGTAGATAACACTTTATCGTTGGCAACAATGTAAAAGTGTTGTCAGACATAAAATAGAGGTTGTCTAAGTAAATCGAGATATAAGATTAAGATGAAGTTGGATCAATGTTCTTAGAAATCTTTCGATCTCTAGATAAGAACACTTGTATTTCTCTTAAGATATCATATACGATTATGGTTTGTTTTAAACATGCACAATTCTGAGAAAGGTTATTGCCTTACTAGAGCGGAATACATCTGTCTAAAGGTATGTGTCTCGAACACATAAAGGAGATGGATATAGACAAAGCAGCTACCTACACTTCGAGTGTGGAGAGCTTTGTAAATGCGGTGTTATAAAACAAGAACCTGATATCAACTATGCGGTTAGCGTAGTGGGAGGATATCAAAGTAATCTGGATAAGAAATATTCGAATGCTGTAAAAGTACTTGGAAGTACAGGATTACTGGCAATACGAAATCTTCTTAGATTACGCTTTCTCAGATAAAAATCAAAGAAAGGACCAGTGTAAGTCGATATCAGGCTATGTGTTCACTTTTAGAAGAGGTGGAACCTAAGAGACCGAATAGCAGCCTCAGAGGCAGCGGAAGTTTTGGTTAGGTTTCGGAATGACCTCTGAACTTGGATATGACTCTTGGTTCACCAAAGGCTATGTACATAGCGGTGCATGGTAAACTGGAAGAAGTCATAAGTTCAAAAGATGATGATAACACATAGAGCAAGTACCACCTGATACGAATCATCGTCAGAGAGACGACGTAGTAGTCACCAAGATAACTTCAGAGCGGCAACCTAGAATGCTCACTCACATAGTACTCGGAAGTACACCTTAAGCACGTGATGAGTATGGGAACCGGGAGTTTGGAGGAAATGACTAGACCTTAGTACAAGTGGGAGATTGTTGGAGTTGTGTACTTAATGTCTAGATTTAAGTATCGGTAAACTCCCTGTCATAGCATTTAACCTATTTAATTAATAAACAATTATTTGCATTTAATTAATTATGCAAAATATGGTTCTGGATTTTATACGTTGTAGTTAGTATGGTGTTGCATGGGCGCACATAAGATCATACTATCGGTTACTCGTATTTAATCGAACAGTTGCTCACGACCTAGATGGACACGAACTAATCCATCGGTATAGTCGTTGTGTGAGAGAGAAAATAATTTATCTTAATTATTTTATCACACTTGTACACTTGGTGTATTGGGCGGATCAGCTTGAGATTCATCGATTAGGATTGCCGGCGATAATCGATTCGAGTCTCAGTGTATTTTATTCTTAATCCCCGAAACTATTGCGGGTGTGTATATTTAATATAAGTGACTTTGATTTACCAAAGGAATTAACCGGTTTGATAATTGGGTTAATTACCGGTTAAGTTGGGTCACTATATTTTATATATGGCATGCCGTGAATACTTGACGGGAAAGTGTATCCCGTAAGGGTTGATAATATCCCCGAGATGAGTTCATAAGGAATTATTATGTAAACCCTGCAGGTGGATTTAATCCGCATAATAATTAAGGTTGAATGGTACTAGTCTCGGATATAAGAGATGAATAATATTTATTGAGCAATAAATAAATTTATTCATGGATATTTAAATCTTAAATACACGGAATATATAATACTAACGGAGAAATATTATTTGATATAATATGGAATAATATTGGGAGTGCAATTTTATTTATATAGTGGAAAATAAATAAAATTTAATATTGATAAGGATTAATGGATTTGGGTTGGACCCAATTTAATCTTCAATATTTAGAAGCCCAATATTTATTCTCCTTATGATCCCCTACGTAGCCTATATAAGCACTACATGGTCTTCACTTTTCATAACACAATTAATTGACCTACGCCAATCATAAAGTCTTGAGAGTGAGGAAGATCCATAGGAGTTCGATAGATCGTCGCCCACACGACGTTCGAACGGAGTGCAAGGAATACGTGGGAAGATCGCAAGGTCATCAAAGGTGTTTGATTTCGTTTCTCCGCACAACGAATCGAAGGTAAAATCATAAACCTTCTTTTATGATTTCGTGTGAATTAATTGTAGTGTATACATGAACACACGATCCGGATAAACGACGAACCTCGGGGACGGGGATTCGAGATCCCCGGCGAGGATCGAGGGTGGCGGCCGAACCCTAGGGTTCGACCGCCGGAGCGCGGACGAAGAGGATGAGCCCCGGCTGGACGCCGGGGCGTGGGGTCGACCTAGGGTCGACCACCGGGGTTCGCCGTGGGCTGGAGCCACGGCGGATGAACCCCAGCCCTCCCGTCCGGCGGCGTCGCGGGCTGAACCCTCGGCTGGAGCCGAGGGGGCGATCGAACCTAGGGTTCGATCGCCGGGTGAGCTGCGGGTGTACCCGCAGCGCCTCGTATCAAGCTGCGGGGTTTCCCGCAGCGGCGATGCGGGGAGGATCGAACCCCCCGCGAGCAGCGAGCCCGTGAGCTCGCTGCGGGGCTGCTACGAGCAGCCCCGGGGATGCCTCGTGCATCCCCAGCGATCATCGCGAGATGATCGCGAGCCCCGTGCGGGGGCTCGGTTGAGTGCTCGCGGCCTTCGGGCCTCGCTGAGTATTCGGTCGGGCCTCGGCTCGTACGGTGGTTCGCGTTCATGGATCCGACTCGCGGGAGAAAATCGGCTGGGGGCGGGCTGCGTGTTTTCGGGCGCGTAGTCTCCAAAGGTCGGACTCCTGCGGATGAGTCGGGGATCCAATCTCCGGCGATGAAGGATTTCGTTCGGGTTATTTTTCCGCAATTTTTAATAGCCCGGGATATCGATTTCCAACACCAATTTACCGAGTATCTCGACTAAACAAATAGTCTCACTCATTGGCAAGTTAAAGAACCGAGAATTGGACAAACGCACCTATAATTATATAGGGATTAGGAATTCGTTTATCCGTAATATCTGAGGTCTAGTTCGATTACGTCGATTAGTATAAATCGAACGCCCTCCCGTGGTCCTGCTCAATACACCAAGTGTACTAGTGTAACATAATAGTCAAGACCAACTATTACCCAGTCACACTACGACGTACCGATGGATTGTCCCTGTCCATCTAAGTCGTGAGCTTCTGTTCGATAGAATACGAGTAACCGACAGTATGATCTTCCGCGTGTCTCCTCACGCCATACTGTCTACAACGTATATATCTAGGACTATTGCATTCAAGTACATGATAGACAAAATGCCGACAGTTTGATTAATAGATAATGTAAAACACAGATAAGGAGTTCCATATTGTCACTAAACTAGACATTTAGAATATAACTCCATCATACTCAGGTAAGAGGAAATTGCTTGACAGTCAATGAAATAGTATTATGACTCGAAATCTTAAATACTATTCCAATCGGGTCTGTTCGATCATTAGCTCCCAGCTAATATCAATGTAATTATACTTGATGTCCCACATCACTAGCCCATGAAGCGGCGCTATAGTACACATTACAAACTATTTCATTGTATTATCGGTTTGTCCGTACTCGATTATACGAACCAGGAACAACTATATGATTTTGTTGGAATTCGATATCCCGGGCTATTAAAATTGCGGAAATAATAACCCGATCAAAAACCTTCGTCGGAGATCACACGAACACCGACGAACGCGCCGGGGTCCAGCCGAGGAGATCACACGCCCGAAGGCATGCAGCCCGCCCCCAGCCGAACCCCCGCGTTGCGGGGTTCATGCGATCGCACGCCGGTCACATCCAGCGATCGGCCGGGGCTGCCAAGCAGCCCCCCGCGCCGAGTCCGGCGACTCGCAGCTGCATGGAGGAGCCCCGCCTTCACGGCGGGGTCGGGCACGGCACCAGCCCGTGCCCAGCGATCGATCATCGTGATCGATCGCACGCCCTCGGCCTAGCCGAGGGTCGATCCTCCCCGTGCCCGCCGAAACCCTAGCGGGCGATTGGCGTGGTCCGGTGGCTTCGCCACCACCACGCGATCGCCCGTCTATTCCGGGTTCGATCTTCGGATCTTGCGTTCAACGGTATTTCACGATAAAATAAAATCGAATAATATCAAGGGCGTTTAGATATTGTACCTTTCGATTCGTTGTTCGGAGAAACGAAATCAAGATGACCTTTTGAATCTTCCCACGTATTCCTTGCACTAGCTTGAACGTCGGGTGGGCGACGATCCTCCAAGCTCTATGGATCTACTTCTCTCTTTACTTTCTCTCTCTAGAAGAATTATGATCTTCAACTTATATGTGAGAATAGAGAAGACCATGTAGTGCTTTTATAGGCTACGTAGGGGATCTAAAGGAGGTGGAATATTGGGCTTCCAATATTAATGATTAAATTGAGCCCAAGCCCAAATCTATTAATCTCCCATTAATATTAATTAATTTATTTTCCACTATATAAATTAATTGCACTCCCAATATTAAACCATATTATATCCAAATAATATTTCTCCGGTAGTATTATTTATTCCGTGTATTTAAGATTTAAATATCCATGAATAAAATTTATTTATTGCTTAATAAATTTATTCATCTCTTATATCCGAGACTAGTACCACTCAACCTTATTTATTATGCGGAACAAATCCACTCGCGAGGTTTACATAATAAATCCTTATGAGCTCATCTCGGGGATATTATCAACCCTTCCGGGATACACTGTCCCGTCAAGAATTCACGGCATGCCATATATAAAATATAGTGACCCAACTTAACCGGTAATCAACCCAATAATTAAATCGGTTAATTCCTTTGGAAAATCAAAGTCACATATATTAAATATACACACCCGCAATTGTATCGGGGATTAAGAATAAAATACACTGAGTCTCAAATCAATTATCGCCGAGCAAACCTAATGGATGAGTCTCATTCGATCCGCTCAATACACCAAGTGTACAAGTGTGATAAAATAATTAAGATAAATTATTTTCTCTCTCACACAACGACTATACCGATGGATTGGTCCGTGTCCATCTAGGTCGTGAGCAACTGTTTGATTAAATACGAGTAACCGATAGTATGATCTTCTGTGTGACGTCGCACACCATACTAACTACAACGTATATAATCCAGGACTATAATTTGCATATATTTAATTACCAATAATTAAAAGCAAATGAATGTTCATTATTAATAGGTAAATGAAAGTGTACAAGTAGTTCAGAATACTCAAATCTAGACAATAAGTATACTACTCCAACAATCTCCCACTTATACTAAGGTCTAGTCTTATCTTCCAAACTCCCGACTCCCATACTCATCACGTGCTTAAACTGTACCTCCAAGAAGTACTATGTGAATGAGCAATCTAGGTTGCCGCTCTGAAGCTATTTTGGTGACTACTGCATCGTCTTCCTGACGATGACTCGTATCAGGTGGTACTTGCCCTATGTGTTATCTTACACTTATGGACTCGTGATCTCTTAAAGTTTGCCACTGCACCGCTATTTACATAGCCTTTGGTAAACTAAGAATCACATCTAAGTCCCAGAGGTAATACCGGAGCCATACCAAAACTTCTGCTGCCTCTGAGGCCGCTATTTAGTTACCCATGGGAGAGTCCGAAAAGCATCGTGCTTATCACTCTTCCATGTTAAAACTCCTCCTCCTTTAATAGTGAAACACATAGCCTGATAACGACTTACACCGGTCCTTATCAGCTTGGTAATCTGAATCCGTTTAACCCAAAGGAATCGGATTGTCTGCTCCGTAACTCAGAACATAATCCTTAGTATTTCGCAAATACTTGAAAATGCTCTTTACAGCAGTCCAATGAGCCTTTCCAGGGTTACTCTGATATCTCGCTACTACGCCAACTGCATAGCAGATATCAGGCCTCGTGCATAACATTGCATACATCAAGCTTCCCACAGCCGAAGCGTAGGGAACTGCTTTCATTTCATCTTTCTCCTTTTGTGTTTGAGGACACATTTCTTTAGAAAGATAAGTTCCTTTACTGAAGGGTAGTTCACCCTTCTTGGAATCTTGCATGTTAAAACGAGCCAGAATCGTGTCTATGTAAGATTGCTGGGATAGGTACAATGTTCTATTCCGGCGATCCCTTATAACCTTGATCCCTAGAACATGCCCGACATCTCCCAAATCTTTCATATTGAATTGTCTAGACAACCATGTTGGAAATCGACTACCCGGGACACATCCATTCGAACACTCGAACATCCGGACGTCCCCAATCGACTTCTGGAACTCACCCCCGGACAGCCAAGGCCACCCGCCCAAGAGATCGCGCATCCGCCGCAGCCGAAGCCGCGGCTCGCGATCTGCCCGGAGCAGGCGACCGCCTGCCCACCAGGCGAGCGCTCGCGCAGCAAGGCAAGCGAGCGCTTGCTCCCCAGGCGAGCGCCCGCGACCTGTCGCGAGCGGGCGCTTGCTCCTCTGGCGGTCGCCTGGCTGCTGCGAACAGCAGCGCGATCCGCCCGTTCCGGCTGTTCCGATGAGATTTTCTCGATCCGACTGCCACGCCGGAGGTCAGAAACCTCCCAGCAGTCCGAGAACATCACATCCAAGCCACGGAACCCGATCTTTGGTTCGTTGTATGATTAACGCAAAAACAGAGATCGAATAAAATTGCGGAATAAAAGTTCCGATCTCATACCTCTCGGTCGATTGTTGAGACCTTAGATGCTTCTAACGTATGCCTCAGATCCCTTCTCCAGCCGTTGTGTGGGCAACGATCCGCTGGAGTTCTCCCTTCTGTACTTTCTCTATCAACAGCGTTAATATATCTTTTTCTCTCTGAGAGAAAAATATTAGCGCAAACTAATTTAATTTTACAGAGAAAAATTATAATTGCGTTAACGCAATTGTTTTTCTGAGTAAAATGAAATAGCGGCGAATGATAGGGTTTAGGAGAGTACGGGAGGGGATTATATAGAGTTACGTTAGGGACCTTAGGATAAATTAATTAAGGGCTAAATTGAAATATTAATTAACTTGGAATACGTAAACGCAATTCCTTAATTAATCGATTTCAATTTTAATTATTATTAACTCCACTATAAAATAATAATTGAATTCCCGAAATTAATTTTAATATTATTTCAACAATAATAAATCCGCCGAAATTACACACACGACTTTCCCCGTGTTTAAGATATCGAACGTCCACGAATTTATTTAATTACTAATAATTAAATTAATTCGTTTCTTATTATCCGAGACTAGTACCACTCATCCTTATTATCATGTGGAACAAATCCACCTGCAGGGTTTACATGATAAACTTTATGAGCTCATCTCGGGGACGTTATCAACCCGATAAACGGGACACGGTTTCCTGTCTATAATCTATAGCATGCCGTGTGTACAATTTCGATTCCCAATTTACCGAGTATCTCGACTAATCAAATAGTCTCACTCATTGGCAAGTTAAAGAACCGAGAATTGGACATACGCACCTACAATTATATAGGGATTAAGAATTCGTATATCCGTAATTCTGAGGTCTAGTTCGATTACGTCGATTAGTATAAATCGAACGCCCTCCCGTGGTCCTGCTCAATACACCAAGTGTACAAGTGTAACATAATAGTCAAGACCAACTATTACCCAGTCACACTACGACGTACCGATGGATTGTCCCTGTCCATCTAAGTCGTGAGCTTCTGTTCGATAATATACGAGTAACCGACCGTATGATCTTCCGCGTGTCTCCTCACGCCATACTGTCTACAACGTATATATCTAGGACTATTGCATTCAAGTACAAAGTAGACAAAAAAATGCCGACAGTTTGATTAATAGATAATGAAAAACACAGATAAGGATTTCCATATTGTCACTAAACTAGACATTTAGAATATAACTCCATCAATCTCCCACTTATACTAAATCTCTAGTTGCCCTCTACCATACATCCGATACCCATCCCCTTCACGTGTCTCTTGAACGCTTCCGCTGGAAGTGCCTTCGTAAAGGGGTCAGCCAGGTTATCCGCTGATGCAATCTTGGTGACAACCGCATCGCCTCTCCTGACGATGTCTCTAATCAGGTGGTACTTGCGATCTATGTGTTTACTCGCATTGTGGGCTCGTGGTTCCTTTGCATTTGCCACTGCACCGCTATTGTCACAATAAATTGTGATAGCTCTAGGCATTTTAGGAACCACATCCAAGTCCATAAGGAAGTTCCGGAGCCACACCGATTCTTTAGCTGCCTCAGAGGCTGCTACATATTCGGCTTCCATGGTAGAGTCCGAAATGCATTTCTGCTTAACACTCTTCCATGAGACTGCTCCACCTCCCAATGTGAACACATAGCCTGATGTAGACTTTCGCTGATCCTTATCAGATTGGAAATCCGAGTCTGTGTAACCAATAGGAATCAACTCGGACGCTTTGTAACTCAGAACATAATTCCTAGTCCTTCGCAGGTACTTAAGTATGTTCTTTACAGCAGTCCAGTGACCCTGTCCAGGGTTACTCTGATATCTAGCTACCATGCCCACGGCATAGCAGATATCAGGTCTCGTGCACAACATGGCATACATTAGACTTCCTACTGCCGAAGCATAAGGAACCTTCTTCATGTAATCTATCTCCTTTTGTGTTTTGGGACACATGTCTTTAGATAGATGAATTCCATGGCAGAAAGGTTGAGCACCTCTCTTGGAATTCTGCATGTTGAAACGAGCCAGAATCGTATCAATATATGAAGCCTGGGACAAGCTTAATGTTCTTTTCCGGCGATCCCTTATAACCTTGATCCCAAGAACATGTCCAACTTGTCCTAAGTCTTTCATATCGAATTGCTTGGACAACCATCCCTTTATGTCTGACAACATCTTCACATTGTTGCCAATTAGAAGGATGTCGTCTACATAAAGCACGAGAAACGCCACACTGTTTCCGTCACTTCTCCGGTATACACACGACTCGTCCATGCTTTGAATGAATCCATAAGACTGGATAACCTCATCAAACCGCATGTTCCAAGATCTAGAAGCTTGCTTCAATCCATAAATGGATCGGTTTAGCTTACACACTAGATGCTCTTGGCCTTTCTTGATGAAACCTTCTGGCTGTCTCATGTAAATGGTCTCGTCAAGATTCCCATTCAAGAATGCTGTCTTGACGTCCATTTGCCACACCTCATAATCCATATAAGATGCTATAGACAAAAGAATCCGGATCGACTTTAGCATAGCTACCGGCGAAAAGGTTTCCTCATAATCGATCCCTTCTTTCTGAGTATACCCTTTCGCAACAAGCCTAGCCTTGAAGGTTTCAACCTTCCCGTCAGACCCTCTTTTTCTCTTGTACACCCACTTGCAACCAATGGCTTTTACACCTTTGGGCGGTGCTACAAGATTCCAGACCTGATTTGAATCCATTGATTCAATCTCAGATTTCATCGCCTTTTGCCAAGACTGAGCATCTTGATCTTTAAGCGCCTCGTCATAGGTCCAGGGATCGGCTTCATGTTCTCCAGGTAACAAGTCCGAAGACTCACCTATAAACATGAACCTATCGGGTTGTCGAACAACCCTCCCACTACGACGAGGCTCCGGTGTAACCTCAGTAACTACAGGTGCAGACTGTGGTGGCGTATCACCCGGTTCGGTTGGATCTAAGCCTTGATCGTCCCCTCTCAGTTCGTTAAGTATTATCTCACTCTTGGGCTTGTGGTCCATTATATAATCCTCTTCCAAAAACCGAGCGTTGGTGCTAACAACGATCTTCTGGTCCTTAGGACTATAAAATAGACCACCTTTCGTTCCTCTAGGATATCCTATAAACAACCGAATATCTGAACGAGATTCCAATTTATCAGCCCCATGCTTCAGCACATGTGCTGGACAACCCCAGATCCGAATGTGTTTCAAGTTCGGCTTTCGCCCGGTCCACAATTCCGAGGGTGTCTTAGGGACTGATTTAGAAGGAACTAAGTTCAGGATATACGCCGCTGTTTCCAAGGCATATCCCCAGAACGAAACTGGTAGGTCTGAGTAACTCATCATAGATCTTACCATTTCCATAAGAGTCCTATTCCTTCTTTCTGCTACACCATTCTGCTGGGGCGTGTATGGTGCAGTCATCTGGGAGTCAATCCCATTCTCTAATAAGTACGCCTTAAACTCTCCCGAGAGGTACTCTCCTCCACGATCAGATCGTAGAGTCTTTATGGTTTTACCATGAAGGTTCTCCACAAGAGCTTTGTACTCCTTGAACTTGTCAAAGCACTCGCTATTGCGGCGCATCAGGTATATAAAACCATACCTTGAGTAATCATCAGTGAAGGTTACGAAATATTCATAACCTCCTCTCGCTTGGACAGATAAAGGCCCGCACAAATCAGAGTGAATCAACTCTAGTACTTCCTTGGATCTATACCCCTTATCACTAAAGGGTCGCTTGGTCATTTTTCCTTCCAGGCATGATTCGCAGGTTGGAAAGTCCTCATCTTTCACACCACTGAGTATTCCATCAGTTATCAACCTTTGAATCCTACCCAAGTTAATATGACCTAGCCTAAGATGCCATAAGTACTCTTGATTCATTCTAGAAGGCTCCTTTCTCTTATTGGTACTAGATGTATTATTTGACTCTACTCGTTGCATCGTGGAATAATCAGGATTCAGTATATATAAGTTGCCTATCAATGTACCAGAACAGATATACTCACCATTCTTTTTGATAATAACCGAACTATCAAAAGAAATAGAATATTTATTCAAAACCAACTTAGAAACCGAAACAAGGTTCTTTCTAAAGTTCGGTACATAAAGGCAATCATTCAATACTAAAACTTTATTATTAAAAGATAAATGAACATCTCCCACTGCAACTGCCGCCACTTTCGTAGCATTGCCCATGTAGATGGTGATCTCTCCCTCTCTAAGCCGCCGGGTTTCCTGGAACCCCTGCAAAGAATTGCAGACATGATCAGTGGCTCCCGTATCCACACACCAGGTACCGGTGGATAACACCGCTAAACATGTTTCAGTGACTAAGGAAAAGTTCGTACCTCCTTGTCTGAGAGGACAATTAGACTTCCAATGTCCAGACTGCTTGCAACGGAAACACTTGCCCTTAGGCTGGTTCACTCCAATCTGTGGTCCACCATTACTGGGTCCACTGGGTTTCCGTTGCTGCCTCTTCTTTCTTTTGCCGCCCGGAGGCCTAGAAAGATCCAACTTCATAGCCGCAAGCACTTGTGATTTTCTTAACTCACTCACAAATTCCTTTCTTTTGGAATCATTTTTAAGTAATTCCATAAGAGGACCGAATTTCTTGAGTAAATTAATCACCTCTTGTCCGGCTTCCGCACTATGTCTTAACATCTTCCTGAGTTCATCCTTAATGTCCTCATTAGTTAAGACTTCAGTGGGAGTAGAAGTTTTAATAGTCTGGACAATGTCCAAGTTTCCATTCCAATCATTATCATTCGGACCAGTGAGCTTGTTTTCTTTTAGTATAGACAGCGGGTTAAGTGCCATATCTATAAAAGAGACAAATCAAACTGTCAAATTTAATTCGATATTAACTCCCTTAATTAATATCATTAAATCTACCAATCAATCCTAAAATCCCATTAGACTAGCATGCCACGTTCATGTGGACGTATACTAGTCCAAATGATTTTATAACTGGACTTTTACTTCGGTCGTACATCATTACAGCAGTGACTCCGATGGGGAGGATACTGTAAAGCGTACCTAAGTGTATACCATTTCTCAGTACTAAGTTAACCGCTCGGAAACTACACGCCCACCGCAAGCCACGTTAGTGTGGACGTTTACGTTGACATGCGGTCCCTTTACGATTTCCTATAACTGTCGAGCCTCAATTAACCCAAAGTTCTGTTTCCGTCTAGTAAGCCACGATAGTGTGGACGTTTACTAAACAAACAACTTTGTTAATTGAATTCCATTTATCTAAATGTCATAGAGTCTCAATTAACCCAAAGTACCGTTTCCATTTAGCAAGCCACGATAGTGTGGACGTTTACTAAAACAAACAACTTTGTCAATTGACTCTTACATTTATTAGATTTCACAATCTCATTAATCAAAGCTTGATATCTCGTAAGTGAAACTCGAAGTTTCTAACCAGCAATCAATCATGCAATTGAGCCCTATCTCTCACAAAGTGAGTGAGCCAACCAGACAATCGATCTAGCCATCAAATGACTCGAATGTCTCTAATCTGTGTCATCGACATAACCAAGCGCTTTGGCTCCATTCCACTCCCCGGGGTGAGAATGAGTCGAGTTGAAATTAGTCTTTGAAAGACAGATTAGGCATTGCTTTAAAAAACTTAATTGTTCAATTTTAAAATTGGAATTTCATTCGAATTTCGATCAAAGTGATTTCCGTGTATCGACTTTATCCGATAGGGAGGATGACACTAAAGCCAACTCGTAAGTCAATACACATCACTCTCGAAACAGAGAATGGAGACCGCGGGATTGTTTCCAATCCCTCTCCCACATAGTATTTTACGATTTAGGGATATACATGCATAAAATAATAAGCATAATAAAACACGTAAATCACATAAGAAAGCAATTAACGTGGCCCGATTATTATGGCCTTAAAATCTTGAATGCACGTCTCTTGGAACTCGAACTCGTTGCTCGTCTCGACTTCGATTTTCGTTCCTCCGGGCTTCGATCTCGTCTCGATCCAATAGCAGAAATTAATTACAAAATTATTCTACTAATTCCGGTATCGATCCTATACATTTTGATCGACCCTATACAAGTCCCGGATGCAACGAAAAAATAAATAAACCTAACGACTCAACCCGTCGTTTTTATCTATTACAAACAAGCAACTTTCCAAAAATAAAACCGATCTCGACAAGCCCGAGAGTTTAATCAAAACCACATACATACAGCACAAAAAATCAAAAATAAATTGGCCATAATAATCGGGTTCAACCTGCAAGGTAACACGCGCAAAAATACAACGAACCGATAACCGGCTCTGATACCAATTGTTGGAAATCGACTACCCGGGACACATCCATTCGAACACTCGAACATCCGGACGTCCCCAATCGACTTCTGGAAGTCACCCCCGGACAGCCAAGGCCACCCGCCCAAGAGATCGCGCATCCGCCGCAGCCGAAGCCGCGGCTCGTGATCTGCCCGGAGCAGGCGACCGCCTGCCCACCAGGCGAGCGCTCGCGCAGCAAGGCAAGCGAGCGCTTGCTCCCCAGGCGAGCGCCCGCGACCTGTCGCGAGCGGGCGCTTGCTCCTCTGGCGGTCGCCTGGCTGCTGCGAACAGCAGCGCGATCCGCCCGTTCCGATGAGATTTTCTCGATCCGACTGCCACGCCGGAGGTCAGAAACCTCCCAACAGTCCGAGAACATCACATCCAAGCCACGGAACCCGATCTTTGGTTCGTTGTATGATTAACGCAAAAACAGAGATCGAATAAAATTGCGGAATAAAAGTTCCGATCTCATACGTATGCCTCGGTCACCCTCGGTCGATTGTTGAGACCTTAGATGCTTCTAACGTATGCCTCAGATCCCTTCTCCAGCCGTTGTGTGGGCAACGATCCGCTGGAGTTCTCCCTTCTGTACTTTCTCTATCAACAGCGTTAATATATCTTTTTCTCTCTGAGAGAAAAATATTAGCGCAAACTAATTTAATTTTACAGAGAAAAATTATAATTGCGTTAACGCAATTGTTTTTCTGAGTAAAATGAAATAGCGGCGAATGATAGGGTTTAGGAGAGTACGGGAGGGGATTATATAGAGTTACGTTAGGGACCATAGGATAAATTAATTAAGGGCTAAATTGAAATATTAATTAACTTGGAATACGTAAACGCAATTCCTTAATTAATCGATTTCAATTTTAATTATTATTAACTCCACTATAAAATAATAATTGAATTCCCGAAATTAATTTTAATATTATTTCAACAATAATAAATCCGCCGAAATTACACACACGACTTTCCCCGTGTTTAAGATATCGAACGTCCACGAATTTATTTAATTACTAATAATTAAATTAATTCGTTTCTTATTATCCGAGACTAGTACCACTCATCCTTATTATCATGTGGAACAAATCCACCTGCAGGGTTTACATGATAAACTTTATGAGCTCATCTCGGGGACGTTATCAACCCGATAAACGGGACACGGTTTCCTGTCTATAATCTATAGCATGCCGTGTGTACAATTTCGATTCCCAATTTACCGAGTATCTCGACTAATCAAATAGTCTCACTCATTGGCAAGTTAAAGAACCGAGAATTGGACATACGCACCTACAATTATATAGGGATTAAGAATTCGTATATCCGTAATTCTGAGGTCTAGTTCGATTACGTCGATTAGTATAAATCGAACGCCCTCCCGTGGTCCTGCTCAATACACCAAGTGTACAAGTGTAACATAATAGTCAAGACCAACTATTACCCAGTCACACTACGACGTATCGATGGATTGTCCCTGTCCATCTAAGTCGTGAGCTTCTGTTCGATAATATACGATTAACCGACCGTATGATCTTCCGCGTGTCTCCTCACGCCATACTGTCTACAACGTATATATCTAGGACTATTGCATTCAAGTACAAAGTAGACAAAAAAATGCCGACAGTTTGATTAATAGATAATGAAAAACACAGATAAGGATTTCCATATTGTCACTAAACTAGACATTTAGAATATAACTCCATCAAACCATCCCTTTATGTCTGATAACATCTTCACACTGTTGCCAATGAGAAGGATGTCGTCTACATAAACCACGAGAAACACCACCTTCTTGTTGGAATTTGATATCCCGGGTTATTAAAAATTATGCGGAAACCAATAACCCGATCAAACCCTTCGCCGGAGATCACACGAACACCACGTACGAGCCGGGGCACGAACCGAATGCACGACACGGCTGAAGCCGCGCGCACGCCCAGCCGAGCCCCCGTCCGCGGGGCTCGCGCGATCAAGGACCGATCGCGCACGGGCGATCGATCGGGGTGGGGCTGTCCAGCAGCCCCCGCAGCGAGTCCGGCGACTCGCCGCCGCCTGGAGGAGCCCCGCCTTCACGGCGGGTGGGGTGCGGCACCAGCCCGCCCCCCAGCGATCGATCCTTGGATCGATCGCAAGCCCTCGGCCCAGCCGAGGGTTCTTTCCTCCGCGCGTTTCAAACCCTAGCCGGGCGATCCCACACGGTCCGGTGGCTTCGCCACCACCGCGTGATCGTTCGTCTAATCCGGGTTCGAACTTTCGGATCTTGCGTTCTACGGTATTTCACGATAAATCGAATCAATTAAATATCGAGGGAGTTTAGATATTATACCTTAGATTCGTTGTTCGGAGAAACGAAATCAAACACCTTTGAATCTTCCCACGTATTCCTTGCACTTCGTTCGAACGTCAGGTGGGCGACGATCTATCGAACTCCTTATGGATCTCCTTCAACTCTCTAGAACTATCAAATAATGATATTCTTGTCTTGTTAATTTATGAAGGCCATGTAGTGCTTTTATAGGCTACGTAGGGGATCAAAAGGAGGTGGAATATTGGGCTTCTAATATTGAAGATTAAATTGAGCCCAATGCTCAAGTCCATTAATCCTTATCAATATTAATTAATTTATTTTCCACTATATAAATTAATTGCACTCCCAATATTAAACCATATTATATCGAATAATATTTCTCCGGTTAGTATTATTTATTCCGTGTATTTAAGATTTAAATATCCATGAATAAAATTTATTTATTGCTTAATAAATTTATTCATCTCTTTTATCCGAGACTAGTACCACTCAACCTTATTTATTATGCGGAACAAATCCACTCGCGAGATTTACATAATAAATCCTTATGAGCTCATCTCGGGGATATTATCAACCCTTCCGGGATACACTGTCCCGTCAAGAATTCACGGCATGCCATATATAAAATATAGTGACCCAACTTAACCGGTAATTGACCCAATAATTAAACCGGTCAATTCCTTTGGAAAATCAAAGTCATGTATATTAAATATACACACCCGCAATTGTATCGGGGATTAAGAATAAAATACACTGAGTCTTAAATCAATTATCACCGAGCAAACCTAATTGATAAGTCTCATGCGATCCGCTCAATACACCAAGTGTGCAAGTGTGATAAAATAATTAAGATAAATTATTTTCTCTCTCACACAACGACTATACCGATGGATTGGTCCGTGTCCATCTAGGTCGTGAGCATCTGTTCGATTAAATACGAGTAACCGATAGTATGATCTTATGTGTGTCCATACACACCATACTAACTACAACGTATAAAATCCAGGACTATGATTTGCATATATTTAATTAACAATAATTAAAAGCAAATGAATGTTCATTATTAATAGGTAAATGAAAGTGTACAAGGAGTTCATAATACTCAAATCTAGACATTAATTATACTACTCCAGCAATCTCCCACTTATACTAAGGTCTAGTCTTATCTTCCAAACTTTTGACTCCCAAACCCTCCAAGTGCTTAAAATATACTTCCTTAGGAAGTATCTTGGTGAAAGGGTCCGCTAGGTTGTCCTCCGAAGCTATCTTGGTGACTACTGCATCGCCCCTCTTGACGATGTCTCGAATCAGTTGGTACTTGCGCTCTATGTGTTTCGTAGCACTATGGGACCGTGGTTCCTTACTGTTTGCCACTGCACCGCTATTATCACAATAAATTGTCATAGCCTTGGGCAAACTCGGAATCACATCTAAGTCCTGGAGGAAATTAAGGAACCAAACTGACTCTTTCGCTGCCTCTGAGGCTGCAACATATTCAGCTTCCATGGTAGAGTCCGAAATGCACTTTTGCTTAACACTCTTCCATGATACGGCTCCACCTCCCAAAGTGTACACATAGCCTGATGTCGACTTTCGCCGGTCCTTATCAGCTTGGAAATCCGAATCTGTGTAACCCAAAGGAATTAGATTGTCTGCTCCGTATCTCAGAACATAATCCTTAGTATTTCGCAAATACTTGAAAATGCTCTTTACGGCAGTCCAATGAGCCTTTCCAGGATTACTCTGATATCTTGCCACTATGCCAACCGCATAACAGATATCAGGCCTCGTACATAACATTGCATACATTAAGCTTCCCACAGCCGAAGCGTAGGGAACCGCTTTCATTTCATCTTTCTCCTTCTGTGTCTGAGGATGTTGGAGTTGTGTACTTAATGTCTAGATTTAAGTAACGATAAACTCCCGGTCATAGCATTTAATCTATTTAATTAATAAACAATTGTTTGCTTTTAATTATTATTAATTAAATATATGCAAATCATAGTCCTAGATTCTATACGTTGTAGTTAGTATGGTGTGCGACGTCACACAGAAGATCATACTATCGGTTACTCGTATTTAATCAAACAGTGGCTCACGACCTAGATGGACCCGGACCAATCCATCGGTATAGTCGTTGTGTGAGAGAGAAAATAATTTGTCTTAATTATTTTATCACACTTGTACACTTGGTGTATTGAGCGGATCGTTGAGATTCATCGATTAGGATTGCCGGCGATAATCGATTCGAGTCTCAGAGTATTTTATTCTTAATCCCCGATATTGTTGCGGGTGTGTATATTTAATATAAGTGACTTTGATTTACCAAAGGAATTAACCGATTTAATTATTGGGTTAATTACCGGTTAAGTTGGGTCACTATATTTTATATATGGCATGCCGTGAATGATTGACCGGACAGTGTATCCCGGAAGGGTTGATAATATCCCCGAGATGAGTTCAAAAGGAATTATTGTGTAAACCTCATGAGTGGATTCGTTCCGCACAATAATTAAGGTTGAATGGTACTAGTCTCGGATTCAAGAGATGAATATAAATTAATTAGCAATAAATTAATTTTATTCATGGATATTTAAATCTTAAATACACGGAATAAATAATACTACCGGAGAAATATTATTTGATATAATATGGTTTAATATTGGGAGTGCAATTAATTTATATAGTGGAAAATAAATTAATTAATATTAATGGGAGATTAATAGATTTGGGCTTGGGCTCAATTTAATCATTAATATTGGAAGCCCAATATTCCACCTCCTTTAGATCCCCTACGTAGCCTATAAAAGCACTACATGGTCTTCACTTTTTCATAAGACAAGAATATCAATAGTTGATAGTTCTAGAGAGTTGAAGAGGATCCATAAGCTTGGAGGATCGTCGCCCACCCGACGTTCAAGCTAGTGCAAGGAATACGTGGGAAGATCGTAAGGTCATCAACTTAGATTCGTTTCTCCGCACAACGAATTAAAAGGTAAAATCACATACTCTCTTCTATGAATTTATGTGGATTAATTGTGATGCATACATGAACGGACGATCCGGGTAAACGACGAACTTCGGGGACGGGGATTCGAGATCCCCGGCGAAGGTTCGAGAGAGCCCTCGGCTGGGAGCCGAGGGGGTGGGGGTCGGCCTAGGGCTCGACCGCCGGCAGCGGCCACGCGAGGGGAGCCCCGGCTGGACGCCGGGGCGAGCGATCGACCAAGGGTCGATCGCTGGGGGCTGCCGCGGCTTCGCGCCGCGGCTGGGCGCTCCCTCCCCGGCCGGTGGTGGCGGTGAGTCGCCGGACTCACCGCCGGGGGCTGCTAGGCAGCCCCACGCGATCGACGGCGATCGCGAGCCCCACGGTGGGGCTCGGCTAGGGTTTAGCCGCGGGTTCATCCCGCGGCGATGCTCTTGACGAGCCCGGTTCTTCGTGGTGTTCGTGATCGGTCTCCGGCGAGAGGATTTCGGTCGGGTTATTATTTTCCGCAATTTTTTTAATGACCCGGGATATCGAATTCCAACAACTGGTATCAGAGCGTTTGGTTTCGTGTTCATGTATGTGTTCAATTGTGTTCTACCTTGCAGGGATTCCGACTATCATGGTTTAATTAATTATTAATTATTCGTTTAATTAATTGCTATTTAATTTACCATGATTGTTCGTTTATTAAACTCTCGGACATGTCGAGATTCGTTTTGTGTGGATGAATGCTTGTAATAGTAAAAATTCGGGGGTTGACCGAATTTAGGATTTATTATTACGTTCTATGTTTTCCGGAAAGTGTATAGGGTCGATTTCATGTATAGAATCGATACCGGAATTGTAAATTTATTTCTTGTAATTTATTTACGTTGGATCGATGCCGAGACGACCGCCGGAGAACTCGTGTGACGAAGAAGACGAAGAGGACGAAGAACCGGGGGGGTCGATCAACCCCATGATCGACCCCATGACCGAAGCCATGGGGAGGGGTCGATCGCCCCTCGGCTGGGGCTGCCGCCGGCAAGGTGGTGGCCGGCCGGCTGGGGCGGCGGCGGCGGTGCCCTCTCCGATGATGGCGGCGGTCGGTGGTGGTGGTGGTGGTGCGGGGATCCCCAACCCGTGCTACTCCTAATCCTACCAAGATACTACTTACCTAATCGATTCAAGTTTTCCTATTTTGAGTATTCCTAAGTATGGGAACTCTCATGGAGATAGGAAAAGAATTAATTAATATTATTTATTTCCTTATTCTATTATGGAAATCTTCTAGAATATTTCAAGTTCTACTTGGAATAGGAATCTAGAGATATAATAGAATTAGATAGGAAAAGAATTAATATTATTTATTTCCTTATTCTATTATGGAAGTCTTCTAGAATATTTCAAGTTCTACTTGGAATAGGAATCTAGAGATTTAATAGAATTAGATAGGAAAATAATTAATTTATTTCTATTTGATTATTCCTATTTTATGGGAATTTTCATAGACATGGAAACTAATTAATCTTGGAAAGTAGAAAAGTCCTAATTTATTTTATTTCCTTATTCTATTATAGAAGTCTTCTAGAATATTCCAAGTTTGACTTGGATGGATTATTCTAGAGATTTAATGGAATTAGATAGGAAAATAAAATAAATAAAAATATTAATAATATTTAATTTTATTTTTGATTTATTCGATTGACTTGATTTTCGAATTGAGTATCTTTTGGATTTATTGAAAATAAATAGATTTAAATATTGGGATTAATATTCTCGTCACATGGAGCATTCAAGAACGAAGACTGAAGACTAGAAGACGCATACGGAGATGGAATAAAGCCATGATAGTCGGGAAAAATAATTTTTCTAGCATTATTTTGACTATGTGCTATGTGCTTTATTACTTGTATGCATGCTTATGTGTTTAATTATGCATTAGATAGCGTATCCCTTTGTTATAAAAAGCTAAGTGGGAGCGGGGATGGAAACATTCCCATGGTCTCCATTACTGTTCTCTTGGTGACTCTTATGGACTTTTGAAGTTCATATAGATGTGTCATTGGAGGAGAATTCTTGTAATTCCTCTTACAAGAAACATTGATTAAGTTTATCAAACAATGCCTAATTTGTCTTTCTGAAACTGACTTCAAGTCGACTCATTCTCACCCCGGGGAGTGGAATGGAGCCAAAGCCACTTGGTCATGTGGATGACACAAATTAGAGGCAGTCGTACCATTCTTTGATAGATGGATCGATTGTCTGCTCGGCTCCCTCATCTAATGAGAGATAGGGTTGTTCGCATGGTGAGTCACTGGTTAGAAACTTCGAGTTTCACTTATGATTCTCCGCGTCTTGATTTATGAAATCGAATGTCTCAAGTGATTGGATTTCAATTGTAAAAATCTTTTGGTGTAGTAAACGTCCACACTATCGTGGCTTGCTGCATTGAATGGGATTTTGGATCGATTGATGTAGACAGTTATAGAAGAAAGTGAAGGTTCATGTATTAGCGTAAACGTCCACACTATCGTGGCTTGCGGTAATATACGAGTCCCAAACAATCTTCTTAGATACTGAGTAATGGTTTACACTTAGGTACGCTCTATAGTATCCTTCCCATCGAAGTAACGCTATAGTGATGTACGACCAAAGCAAATCTAATTGCTAAATCATTTGGATGGGTAAACGTCCACACTATCGTGGCTTGCCTTATCTGATGGGATTTTAGATGTGATTAGTGATTTAATGATATTATTTGAGGGAGATAATATCGGATATTAAATTAATTGTTTGTTTAAATGTGCTTATAGGTTTAGAGAATAGCTATGAACCCATTTTCTATGATACTCAAGGAGCATAAGCTCACTGGCCCCAACTATATTGATTGGAAGAGAAATTTAGACATTGTCCTAACTTCGGAGGAGTACAAGTTTGTACTCCATGAAGTGTGCCCTGCTGAGCCCACGGCTGCCTCAACTGATGAGGAAAAACTGACATATCGGAAGTGGAAAAAGGCTGATGAAATGGCTAGGTGTTATATTTTGGCTTCCATGTCAAATGTACTCCAAACCCAACATGAGTCGATGGACACTGCCTATGATATGATGTTTAACCTCAAGGAGATGTTTGGGGAGCAAGATCGTGCGGCAAGGCAAGAAGCCATGAGAGTCCTCATGTCGACTACTCAATCTGAAGGAACGCCCGTTGGGGAGCACGTTCTTAAGATGATGAGTTTGTTGAACGAACTTGAGGTCCTAGGAGCTTCTATTGATGGTGAGACGCAAGTCGACATCATACTCCAGTCTCTGGCCCCTAGTTTTGAGCAGTTTCGTATGAGCTATAATATGGGTAAACTATCTTATACTCTTGCGCAACTCCTGACTGAACTAAAGGCGGCAGAGGGGATCTACAAGAAGGGCAAGTCTCAAGCGCTTGTAGCTACCAAGTCCAAAGGCTTTAAGCCTGGTGGAGGTAGGGGCAAAAGAAGGAAGCAAGCCCGGAAACCCAGTGGTGTCAAGAGGACTGTACCACAAATGGGGGCTGCAAAGCCAAAGGGTAAGTGCTTCCGATGCAACAAGATGGGACACTGGAAGTCTGAATGTCCTCTCAAAGGTACGATTTTTCCTTAGTCGTAAAAACATAATCAGTGGTATTATCTACCAGAATTCTGGTGTGTAGATATGGAACCACTGACGGTATGTGCATTTTTGAATGCAGGGGTTCCAGAAAACCCGGCGACTTAGAGAGGAAGAGTTCGAGTCTACACGGGCAAAGCTGTAGAGGAGGCAGCGGTTGCGGTGGAAGACATTTATCTGCTTTAGTAGTTAAATAGGATTTCATTTCAAAGTTATTGCTTTATGTACCCCTTTATTTTAGAAAGAACGTTTTGTTCTGGATTTCTATTATTAATGAATGGATATTTTATTTCTTTAATCATTGGATGATTTTGACAAGAAATAATGGCATTATCTATTCTGGTACATTAGATAGCAATATGTGAATGATAAATCCTTAGTCTACCACGATGCAACAAACCGTTCTATAACTTGTTTTACTTATTAGATATTTCTTTATTAATCATTATACTTGTGAATTCTTATACTTAGTAGTATTTTCAAATAAGATTCAAATGGTCGAAATTGATTTGATCAATTAAAGTTGAAGGAATGGACTTTCCGACCTAAGGATTGAATTTGGAGGATAATACGTCTAAGCAAACCTTTCTGGAAAAAGGATAGAATTCAGACAAGTATTAGAAATGATTAGATATGCAGACATATGTGTATATTAGAAAGGTGCGAGTAATTCTTTCAAGAATACTCAAGTAATGGAGTAGAATGCTTGATGTGCCATAAAAGCAAAGTGTTTTGACTAGTCAATGGACACAAAGCTATTATGGGGAACCATCAAAGTATATCCATTAGAAGCCTGCGACTTGGTCGCGGAGGCCATAACCTATCTAGATAACACATGGCATAATCAAAGATTGGGATTAAATCCCAAAGAGACGCGCCATACACTTGCGTGTAGAGATGGTGCGTTGTAAAGAAATGGAAATCTAATAGTAAGAGAACAAGTTGTTTCGGAACTACCTATGTTCTATGGATATTCCTAGAGACAACGACATATTCAATATGGTTGTAGGATATCCTAGATGAACGAAGTATTGTGTGTTCTATAGTACTATGAACCAGAGGGACGTCTCGTCCGGTTCATAGAGAAAGACTATTAGATGAACCACAAAGCCTAAAATTGACGTAATACCTTGAAATGAGAAGAAGGACAAAAGACTAGGAACCAGCCAAACCGAGTAGAAGTACACCACATACTGCACCTATTGTTATTACTGTTATACATCGGGACGCCATTGCAGTGGGAGGTTGTTGGACAACCAGGGATATTCATAAGACTAGAGGAGTTCGGACTCTGGATCTAGTAAAGATGAAATCGACCCCTAGATCTGCATAAGGGCGGTACTAGATCTAAATGTGCCTGCTTGGAACAATAAGGATTATTGTTGAGAGGCTAGATCATTTAGAGTACAAGCTTAGTAAATCCATTTGTGGATTGAAATAAAGCTATGAATCGTGGAACTTGCGAGTTGATGGGATAATCCATTTGATGGATTCATCAAAAGGCATAGACGAGAGGTGTATTAAAGACGTAATCGAAACAAGGTGGTGTTTCTCGGAGATTTTGTGTGGATAACATTTTATCATTGGCAACAATGTAAAAGTGTCATCAGACATAAAATAGTGGTTGTCTAAATAAATCGAGATATAAGATTGAGAAGAAGTTAGAGCTTGTTCTTAAGATCTTATGATCTAGAGATAAGAACATTGTACTTCTCCTAAGACATCTTATACGATTAAGGTTTGTTTTAAACATGCATACTTCTGAGAAAGATTATTGCCTTTCAGAGACAGAATATACATCTATCTAAAGGGTGTGTGTTCGAACACATGAAGGAGATAGATGAGGACAAAGCAGTTTCCTATACTTCAAGTATGGAAAGCTTTATAAATGCAATGTTGTAAAACAAGAACCTGATATCAACTATGCGGTTTGCGTAGTGGGAGGATATCAAGGTAATCTAGGCAAGAGATTTTCGGATGCTGTAATAGTACTTACAAAGTACTGGATTATTAAGCAAGACGAAATCTTCTTTGATTACAAATTCTCAGATCCAAAAATCAAAGAAAGGACCAGTGAAAGTCGATATCAGGCTATGTGTTCACTTTTAGAAAGAGGTGGAACCATGAAATGAAAGAGTGATAAGCAGGACGCTTTTCAGACTCTCTCATAACCGAATAGCAGCCTCAGAGGCAGCGGAAGTTTTGGTTAGGTTCCGGAATAACCTCTTGACTTGGATATGACTCTTAGTTTACCTAAGGCTATTGGATAGCGGTGCACGGTAAACTGGAAGAGATCATAAGTCAAAAGTGATGTTAACACATAGAGCAAGTACCACCTGATACGAGTCATCGTCAGGGGAGACGACGTAGTAGTCACCAAGATAACTTCAGAGCGGCAACCTAGATTGCTCACTCACATAGTACTTCTTGGAAGTACACTTTAAAGCACGTGATGAGTATGGGAACCGGGAGTTTGGAGGAAATGACTAGACCTTAGTACAAGTGGGAGATTGTTGGAGTTGTGTACTTAATGTCTAGATTTAAGTAACGATAAACTCCCGGTCATAGCATTTAATCTATTTAATTAATAAACAATTGTTTGCTTTTAATTATTATTAATTAAATATATGCAAATCATAGTCCTAGATTCTATACGTTGTAGTTAGTATGGTGTGCGACGTCACACAGAAGATCATACTATCGGTTACTCGTATTTAATCAAACAGTGGCTCACGACCTAGATGGACCCGGACCAATCCATCGGTATAGTCGTTGTGTGTGAGAGAAAATAATTTGTCTTAATTATTTTATCACACTTGTACACTTGGTGTATTGAGCGGATCGTTGAGATTCATCGATTAGGATTGCCGGCGATAATCGATTCGAGTCTCAGAGTATTTTATTCTTAATCTCCGATATTGTTGCGGGTGTGTATATTTAATATAAGTGACTTTGATTTACCAAAGGAATTAACCGATTTAATTATTGGGTTAATTACCGGTTAAGTTGGGTCACTATATTTTATATATGGCATGCCGTGAATGATTGACCGGACAGTGTATCCCGGAAGGGTTGATAATATCCCCGAGATGAGTTCAAAAGGAATTATTGTGTAAACCTCATGAGTGGATTCGTTCCGCACAATAATTAAGGTTGAATGGTACTAGTCTCGGATTCAAGAGATGAATATAAATTAATTAGCAATAAATTAATTTTATTCATGGATATTTAAATCTTAAATACACGGAATAAATAATACTACCGGAGAAATATTATTTGATATAATATGGTTTAATATTGGGAGTGCAATTAATTTATATAGTGGAAAATAAATTAATTAATATTAATGGGAGATTAATAGATTTGGGCTTGGGCTCAATTTAATCATTAATATTGGAAGCCCAATATTCCACCTCCTTTAGATCCCCTACGTAGCCTATAAAAGCACTACATGGTCTTCACTTTTTCATAAGACAAGAATATCAATAGTTGATAGTTCTAGAGAGTTGAAGAGGATCCATAAGCTTGGAGGATCGTCGCCCACCCGACGTTCAAGCTAGTGCAAGGAATACGTGGGAAGATCGTAAGGTCATCAACTTAGATTCGTTTCTCCGCACAACGAATTAAAAGGTAAAATCACATACTCTCTTCTATGAATTTATGTGGATTAATTGTGATGCATACATGAACGGACGATCCGGGTAAACGACGAACTTCGGGGACGGGGATTCGAGATCCCCGGCGAAGGTTCGAGAGAGCCCTCGGCTGGGAGCCGAGGGGGTGGCGGTCGGCCTAGGGCTCGACCGCCGGCAGCGGCCACGCGAGGGGAGCCCCGGCTGGACGCCGGGGCGAGCGATCGACCAAGGGTCGATCGCTGGGGGCTGCCGCGGCTTCGCGTCGCGGCTGGGCGCTCCCTCCCCGGCCGGTGGTGGCGGTGAGTCGCCGGACTCACCGCCGGGGGCTGCTAGGCAGCCCCACGCGATCGACGGCGATCGCGAGCCCCACGGTGGGGCTCGGCTAGGGTTTAGCCGCGGGTTCATCCCGCGGCGATGCTCTTGACGAGCCCGGTTCTTCGTGGTGTTCGTGATCGGTCTCCGGCGAGAGGATTTCGGTCGGGTTATTATTTTCCGCAATTTTTTTAATGACCCGGGATATCGAATTCCAACAGAGGACACATCTCCTTAGAAAGATAAGTTCCTTTACTGAAGGGCAGATCACCCTTCTTGGAATCTTGCATGTTAAAACGAGCTAGAATCGTGTTTATGTAAGATTGCTGGGAAAGGTCCAATGTTCTATTCCGGCGATCCCTTATAACCTTGATCCCTAGAACATGTCCAAATTCTCCTAAATCTTTCATATCGAATTGTCTAGACAACCATCCCTTTATGTCTGATAACATCTTTACACTGTTGCCAATGAGAAGTATGTCGTCTACATAAAGCACGAGGAACACCACCTTCTTTCCATCACGTTTCCAATACACACACGATTTGTCCATGCTTTGAATGAATCCAAAAGATTGGACTACTTCATCAAACCGCTGGTTCCATGATCTCGAGGCTTGTTTCAATCCATTAATGGATCGATTAAGCTTGCACACTAGATGATCTCGCCCATTAGCAATGAATCCTTCTGGCTGTTTCATATAAATCGTCTCGTCAAGACTTCCATTTAGGATAGATGTCTTGACATCCATTTGCCACACCTCATAATCCATATGGGCTGCTATGGATAGGAGAATCCGGATCGACTTTATCTTGGCTACCGGCGAGAAGGTCTCCTCATAATCGATTCCCTCTTTCTGAGTATATCCTTTCGCAACAAGCCGAGCTTTAAAGGTTTCAACCTTTCCGTCAGATCCTCTCTTTCTCTTGTAGACCCATTTACACCCAATTGGCTTTACGCCGTTTGGTGGTTCTACAAGATCCCAGACTTTATTAGAATCCATAGATTCTATTTCGGATTTCATCGCTTTCTTCCAAGAAGGCGCATCTATATCTTGTACCGCCTCATCATAGGTCCATGGATCGATTTAACAATCCGAAGACTCACCCAGTCCAGGGATAGAGAAGACCATGTAGTGCTTTTATAGGCTACGTAGGGGATCTTAAGGAGGTGGAATATTGGGCTTCCAATAATAGCGATTAAATTGAGCCCAAGCCCAAATCTATTAATCCTTACTATTATTAATTAATTTATTTTCCACTATATAAATTAATTGCACTCCCAATATTAAACCATATTATATCAAATAATATTTCTCCGGTAGTATTATTTATTCCGTGTATTTAAGATATAAATATCCATGAATAAAATTAATTTATTGCTAATTAATTTATTCATCTCTTATATCCGAGACTAGTACCATTCAACCTTAATTATTATGCGGAACAAATCCACCTGCAGGGTTTACATAATAATTCCTTATGAACTCATCTCGGGGATATTATCAACCCTTACGGGATACACTTTCCCGTCAAGTATTCACGGCATGTCATATATAAAACATAGTGACCCAACTTAACCGGTAATTAACCCAATAATTAAATCGGTTAATTCATTTGGTAAATCAAAGTCACTTATATTAAATATACACACCCGCAATAGTTTCGGGGATTAAGAATAAAATACACTGAGACTCGAATCGATTATCGCCGGCAATCCTAATCGATGAATCTCAACGATCCGCTCAATACACCAAGTGTACAAGTGTGATAAAATAATTAAGATAAATTATTTTCTCTCTCACACAACGACTATACCGATGGATTGGTCCGTGTCCATCTAGGTCGTGAGCAACTGTTCGATTAAATACGAGTAACCGATAGTATGATCTTCTGTGCGCCCATGCAACACCATACTAACTACAACGTATAAAATCCAGGACTATGATTTGCATATATTTAATTATAAATAATTAAACGCAAATAATTGTTTATTTAATTAAATAGATTAGTGGCAATGGATCGTGAGTTTCCGTTACTTAAATCTAGACATTAAGTACACAACTCCAACAGGGGTGCGACACTAGCCCGCCCCCCAGCGATCGATCCTTGGATCGATCGCAAGCCCTCGGCCCAGCCGAGGGTTCTTTCCTCCGCGCGCTTCAAACCCTAGCCGGGCGATCCCACGCGGTCCGGTGGCTTCGCCACCACCGCGTGATCGTTCGTCTAATCCGGGTTCGAACTTTCGGATCTTGCGTTCTACGGTATTTCACGATAAATCGAATCAATTAAATATCGAGGGAGTTTAGATATTATACCTTAGATTCGTTGTTCGGAGAAACGAAATCAAACACCTTTGAATCTTCCCACGTATTCCTTGCACTTTGTTCGAACGTCGGGTGGGCGACGATCTATCGAACTCCTTATGGATCTCCTTCAACTCTCTAGAACTATCAAATAATGATATTCTTGTCTTGTTAATTTATGAAGGCCATGTAGTGCTTTTATAGGCTACGTAGGGGATCAAAAGGAGGTGGAATATTGGGCTTCTAATATTGAAGATTAAATTGAGCCCAATGCTCAAGTCCATTAATCCTTATCAATATTAATTAATTTATTTTCCACTATATAAATTAATTGCACTCCCAATATTAAACCATATTATATCGAATAATATTTCTCCGGTTAGTATTATTTATTCCGTGTATTTAAGATTTAAATATCCATGAATAAAATTTATTTATTGCTTAATAAATTTATTCACCTCTTATATCCGAGAATAGTACCACTCAACCTTATTTATTATGCGGGAACAAATCCACTCGCGAGGTTTACATAATAAATCCTTATGAGCTCATCTCGGGGATATTATCAACCCTTCCGGGATACACTGTCCCTTCAAGAATTCACGGCATGCCATATATAAAATATAGTGACCCAACTTAACCGGTAATTAACCCAATAATTAAATCGGTTAATTCCTTTGGAAAATCAAAGTCACTTATATTAAATATACACACCCGCAATTGTTTCAGGGATTAAGAATAAAATACTCCGAGACTTAAATCAATTTTCACAGAGCAATCCTAATTGATAAGTCTCAAGCGATCCGCTCAATACACCAAGTGTACAAGTGTGATAAAATAATTAAGATAAATTATTTTCTCTTTCACACAACGACTATACCGATGGATCGGTCCGTGTCCATCTAGGTCGTGAGCATCTGTTCGATTAAATACGAGTAACCGATAGTATGATCTTCTGTGTGCCCATGCACACCATACTAATTACAACGTATGAAATCCAGGACTATAATTTGCATTTATTTAATTAATAATAATTAACAGCAAATGAATGTTTATTATAAATAGGTAAATGAAAGTGTACATAGAGTTCAGAATACTCAAATCTAGACATTAAGTATACTACTCCATCACTTCTTTCCATCACGTTTCCAATACACACACGATTCGTCCATGCTTTGATTAAATCCAAAAGATTGGACCACTTCATCAAACCGCAGGTTCCACGATCTCGAGGCTTGTTTCAATCCATAAATGGATCGATTAAGCTTGCACACTAGATGATCTCGCCCCTTAGCAATGAATCCTTCTGGTTGTTTCATATAAATCGTCTCGTCAAGACTTCCATTTAGGAAAGCTGTCTTGACATCCATTTGCCACACCTCATAGTCCATATGAGCTGCTATGGATAAGAGAATCCGGATTGACTTTATCTTGGCTACCGGCGAAAAGGTCTCCTCATAATCGATTCCTTCTTTCTGAGTATAGCCTTTCGCAACAAGCCGAGCTTTAAAGGTTTCTACCTTTCCGTCAGATCCTCTCTTTCTCTTGTAGACCCATTTACACCCAATTGGCTTTACGCCGTTTGGTGGTTCTACAAGATCCCAGACTTTATTAGAATCCATAGATTCTATTTCGGATTTCATCGCTTTCTTCCAAGAAGGCGCATCTATATCTTGTACCGCCTCATAGGCTTGCGCGATAACTCTACTATAAATAGAGAACTATCGGATGGGCTGAGTTAGGTACGCCACCTAGTTCATTCAAGAACTTTCAAATCGTAACTGCCAACATTACTGCATCCAATGCAATACTGTGCTCAGCTTCTGTAGTTTAATCAGCTATATTGCATTGCATGGAACTATTCCAGCAAATATCACCTCTAACCAGACAAAAGATAAAACCAGATTAAAATCGGAAATTATCTTAGTCTGTTTTTGAAGTTAGCAATCAAACAGCTTGTTAATATCAACTCTTTTTGTTTTCCAAAGACAACAAAATATTCTTTAGTCCATCTAAGGTACATAAGAATATTATTGACCGCAGTGTAATGCGCCTCACCTGGGTTTCCTTGAAACCGAATCGTCACGCTCAAAGCATACGATACGTCCAGTCGTGTACATATCATGGCGTACATTATAGACCCTATTGCCGAAGCATAAGGAATGTTTTCCATCCTCTTTTGCTCATCAAGTCCCGTAAGGCCTTGAATCTTGCTAAGAGATGTGCCATGAGTAATTGGAATGAGACCCTTTCTGGCGTATTTCATTCTGAA
The DNA here is from genome assembly GCA_954870475.1 of Euphrasia confusa. NCBI lineage: Eukaryota > Viridiplantae > Streptophyta > Magnoliopsida > Lamiales > Orobanchaceae > Euphrasia > Euphrasia confusa. The sequence continues at coordinate 494,138 of CATPAB010000004.1, read as the reverse complement.
CTTATCAAGCACCTTTTCAAAATAGGTCGCTTTACTAATTCCAAACATCCTTTTCGATCTGTTCCGACAGATCTTGATGCCCAATATGTACTTTGCTTCTCCAAGATTCTTCATTGAAAAACAATTTCCAAGCCATTCTTTAATAGAATTAAGCATAGAAATTTTGTTTGCAATGAGGAGTATGTCACCGACATACAACACAATTAATACAACGTAACTCCCACTGATCTTCTTGTAAAACAAGACTCTTTCGAGTTCCTCTGAAATCCAAAACCCAGTATGGATTCATTGAACTGAAGATTGCTACTCCGATATGCTTGCTTTATTCCATAAATGGAACTATAAGCTTGCATAATTTTTCAGCCTTATTAGGATCGATAAAACTCTTTGGCTGTGTCAAAACACATTTTCTTCTAGAATCCAATTCAAGAAGTTAGTTTTAACATCCAATATTACCATAACTCATTATCAAGATGAGTCACAATGGCTAAGTTAATCCGAATGAATAAATCACAACAACTGGTGAAAAAGATTTATCATGATCCACCTCGTGAATATAAAACTTTTACCACCAAAATTGCTTTGAAAACCCTAGGTTTTCCATACATGTCTATATTGATCTTGAAGATCTATTTGCACTCAATGGGTCTATCCTCTTGATGCAAATCTATCAAGTTCCAAACTTGATTACCAGACATTGAAATCATCTCGGATTATATGGCACCATGCCAATTTTTTTAGTAGCTGCACTCGTCATAGCTTGGATATAGTTCGAAGGTTCATCGCTTTCCAAAAGCATGACTTCATATCTCTCATTGATCACAATACCTAAGTATCTGACTAAAAGAGATATAAGCCTTCTGGGCCTATAAGGGCTGGTATGGTTTCCAAAACCATAGGAATACTCTCAACCCAGTCTTGAGTATTCATCATTGGTTGTTCTACTTGAACCTCGTTCAAGATAACCGAGCTCCCACTGACTTTCTAGGAAAGATATCTCTTTTCAAGAAAATCACCATCTCGAGCAACAAAATATTGTTCTTAGATAGATTGTAGAAGTTGTACCCTCGAGTTTCATATGGACATACCATAAGGAAACTTTTATCCCGTTTGAGTTCAAGCCCTGTAGAGATAAATCTCTTCATAGAAGCTATAGAACCTCAAATCTTGATGTAAGACAATTTAGGAACCCTCCCTTTTCATACCTAGTATGGTGTCTTATCAACAGCTTTTGACAGTGTCCTATTCAGTGTATAGGTTGAAGTTAAGAATAGTGTGTTCCTAAAAGAGTTCAGTAGTTCAATTAGACCCATCATCGATAGATTGAACTCTATCTAATAGAGTTAGTTTTCTCTTTTCCGAAACATAACCTTCATGTGCTTGTGAAATAATAGGTTCCACATGCTGGAGTAGTATACTTAATGTCTAGATTTGAGTATTATGAACTCCTTGTACACTTTCATTTACCTATTAATAATGAACATTCATTTGCTTTTAATTATTGTTAATTAAATATATGCAAATCATAGTCCTGGATTTTATACGTTGTAGTTAGTATGGTGTGTATGGATACACATAAGATCATACTATCGGTTACTCGTATTTAATCGAACAGATGCTCACGACCTAGATGGACACGGACCAATCCATCGGTATAGTCGTTGTGTGAGAGAGAAAATAATTTATCTTAATTATTTTATCACACTTGTACACTTGGTGTATTGAGCGGATCGCATGAGACTTATCAATTAGGTTTGCTCGGTGATAATTGATTTAAGACTCAGTGTATTTTATTCTTAATCCCCGATACAATTGCGGGTGTGTATATTTAATATACATGACTTTGATTTTCCAAAGGAATTGACCGGTTTAATTATTGGGTCAATAACCGGTTAAGTTGGGTCACTATATTTTATATATGGCATGCCGTGAATTCTTGACGGGACAGTGTATCCCGGAAGGGTTGATAATATCCCCGAGATGAGCTCATAAGGATTTATTATGTAAACCTCGCGAGTGGATTTGTTCCGCATAATAAATAAGGTTGAGTGGTACTAGTCTCGGATAAAAGAGATGAATAAATTTATTAAGCAATAAATAAATTTTATTCATGGATATTTAAATCTTAAATGCACGGAATAAATAATACTACCGGAGAAATATTATTTGGATATAATATGGTTTAATATTGGGAGTGCAATTAATTTATATAGTGGAAAATAAATTAATTAATATTGATAAGGATTAATAGACTTGGGCTTGGGCTCAATTTAATCTTCAATATTGGAAGCCCAAAATTCCACCTCCTTTAGATCCCCTACGTAGCCTATAAAAGCACTACATGGCCTTCATAAATCATAAGACGAGAATATCAATACTTGATAGTTCAAGAGAGTTGAAGGAGATCCATAGGAGTTCGATAGATCGTCGCCCACCCGACGTTCGAACGGAGTGCAAGGAATACGTGTGAAGATTCAAAGGTCATCTTGATTTGGTTTCTCCGAACAACGAATCGAAGGTATAATATCTAAACACCCTTGATATTATTTGATTTGGATTATCGTAAAATACCGTAGAACGCAAGATCCGAAGTATCGAACCCGGATTAGACGAACGATCACGCGGTGGTGGCGAAGCCACCGGACCGCGTGGGATTGCCTGGCTAGGGTTTGAGGGCACCGAGAGGATCGACCCTCAGCTAGACCGAGGGCGCGCGATCGATCACGATGATCGATCGCTGGGCACGGGTTGGTGCTGTGCCCGACCCCACCGTGAAGGTGGGGCTCCTCCAGACGGCGGCGAGTCGCCGGACTCGCCGCGGGGGACTGCTGGGCAGTCCCGACCGATCGCCGTGAGCGATCGGCGTGCGATCGTGCGAACCCCGCGACGCGGGGGTTCGGCTGGGGGCGGGCTGCGTGCCTTCGGGTACGTGGTCTCCTCGGCTGGACTCCGGGGCGTTCATCGGCGTTTGTGTGATCTCCGGCGAAGGGTTTGATCGGGTTATTGGTTTCCGCAAAAAATTTTAATAGCTCGGGATATCAAATTCCAAGAATTGGTATCAGAGCGTGGTTTACGTTCGCGGTATTTTCGATAAAATTGTTCTACCTTGCAGGGTTTCCGACTATTATGGCTTGATTAATTATTCGTTTAATTTATTTTGTCATGATTGTTGGTTTTATTAAACTCTCGGACATGTCGAGATTCGTTTTTGGTGGTGAATGCTTGTAATAGTAAAAATTCGGGGGTTAACCGAATTTAGGTTTATTATTATTATTTTATTTTTCCGGAAAATGTATAGGATCGATTTCATGTATAGAATCGATACCGGATAGTGTAAAATTAAATTTGTAATTTATTTTGCGTTGGATCGATGCCGAAACGACCGCCGGAGAAGACGTGTGACGAAGGAGATGATCGTGAGGGAGAGGACTGCTGGAAATCGATATCCCGGGCCATTAAAATTTGCGTAAAATAATAACCCGACCGAAATCCTCGATCGCCGGAGACCGAACCGCGAACCCCACGTGACCCGAGGCCCGACCGAGCACCACCACGGGCGAACCCGCGGCACCCAGTCGAGCCCCCACGAGGGCTCGCGATTGCTCCCGTAGCAATCGCTGGGGATACACGAGGCATCCCCGGGGCTGCTCGTAGCAGCCCCGCAGCGAGCCCACGGCTCGGTGCCCAGCGGGGCCTAGTCCCCGCACGCATCCGCTGCGGGCGAACCCGCAGCACGTACGGGGTCGCTGCGGGTGACCCCGCAGCTTACCCGCGATCGATCCTCAGATCGATCGCACCCCTCGGCTTCGGCCGAGGGTTACTCCTAGCCGCGCCGTCCCGGCGGTCCGAACCCTAGGGTTCGACCGCCACCTTCGATCCTCGCCGGGGATCTCGAATCCCCGTCCCCGAGGTTCGTCGTTTTCCCGGATCGTGTGTTCATGCATGTATCACAATTTAATTGAACATAAAATCACACAAGGATTTTTATGATCATACCTTTGATTCGTTGTGCGGAGAAACGAAATCAAGTTGAAGACCTTTTGGATCTTCCCACGTATTCCTTGCACTCCGTTCGAACGTCGGGTGGGCGACGATCTATCGAACTCCTATGGATCTCCTTCAACTCTCTAGAATATCAAGTATGATAATCTTGTCTTATTCAAGTTATGAATTATGAAGGCCATGTAGTGCTTTTATAGGCTACGTAGGGGATCTAAAGGAGGTGGAATATTGGGCTTCCAATATTGAAGATTAAATTGAGCCCACTGCCCAAGTCCATTAATCCTTATCAATATTAATTAATTTATTTTCCACTATATAAATTAATTGCACTCCCAATATTAAACCATATTATATCAAATAATATTTCTCCGGTAGTATTATTTATTCCGTGTATTTAAGATTTAAATATCCATGAATAAAATTAATTTATTGCTAATTAATTTATTCATCTCTTTAATCCGAGACTAGTACCATTCAACCTTAATTATTGTGCGGAACGAATCCACTCATGAGGTTTACACAATAATTCCTTATGAACTCATCTCGGGGATATTATCAACCCTTCCGGGATACACTGTCCGGTCAATCATTCACGGCATGCCATATATAAAATATAGTGACCCAACTTAACCGGTAATTAACCCAATAATTAAATCGGTTAATTCCTTTGGTAAATCAAAGTCACTTATATTAAATATACACACCCGCAATAATATCGGGGATTAAGAATAAAATACACTGAGACTCGAATCGATTATCGCCGGCAATCCTAATCGATGAATCTCAACGATCCGCTCAATACACCAAGTGTACAAGTGTGATAAAATAATTAAGACAAATTATTTTCTCTCTCACACAACGACTATACCGATGGATTGGTCCGGGTCCATCTAGGTCGTGAGCCACTGTTTGATTAAATACGAGTAACCGATAGTATGATCTTCTGTTTGCCCATGCAACACCATACTAACTACAACGTATAAAATCTAGGACTATGATTTGCATATATTTAATTAATAATAATTAAAAGCAAACAATTGTTTATTAATTTAATAGATTAAATGCTATGACCGGGAGTTTACCGTTACTTAAATCTAGACATTAAGTACACAACTCCAACAATCTCCCACTTGTACTAAGGTCTAGTCATTTCCTCCAAACTCCCGGTTCCCATACTCATCACGTGCTTAAGGTGTACTTCCGAGAAGTACTATGTGAGTGAGCAATCTAGGTTGCCGCTCTGAAGTTATCTTGGTGACTACTACGTCGTCTCCCTTGACGATGACTCGTATCAGGTGGTACTTGCTCTATGTGTTAACATCACTTTTGACTTATGACCTCTTCCAGTTCACCGTGCACCGCTATCCAATAGCCTTTGGTAAACTAAGAGTCATATCCAAGTCAAGAGGTTATCCCGGAACCTAACCAAAACTTCCGCTGCCTCTGAGGCTGCTATTCGGTTATGAGAGAGTCTGAGAAGCGTCCTGCTTATCACTCTTTCATTTCATGGTTCCACCTCTTTCTAAAAGTGAACACATAGCCTGATATCGACTTTCACTGGTCCTTCTTTGATTTTTGGATCTGAGAAACTGTAATCTAAGAAGATTTCGTCTTGCTTCGTAAGCCAGTACTATGAAAGTACTCTTACAGCATTCGAACATCCCTTATCCATATTACCTTGATATCCTCCCACTACACAAACCGCATCGTTGATATCAGGTTCTTGTTTTACAACATTGCATCTATAAAGCTTTCCATACTTGAAGTATAGGAAACTGCTTTGTCCTCATCCATCTCCTTCATGTGTTCGAAACACATATCCTTTAGATAGATGAATATTCTGTCTCTGAAAGGCAATAACCTTTCTCAGAAGCATGCATGTTTAAAACAAACCATAATCATATAAGATATCTAGGAGAAGTACAATGTTCTTATCGTTAGAACGAACGATCTTAAGAACATGCTCTAACTTCTACTCAATCTTATATCTCGATTTATTTAGACAACCATTATTTTATGTCTGACAATATTTTCACATTGTTACCAATGATAAAATGTTATCTACATAAAATCTCCGAGAAACACCACCTTGTTTCCATTACGTCTTCTATACACCTTTCGTCTATGCCTTTTGATGAATCCATCAAATGGACTATCCCATCAATTCGCAAGTTCCACGATTCATAGCTTTGTTTCAATCCATAATGGATTTACTAAGCTTGTACTCTAAATGATCTTGCCTCTTAACAATAATCCTTATTGTTTTCTAAGTAGGCACATTTAGATCTAGTACTGCCTTTGTGCAGAGCTAGGGATCGATTTCATGTTTACTAGATCCAGAGTCCGAACTCCTCTAGTCTTATGAATATCTCTGGTTGTCCAACAACCTCCCACTGCAATGGCGTCCCGGTGTATAACAGTAATAACAATAGGTGCAGTATGTGGTGTACTTCTACTCGGTTTGGCTGGCTCCTAGTATTTTGTCCTCCTTCTCATTCCAAGGTATTACATCAATTTTAGGCTTTGTGGTTCATCTAATAGTCTTCCTCTATGAACCGGACGAAACGTCCCTCTGGTTCATAGTACTATAGAACACACAATACTTCGTTCATCTAGGATATCCTACAACCATATTTAATATGCCGTTGTATCTAGGATTATCCATAAAACATAGGTAGTTCCGAACAACTTGTCCTTTTACTATCAGATTTCCATTTCTTTATAACGCACTATCTCTACACGTAAGTGTATGGCGCGCTCCTTTGGGATTGAATCCCGTCTTTGATTACGCTATGTGTTATTCAGATAGGTGATGGCCTCCGCGACCGAGTCGCAGGCTTCTAATGGATATACTTTGATGGTTCCCCATAATAGCTTTGTGTCCATTGACTAGTCAAAACACTTTGCTTTTATGGCACATCAAGTATTCTAATCCATCACCGAGTATTCTTGAAAGAATTACTCGTACCTTTCTAATTTACACATATGTTTGCATATCTAATCATTTCTAATACTTGTCTGAATTCTATCCTTTATCCAGAAAGGTTTGCTTAGACGTATTATCCTCCAAATTCAATCCTTAGGTCGGAAGGTCCATTCCTTCAACTATAATTGATCAAATCAATTTCGACCATTTGAATCTTATTTGAAAAAATACTACTAAGTATAGGAATTCATAAGTATAATGATTAATAAAGAAATATCTAACAAGTAAAACAAGTTATAGAACGGTTCGTTGAATCGGGGTGGACTTAGGATCTATCATTCATATATTGCTATCTAATGTACCAGAATAGATAATGCCATTATTTCTTATCAAAATCATCCAATGATTAAAGAAATAAAATATCCATTCATAAATAATAGAAATCCAGAACAAAACGTTCTTTCTAAAATAAAGGGTACATAAAGCAATAATTTTGAAATGAAATCCTATTTAACTACTAAAGCAGATAAATGTCTTCCACCGCAACAGCTGCCTCCTCTACAGCTTTTGCCCGTGTAGACTCGAACTCTTCTTCTCTAAGTCGCCGGATTTTCTGGAACCCCTGCATTCAAAAATGCACATACCGTCAGTGGTTCCATATCTACACACCAGAATTCTGGTAGATAATACCGCTGACTATGTTTTTACGACTAAAGAAAAATTCGTACCTTTGAGAGGACATTCAGACTTCCAGTGTCCAGACTTGTTGCATCGGAAGCATTTTCCCTTTGGCTTTGCAGCCCCCACTCGTGGTACAGTCTTCTTGACACCACTGGGTTTCCAGGCTTGCTTCCTCCTCTTGCCCCTACCTCCACCAGGCCTAAAGCCTTTGGACTTGGTAGCTACAAGCGCTTGAGACTTGCCCTTCTTGTAGATCCCCTCTGCCGCCTTTAGTTCAGTCAGGAGTTGCGCAAGAGAATAAGATAGTTTACCCATATTATAGCTCATGCGAAACTGCTCAAAACTAGGGGTCAGAGACTGGAGTATGATGTCGACTTGCGTCTCAGCATCAATTTGAGCTCCTAGGATCTCAAGCTCATTCAACAGACCCATCATCTTAAGAACGTGCTCCCCTACGGGCGTTCCTTCAGACTGAGTAGTTGTCATGAGGACTCTCATGGCTTCTTGCCTTGCCGCACGATCTTGCTCCCCAAACATCTCCTTGAGGTTAAACATCATATCATAGGCAGTGTCCATCGACTCATGTTGGGTTTGGAGTACATTTGACATGGAAGCCAAAATATAACACCTAGCCATTTCATCAGCCTTTTTCCACTTCCGATATGTCAGTTTTTCCTCATCAGTTGAGGCAGCCGTGGGCTCAGCAGGGCATACTTCATGGAGTACAAACTTGTACTCCTCCGAAGTCAGGACAATGTCTAAATTTCTCTTCCAATCAATATAGTTGGGGCCAGTGAGCTTATGCTCCTTGAGTATCATAGAAAGTGGGTTCATAGCTATTCTCTAAACCTATAAGCACATTTAAACAAACAATCAATTTAATATCCGATATTATCTCCCTTAAATAATATCATTAAATTACTAATCACATCTAAAATCCCATCAGGTAAGGCAAGCCACGTTGTGTGGACGTTTACCCACCCAAATGATTTAGCAATTAGATTTTCTTTGGTCATACATCACTTATAGCGGAACCTCGGTGGGAGGAATACCATAAGGCGTATCTAAGTGTAAACCATTACTCAGCACCAAAGTAAATCGTTTGGAATTGCTACATCACCGCAAGCCACGTTGTGTGGACGTTTACGACAACTTCACAAATCTTCACAATTTCTTACAACTGTCTACATCAATTAATCCAAAATTCGTCAGTACAGCAAGCCACGTTGTGTGGACGTTTACTACACTAAGAGACTTTTATAATTGACTCCCAATTACTTGAGGCATTCGATTTCATAAATCAAGACGCGGAGAATCATAAGTGAAACTCGAAGTTTCTAACCAGTGATTCACCATGCGAACAACCCTATCTCTCATTAGATGAGGGAGCCGAGCAGATAAACGATCCATCTTTAAAAGAATGGTACGAATATCTCTAATTTGTGTCATCCACATGACCAAGTGGCTTTGGCTCCATTCCACTCCCCGGGGTGAGAATGAGTCGACTTGAAGTCAGTTTCAGAAAGACAAATTAGGCATTGTTTGATAAACTTAATCAATGTCTCTTGTAAAAGGAATTACAAGAATTCTCCTCCAATGACACATCTATACGAACTTCAAAAGTCCATAAGAGTCACCAAGAGAACAGTAATGGAGACCATGGGAATGTTTCCATCCCCTCTCCCACTTAGCTTTTTATAACAAAGGGATACGCTATCTAATGCATAATTAAACACATAAGCATGCATACAAGCAATAAAGCACATAGCACATAGTCAAAATAATGCTAGAAAAAATTATTTTCCGACTATCATGGCTTTATTCCATCTCCGTATGCGTCTTCTAGTCTTCAGTCTTCGTTCTTGAATGCTCCATGTGACGAGAATATTAATCCCAATATTTAAATCTATTTATTTTCAATAAATCCAAAAGATACTTAATTCGAAAATTAAGTCAATCGAATAAATCAAAAATAAAATTAAATATTATTAATATTTTTATTTATTTATTTTCCTATCTAATTCTATTAAATCTCTAGAATAATCTATCCAAGTCAAACTTGGAATATTCTAGAAGACTTCTATAATAGAATAAGGAAATAAAAAAAATTAGGACTCTTCTACTTTCCAAGATTAATTAATTTCCATTACTATGAAAATTCCCATAACATAGGAATAATCAATTAGGAAATAAATCAATCCTAAATTAACTTTTATTCCTTTCCAATTCTATTAAATCTCTAGGATCCTATTCCAAGTAGAACTCGGAATACTCTAGAAGACTTCCATAATAGAATAAGGAATAAAATTAATTCCAATTAATTCTTTTCCTAATCCATGAGAATTCCCTAAAATAGGAAAACTCAATTAGGAAAACCGAATCAATTAGGTAAGTAGAATCTAGGTAGGAGTAGGAGTAACATGGGTTGGGGATCCCCGCACCACCCCCACCGTCGACCACCACCATCGCCGGGCACCACCGCCGCCGCCCCCTAGCCACGCGCCACCACCACCGGTGGCCGGCGTGGCCGGAAACCCTAGCGGGCAGCCCCTTGGCGTGGGGTCGATCGATCCTCATGGGGATCGATCATGGGGATGATCGACCCCCCGGTTTTTCGTCCTCTTCGTCTTCTTCGTCACACGAGTTCTCCGGCGGTCGTCTCGACATCGATCCAACGTAAATAAATTACAAGAAATAAATTTACAATTCCGGTATCGATTCTATACATGAAATCGACCCTATACACTTTTTTGGAAAACATAGAACAATAATAATAAATCTAAATTCGGTCAACCCCCGAATTTTTACTATTACAAGCATTCATCCACACAAAACGAATCTCGACATGTCCGAGAGTTTAATAAACGAACAATCATGGTAAATTAAATAGCAATTAATTAAACGAATAATTAACAATTAATTTCAACCATGATAGTCGGAATCCCTGCAAGGTAGAACACAATTGAACACATACATGAACACGAAACCAAACGCTCTGATACCAATTGCTGGAAATCGATATCCCGGGCCATTAAAATTTGCGGAAAATAATAACCCGACCGAAATCCTCGATCGCCGGAGACCGAACCGCGAACCCCACGTGACCCGAGGCCCGACCGAGCACCACCACGGGCGAACCCGCGACACCCAGCCGAGCCCCCACGAGGGCTCGCGATTGCTCCCGTAGCAATCGCTGGGGATGCACGAGGCATCCCCGGGGCTGCTCGTAGCAGCCCCGCAGCGAGCCCACGGCTCGCTGCCCAGCGGGGCCTAGTCCCCGCACGCATCCGCTGCGGGCGAACCCGCAGCACGTACGGGGTCGCTGCGGGTGACCCCGCAGCTTACCCGCGATCGATCCTCAGATCGATCGCACCCCTCGGCTTCGGCCGAGGGTTACTCCTAGCCGCGCCGTCCCGGCGGTCCGAACCCTAGGGTTCGACCGCCACCTTCGATCCTCGCCGGGGATCTCGAATCCCCGTCCCCGAGGTTCGTCGTTTTCCCGGATCGTGTGTTCATGCATGTATCACAATTTAATTGAACATAAAATCACACAAGGAGTTTTATGATCATACCTTTGATTCGTTGTGCGGAGAAACGAAATCAAGTTGAAGACCTTTTGGATCTTCCCACGTATTCCTTGCACTCCGTTCGAACGTCGGGTGGGAGACGATCTATCGAACTCCTATGGATCTCCTTCAACTCTCTAGAATATCAAGTATGATAATCTTTTCTTATTCAAGTTATGAATTATGAAGGCCATGTAGTGCTTTTATAGGCTACGTAGGGGATCTAAAGGAGGTGGAATATTGGGCTTCCAATATTGAAGATTAAATTGAGCCCACTGCCCAAGTCCATTAATCCTTATCAATATTAATTAATTTATTTTCCACTATATAAATTAATTGCACTCCCAATATTAAACCATATTATATCAAATAATATTTCTCCGGTAGTATTATTTATTCCGTGTATTTAAGATTTAAATATCCATGAATAAAATTAATTTATTGCTAATTAATTTATTCATCTCTTTAATCCGAGACTAGTACCATTCAACCTTAATTATTGTGCGGAATGAATCCACTCATGAGGTTTACACAATAATTCCTTATGAACTCATCTCGGGGATATTATCAACCCTTCCGGGATACACTGTCCGGTCAATCATTCACGGCATGCCATATATAAAATATAGTGACCCAACTTAACCGGTAATTAACCCAATAATTAAATCGGTTAATTCCTTTGGTAAATCAAAGTCACTTATATTAAATATACACACCCGCAATAATATCGGGGATTAAGAATAAAATACACTGAGACTCGAATCGATTATCGCCGGCAATCCTAATCGATGAATCTCAACGATCCGCTCAATACACCAAGTGTACAAGTGTGATAAAATAATTAAGACAAATTATTTTCTCTCTCACACAACGACTATACCGATGGATTGGTCCGGGTCCATCTAGGTCGTGAGCCACTGTTTGATTAAATACGAGTAACCGATAGTATGATCTTCTGTGTGCCCATGCAACACCATACTAACTACAACGTATAAAATCTAGGACTATGATTTGCATATATTTAATTAATAATAATTAAAAGCAAACAATTGTTTATTAATTTAATAGATTAAATGCTATGACCGGGAGTTTACCGTTACTTAAATCTAGACATTAAGTACACAACTCCAACAAGGACAAGGATCGACCATCCCCATGGTCTATCCCATGAGGATCGATCGACCCTTGCATGAGGATCGATCGACCCATGGTTTAATTTAATTTTTTATTTATTCGATTGACTTAATTATTATTAATTAAGTATCTTTTGGATTTATTAAAAATAAATAGATTTAAATATTGGAAATTAATATTCTCGTCACATGGAGCATTCAAGAACGAAGACTGAAGACTAGAAGATGCGTACGGAGATGGAGTAAAGCCATAATAGTCGGAAAATAATATTCTAGTATTATTTTGACTATGTGATAATACTATGTGCTTTATTACATGTATGCATGCTATATGTGTTTACTTTATGCACTAGATAGCATATCCCTTTGTTATAAAAAGCTAATTGGGAGAGGGTATGGAAACATACCCATGGTCTCCATTGCTGCTCTCTTGGTGACTTTTATAAACTTTTGAAGTTTATATAGATAGGTCATTGGAGGAGAGTTCTTGTAATTCCTCTTACGAGAAACATTGATTAAGTTCATCAAACAATGCCTAATTTGTCTTTCCAAAACTGATTTCAAGTCGACTCATTCTCACCCCGGGGAGTGGAATGGAGCCAAAGCCACTTGGTCATGTCGAGGACACAAATTAGAGGCAGTCGTACCATCTTTTGGAGGTGGATCGATTGTCTGCTCGGCTCCCTCATTTATGAGAGATAGGGTTGTTCGCATGGTGAATCACTGGTAAGAAACTTCGAGTTTCACTTATGATTCTCCGCGTCTTGATTTACAAGATCGAATAGATCAAGTAATTGGGAGTCAATTATAAAGATCTCTTGGTGTAGTAAACGTCCACACAACGTGGCTTGCTATGCTGACGGATTTTGGATTAATTGATGTAGACAGTTGTAAGAAATTGTGAAGAGTTGTGAAGTTGTCGTAAACGTCCACACAACGTGGCTTGCGGTGATGTAGCAATTCCAAACGATTTACTTTGGTGCTGAGTAATGGTTTACACTTAGATACGCATTATAGTATTCCTCCCAACGAGGTTACGCTATAAGTGATGTATGACCAAAGAAAATCTAATTGCTAAGTCGTTTAGGTGGGTAAACGTCCACACAACGTGGCTTGCCTTACCTGATGGGATTTTAGATGTGATTAGTGATTTAATGATATTATTTAAGGGAGATAATATCGGATATTAAATTGTTTGTTTGTTTTATGTGCTTATAGGTTAAGAATGACTGTGACCCCCACTTTGTGATATACTTAAAGATGAAAACTCACTGGTTCCATATAGTAATGTTTGGGAAAGAAATCTGGACAATGTTCAGACTGTTGAGCCTTCCGAATCCACTATTGTTCCAACTGATGAGGATATTGAAAATGACCTCAAGGAGATGTTAGGACATAGTAAGGAAGCCGGACTAGAAGTGATTGACATACTCATTAAGTTCAGTCCTCTTGAGGAATCGCTTAAAAACGATTTCAAAAGAAATGAACTGATAAGTATGATCAGAGAATCACAAGCTCTAGTGGCCAAGTTGGAAGTGCAAGCAAAGAAGCCCAGTGGTTTTGAACCACGGATTGGGAAGAACAAGCCGCGAGGCAAGTGCTTTCGATGCAAGCAGTCTGGGCACTGGAAGTCTGATTGTCCTCTCATCAAAGGTACGAAATTTTCCTTAGTCACCGAAACATTATCAGTGGTGATATCTACCAGCACCTGGTGTAGATACGGGGGCCACTGATCATGTCTGCAATTCATTGCAGGGGTTCCAGGAAACCCGGAGACTTAGAGAGGGAGAGATCGTGGTCTACATGGGCAGTGCTGCGAAGGTGGCGGCTGTTGCAGTGGGAGACGTTCACTTACGCTTTAGTAGAGATAGGGTTTTAGCTTTACATAATTGTCTTTATGTACCCAACTTTAGAAAGAATTTAATTTCGGTTTCTAAACTTATTATGAATGGATATTCTGTTTCTTTTGACCACTTTGTGATCATAAGAAGAAACAGTGAGATTATCTGTTCTGGTACATTGGTAGACGATTTGTATGTACTAAATCCTGAGTCTAACACGATGCAACTAACCGAGAGTAATAACACATCTACGAACACCAATAAGAGAAAGGAACCTTCTAAGATGAATCAATTATACTTGTGGCATCTAAGGCTAGGTCATATAAACTCGAATAGGCTTCAAAGGTTGAAAGTTGATGGTCTAATCAGCTATGTTGAAGGAGAGGACCTTCCAACCTGCGAATCCTGTTTAGAGGGTAAAATGACCAAGCGTCCTTTTTCTGGTAAAGGACGTAGAGCTGAACAAGTATTGGATTTGATTCACTCTGATGTATGCGGCCTATGTCTACTCAGACAAGGGGAGGGTACGAGTATTTCATCACTTTCACTGATCATTACTCAAGGTATGGATTTATAGACCTGATGAGCCGCAAGAGCGAATCTTTTGGCAAGTTCAAAGAATTCAAGGCTCTTGTGGAGAACCTTCAAGGTAAATCTATAAAATGCCTGCGATCTGATCGCGGAGGCGAGTACCTGTCTGGAGAATTCAAGGCATACTTAGCAGAGAATGGGATTGAATCCCAACTGACTTCACCATATACTCCCCAGCAGAATGGTGTGTCAGAAAGAAGGAATAGGACTCGGACTTACCTATTATGTTCTGGGGACATGCCTTGGAAACGGCGGCGTATATTTTGAATAGGGTTCCAACCAAAACGGTACCAACCACACCCATGGAATTGTGGAGTGGGCGCAAGCCTAACTTGAGACACATTCGGATCTGGGGATGTCCAGCACATGTGTTGCGACAAGGGGCCGATAAGTTAGAACCTAGATCAGAATTACGGCTGTTTGTAGGATACCCGAAAGGAACTAAAGGTGGCATGTTCTATAGTCCTACGGACCAGAAGATCGTTATAAGTACTAACGCTCGGTTCTTAGAAGAAGACTATGTCATGGACCACAAGTCCAAGAGTGACATAATACTTGATGAGTTGAGAGGTAACAAGGAAGAATTAGATACAGCCGAACCGAGTAGTGATACACCACTAGAACCTGCACCTACTGTCACTGTTAATACACCGGAACGCCGTCGTAGTGGGAGGGTTGTTAAACAACCAGACAGATGGATTGGACTGGGTGAGTCTTCGGACTCTGGACCTGGAGTTCATGAAATCGATCCCTGGACCTATGATGAGGCGGTACAAGATATAGATGCGCCTTCTTGGAAGAAAGCGATGAAATCCGAAATTGAATCTATGGATTCTAATAAAGTCTGGGATCTTGTAGAACCACCAAGCGGCGTAAAGCCAATTGGGTGTAAATGGGTCTACAAGAGAAAGAGAGGATCTGACGGAAAGGTTGAAACCTTTAAAGCTCGGCTTGTTGCGAAAGGATATACTTAGAAAGAGGGAATCGATTATGAGGAGACCTTTTCGCCGGTAGCCAAGATAAAGTCAATCCGGATTCTCTTATCCATAGCAGCTCATATGGACTATGAGGTGTGGCAAATGGATGTCAAGACAGCTTTCCTAAATGGAAGTCTTGACGAGACGATTTATATGAAACAACCAGAAGGATTCATTGCTAAGGGGCGAGATCATCTAGTGTGCAAGCTTAATCGATCCATTTATGGATTGAAACAAGCCTCAAGATCGTGGAACCTGCGGTTTGATGAAGTAGTCCAATCTTTTGGATTCAATCAAAGCATGGACGAATCGTGTGTGTATTGGAAACGTGATGGGAAGAAGGTGGTGTTTCTCGTGCTTTATCTTTCTAAGGAGATGTGTCCTCGGACACAAAAGGAGAAAGATAGAATGAAAGCAGTTCCCTACGCTTCGGCTGTGGGAAGCTTAATGTATGCAATGTTATGCACGAGGCTTGATATCTGCTATGCAGTTGGCGTAGTAGCGAGATATCAGAGTAATCCTGGAGAGGCTCATTGGACTGCCGTAAAGAGCATTTTCAAGTATTTGCGAAATACTAAGGATTATGTTCTGAGTTACGGAGCAGACAATCTGATTCCTTTGGGTTACACGGATTCGGATTTCCAAGCTGATAAGGACCGGCGTAAGTCGACATCAGGCTATGTGTACACTTTGGGAGGTGGAGCCGTATCATGGAAGAGTGTTAAGCAAAAGTGCATTTCGGACTCTACCATGGAAGCTGAATTATATGTTGCAGCCTCAGAGGCAGCGAAAGAGTCAGTTTGGTTCCTTAATTTCCTCCAGGACATAGATGTGATTCCGAGTTTGCCCAAGGCTATGACAATTTATTGTGATAATAGCGGTGCAGTGGCAAACAGTAAGGAACCACGGTCCCATAGTGCTACGAAACACATAGAGCGCAAGTACCAACTGATTCGAGACATCGTCAAGAGGGGCGATGCAGTAGTCAACAAGATAGCTTCGGAGGACAACCTAGCGGACCCTTTCACCAAGATACTTCCTAAGGAAGTATATTTTAAGCACTTGGAGGGTTTGGGAGTCAAAAGTTTGGAAGATAAGACTAGACCTTAGTATAAGTGGGAGATTGCTGGAGTAGTATAATTAATGTCTAGATTTGAGTATTATGAACTCCTTGTACACTTTCATTTACCTATTAATAATGAACATTCATTTGCTTTTAATTATTGTTAATTAAATATATGTAAATCATAGTCCTGGATTTTATACGTTGTAGTTAGTATGGTGTGTATGGACACACATAAGATCATACTATCGGTTACTCGTATTTAATCGAACAGATGCTCACGACCTAGATGGACACGGACCAATCCATCGGTATAGTCGTTGTGTGAGAGAGAAAATAATTAATCTTAATTATTTTATCACACTTGTACACTTGGTGTATTGAGCGGATCGCATGAGACTTATCAATTAGGTTTGCTCGGTGATAATTGATTTAAGACTCAGTGTATTTTATTCTTAATCCCCGATACAATTGCGGGTGTGTATATTTAATATACATGACTTTGATTTTCCAAAGGAATTGACCGGTTTAATTATTGGGTCAATTACCGGTTAAGTTGGGTCACTATATTTTATATATGGCATGCCGTGAATTCTTGACGGGACAGTGTATCCCGGAAGGGTTGATAATATCCCCGAGATGAGCTCATAAGGATTTATTATGTAAATCTCGCGAGTGGATTTGTTCCGCATAATAAATAAGGTTGAGTGGTACTAGTCTCGGATAAAAGAGATGAATAAATTTATTAAGCAATAAATAAATTTTATTCATGGATATTTAAATCTTAAATGCACGGAATAAATAATACTACCAGAGAAATATTATTTGGATATAATATGGTTTAATATTTGGAGTGCAATTAATTTATATAGTGGAAAATAAATTAATTAATATTGATAAGGATTAATAGACTTGAGCTTGGGCTCAATTTAATCTTCAATATTGGAAGCCAAATATTCCACCTCCTTTAGATCCCCTACGTAGCCTATAAAAGCACTACATGGCCTTCATAAATCATAAGACGAGAATATCAATACTTGATAGTTCAAGAGAGTTGAAGGAGATCCATAGGAGTTCGATAGATCGTCGCCCACCCGACGTTCGAACGGAGTGCAAGGAATACGTGGGAAGATTCAAAGGTCATCTTGATTTCGTTTCTCCGAACAACGAATCGAAGGTATAATATCTAAACACCCTTGATATTATTTGATTTGGATTATCGTAAAATACCGTAGAACGCAAGATCCGAAGTATCGAACCCGGATTAGACGAACGATCACGCGGTGGTGGCGAAGCCACCGGACCGCGTGGGATCGTCCGGCTAGGGTTTGAGGGCACCGGGAGGATCGACCCTCGGCTGGGCCGAGGGCGCGCGATCGATCACGATGATCGATCGCTGGGCCCGGGCTGGTGCTGTGCCCGACCCCACCGTGAAGGTGGGGCTCCTCCAGACGGCGGCGAGTCGCCGGACTCGCGGCGGGGGACTGCTGGGCAGTCCCGGCCGATCGCCGTGAGCGATCGGCGTGCGATCGTGCGAACCCCGCGATGCGGGGGTTCGGCTGGGGGCGGGCTGCGTGCCTTCGGGTACGTGGTCTCCTCGGCTGGACTCCGGGGCGTTCGTCGGCGTTTGTGTGATCTCCGGCGAAGGGTTTGATCGGGTTATTGGTTTTCGCAAAAATTTTAAATAGCTCGGGATATCAAATTCCAACACCACATACATCAGTATGGATCATCCCTAATTAATTACTCACATGTACTCCTTTCTACAAGAAAGATGACATTGTTATCTTGTCCATCACACATCATTCACATGTATCAAATGACTCCAAGTCAAATTATTTTAGAATGCCTTCTTAAAGAAGCTTCGTTACATGTTTAGATGTTGATTTGACCTAATCAACAATGTTATAGTTATGTCTCATTGAGACTTATTCGATTCGGCCCTTGGTGTTAATGTTATATATGATTTGTCAAGTTAAAGTATACATAAACAATATAATAATCGTACCAAAACAAAGAATAATTCACAATTAAAATAGTTACCAAACTATTTAATAGTGAAAAACTAATCCATCAGTATCCAATACTGAACCAATATTCATTGTTTATTGAAGGTACGGAATTACATGGTTATAATACTAAAACAAGTCCCAAAGGAAAAACAACATCATATGATCATACGGCTAATGCAACGACCTTCGCTCCATTTCTCGCCCGTAGATCGACATCTCTACTCACCAAACTTATACTTCTATGTAGTTCCTCCACATACAAATGTGAGAACCACATTTGGCATCCAATATCCAAGAAGTAGAATTTGTGAAGTTTAATGTCTATATCATTAATACCTGAAGATGAAGCAACCCCGTTCTTCACATCTTCTTTGAACTTTGGGCAAATTCAATTATTCCCAATAATTGAGTCTCATTCAAATTTCCCATTCAAAATAATCTCAATGTCAAAACATGATAAATCGTAAGTGAAAAATCGAAGTTTTCTAACCAGCGATATTATCATGCAATTGAAGCCCTATCTCTCATAAAATATGAGGGAGCCAACCAGACAATCGAATCACGCCATCCCATGGCTCGAAAGTCTCTAATTTATGTCATTGATGAACTAAGTGTTTTGGATTAGATCACTCCCCGAGGTGAAAATAATCCTAACTTTAGAATCCATCATATGAAAGACAAATTAGGCATTTGTTTTGAAATTGAATAAATATGAACTTCTACATGTTTGCAATTAGTGTCCAACACATTGCAGTAGACGCATTCAGATTCCCTAGGAACCCTAGTAGCCTTCTTGCCCATGCTCTTTTGAATAACCCATCTCGTATCATAAGAATTTCCCTCTTAGGGTCCTTCTCAATCGTCGGCTCAGCAGCCTTGAGAATCCCGTGGATCTCATGTAGCGATTTCTTCAAACTATTCATATAGAAAATTTAGCCTAAAGGCATCATAACCATCATGATGGGACTAAAGTATGAAATCGATGAATGAGTATGAAATCGGCTGCCAACTCATCATCATAGGAAAAACCTAGGCGATCACATTTAATCAAATAATCCAATCATTTGATGCACATGTGGTCCCTTGGGTTCCCCTTTCTCCAGCCTAGCTGAAACGATGGCCCTTATCATACCGAACCGTTCAATCATAGCCTGTTCCCCGAACATTCTATTTAGTTGTTCAATGATTTCATAGGATGCGGTTATCTAACACATTTTCCTTGTCTTCGTATTTGAGGACCATCCTCAAATTACGTTGTTAATCAAGAAAATATATGTTGTTCAATTTTTCACAATCAAGAATTGAACCAAACTTGAATTGAGTTGATATTTGACATGATAAACTACAAAAGAAAGATAACTAAAGTATGTAAACATCCACAAAGCGGTAAACAAATAAGATTGTCTATCAAAACTACTTATTTGTTCCATTTTGTTCAATCGATATCAAATATCTATGTTCCCTTGAACAAAACAATCCCAAGACCCTCATCTTGTGAATCCTTAAGCCGACTGAGTCCGCACTTAAGAAAACCAAGAAGGTAGACATCCCATGTCAATGACATCTAATGTCACTTTCGGTCGACGAGAATCTCATTCTCATCTCATGTCTCGATAGCCACGCCTGCAGTGGATCTATCGATGAGAAAACCAAACTCACGTGTAAAGGTCTAATCCTTACTCCCACTATCCCAAGATAACAAGTAGTACCCCGCTGAGGCGGACCTACCAACTTATGATCGAGGGCTTCATGGGTGTGATGTTTTTGGACAAGACATTATACTCAATATTTTGGGGACATGCATGTTTAAGGTTGTATGTATGTTGGTTAAACATTTATAACATATATAAACCTAGAACTAGCACATCAAGCAATATATACTCGAATGGCCCCTAAACCTCACAACACACAGAAAAAAGAACGAACGAAAAATAAGCAAAACTCCATGCGTAGCGCCCCGTCCACCGGAATGGCGCAATGCTGATTCCAGAGGGGGTAGCGACCGCTACCACTAGGGTAGCGACCGATACCTTGGTCCAGACCATTTTTCGGCCCCGGTAGCGATCGAGCAGCGATCAGCCTAGCGTTCAGGGTAGCGACCGCTACCCCTAGGGTAGTGACCGCTACCTGCTCCAGTGGCTGAAAATTTGCTTCTTCTTGCTTCGTTTCTCTTCATATTCGTCGGTGCTTCGAGATCCAAGGTCGATCCGTGGATCAAATCCACTGCTTTCAAGTTGTACAATACATATGTAAAAGAAACCTATCTATTACAAATGATTCCAAGGCACGCAGTGATGGAGTTGTATTCTAAATGTCTAGTTTAGTGCAAATACGGAACTCCTTATCTATACCTTAATTCGAGATATGATTCAAGCATGATTGCATTTAATGCAATAGTCCTTTATGTATACGTTGTAGACAGTATGGCGTGACGATACACGCGGAAGATCATACTGTCGGTTACTCGTATACTATCGAACAGTAGCTCACGACTTAGATAGACATGGACAATCCATCGGTACGTCGTAGTGTGACTGGTAGATAGTCGGTCTTGACTATCATGTTACACTCGTACACTTGGTGTATTGAGCAGGACCACGGGAGGGTGTTCGATTTATACTAATCGCAGTAATCGAACTAGACCTCAGATATTACGGATATACGAATTCCTAATCCCTATATAATTATAGGTGCGTGTGTCCAGTTCTCGGTTCTTTGACTTACTAGTGAGTGAGACTAATTGATTAGTCAATATTCTCGGTAAATTGGGAATCGGAATTGTACACACGGCATGCTATAGATTATAGACAGGAAACCGTGTCCCATTTATTGGGTTGATGATGTCCCCGAGATGAGCTCATAAAGTTTATCATGTAAACCCTGCAGGTGGATTCGTTCCACATGATAATAAGGATGAGTGGTACTAGTCTCGGATAACAAGAAACGAGTTAATTTAATTATTAGTAATTGAAGTTAATTCGTGGACATACGATATCTTAAACACGGGGAAAGTCGTATATGTAATTCGGCGGAATTATTATTGTTGAAATAATATAAATTAATTATTGGGAATTCAATTATAATTTTATAGTGGAATTAATTATAATTAAAATTGTGAAATTTAATTAAGGTTTGCCTTTTAGGACGCCGAGTTAATTAAATTGCAATTTAGCCTAATAATTAATTTCCATAAGGTCCCTGGTGTAGCTCTATAAATACCTCACCCTCTCTTTCTCTAAACCTAAGAAACGCCGCTATTTTATTTTTGCGGAGAAAAATAAATTGTTTGCGCAATTATTTTTGCGTAAGAATAAATAGATTAGCGCTGTTATTATTTTCTGGAGAAATAAATTGCTAGTGCAATTATATTTCTGAGACAGAAGATCAAAACCTAACTTAAGCCGCTATAATTAATTCTGCAGAGAAAATAAAAGCTTGCGCAATTATTTTTCCTCTGCTTAATTAATTTAGATTACTGCGCAAATAATTCTGTAGAAATAATTTTGCTTGCGCAAATATATTATTGAGACAGAGGATATTATTACTACGGTGGGTTCAAGAGAGAAAGGAGAAGAGGAAGGTTCAGCGGATCGTTGCCCACTCAACGGCTGAACGTCGGGGATAGAGACATACACCGGAAGGCTTCGTGGTCTCAACAATTCGGCTTCTCCGAATCACGCGACAAAGGTATGGAATCGAAACCCTTATTCCGCATACGTTTCGATTTCTATTTCGTTGAAAATATATCGGATGTAAGATCGGGTTCCGGATCTCGTGGATCGTATTCCTCGATTACTGGGGGTTCTAGGACCTCCGGATTGGTAGTCGGATGAGGAAAAACGACCCAGAAACGATCCCGGAACTGCAGGTCGCGCTGCTGTTCGCGACCGCCGTTTCGCTGTTTTTCAGGCAGCCAGCTCCGGTTCGCGCGGTTGTCCTTCGGGGCAATGGCTGGGCGTGAATCGGGACACGGGCTGGAACGTGAACGGAGTAACGGACCTGGGGGTCGACTGGGAGCGTTCAGATGTTCGTGTGATCGAACGGACACGTCCCGGGTACTCGATTTCCAACAATTGGTATCAGAGCCGGTTTTATCGATTCGTTGTATTTTTGCGAGATTTGTTTTGCAGGTTCGAACCCGGTTATTATGGCCAACGTTGTGATTGTATGTTGTGCTTTAATTTGTGGTTTTGATTAAACTCTCGGGCTTGTCGAGATTGTTTTTGTTTTGGAAAAACGATGCTTGTTTGTAATAGATAAAAACGACGGGTTGAGTCGTTAGGTTTATATATTTTTCGTTGTATCCGGGACATGTATAGGGTCGATCACCTTGTATAGGATCGATGCCGGATTTAGTAAGTTTATTCTTGTAATTTTTCTTACTAATTTTGGTGGATCGAGACGAGACCAAAACCCGGAGAACCGAGGATCGAGGAGGGCGAACCGGCAACGGGCAGCCATCGAACACACCCCGTGTTCGCGACGGGCAGCAGCAGGGCTGGGGTTCGTTCGACCCCACGGACGACTCAACGAGGCTCGAGACGAGGCTCCAGTGGGAGGAGTTCGTCTCTTGACCCTCGAGCGAGTCGGTGGTGGACCGAGATCGAGATGAGCAACGAGATGAAGTTCCAAGAGACGTGCATTGGAAAATATTTAAGGCCATAATAATCGGGGCCACGTTAATTGCTTTTTATGTGATTTACGTGTTTATTATTATGCTTAAATTATTTATGCATGTTATCCCTTATCGTAAAATACTAAGTGGGAGAGGGATTGGAAACAATCCCGCGGTCTCCATTCTCTGTTTTGAATGTGATGTGTATTGACTTACGAGTTGGCTTTAGTGTCATCCTCCCTATCGGATAAAGTCGATACACGGATATCACTGGATCAAAATTCGAAATTAATTCCACTTATAGAATTTAATAATTATATTTTTCAAAAGCAATGCCTAATTTATTTTTCAAAGACTAATTTCAAGTCGACTCATTCTCACCCCGGGGAGTGGAATGGAGCCAGAGCCACTTGGTTATGTCAATGACACAAATTAGAGACTTTCGAGTCATTCGATGACTAGATCGATTGTCTAATTGGCTCCCTCACCTAGTGAGAGATAGGGCTCAATTGCATGATTGATCGCTGGTTAGAAACATCGAGTTTCACTTACGAGATATCAAGCTTTGATTAATAAAATTGTGAAATTTAATAAATGTAAGAGTCAATTAACAAAGTTGTTTGTTTTAGTAAACGTCCACACTATCGTGGCTTGCTAAATGGAAACGATACTTTGGGTTAATTGAGACTCTATGACATTTAAATAAATGGGATTCAATTAATAAAGTTGTTTGTTTTAGTAAACGTCCACACTAACGTGGCTTGCTAGATGGAAACGGAACTTTAGGATTAATTGAGGCTCGACAGTTATAGAAAGTCGTGGAGGACCGCATGTCAACGTAAACGTCCACATGAACGTGGCTTGCGGTGGGCATGTAGTTCCCGAGCGGTTGACTTAGTACTGAGAAATGGTATACACTTAGGTACGCTTTATAGTATCCTCCCCATCGGAGTCACTGCTATGATGATGTACGACCGAAGTAAAAAATCCAATTATAAAATCGTTTGGATTAGTATACGTCCATAAGAACGTGGCATGCTAGTCTGATGGGATTTTGGAAATGATTGGTAGTTTAATGATATCACTTAAGGGAAATGATATCGAATTAAACTCATTGTTTGTTGTATATGGTATTATTCCCATTAAAAGTCAACAAACTCACTGAACCTGATTGTATAGATTTGAAAAGAAACTTGGACATTGTCCTAACTGCAGAGGAGTACAAATATGTACTCCAAGTCAATTGACCTGCTGAACCAAATGATGCTTCCACTACTGAGGAAAGGAAGCTCATTGGAAATGGATCAAGGCTATGAGATGACGCGGAGCAACATTATGACTTTCATGTCAAATGTGCTGCGACATCGGGATCATGCCATGACCATTACCTATGATATGATGCTTAACCTCAAGAAGTTTTTGGTTATCAGGACAGGACAACCGGGCAAGATGAAATGAGGCAACTCATGACAGCCATCATGTCGGAATGAACGCCCGTGAGGGATCACGTTCTTAGAATGATGGGCTATCTTAATGAGATAGAGATTCTGGGAGCAATTATAAATGGGGTAACCCAAGTTGATATTGTGCGCCAGTCTCTGCCGAGAAGTTTTGAGCAGTTCCGCCTGAACTATATTATGAATAAGAGGTCTTATTCAATGGCGGAGCTCCTGGTTGAACTTCAAGCGGCTGAGGGAATCTTTAATGGCTCTCAAAACACTTGTGGCTGAGAAATTGGCTCTTCCTAGGCCTTCGGGCGGCAAAAGGAAGAAGAAGAAAATACGGAAACCCAGTGGGCCTAATATATCTGGACCACGGAATGGGAAAAGCAATCCCAAGGGGTAAGTGCTTCTGTTGTAAGCAGTTTGGATACTGGGAGTTTGATTGTCCTCTCAAAGCAACTAGAAGTTAACTTCTCCTTAGTCACCGAAACATGTTTAGTGGTGTTATCTATCAGTACCTAGTGTGTGGATACGGAAACCACTAATCATGTCTGCATTTAAATGCGGGGGTTCCAGGAAACCCGGAGACTTAGAAAGGAAGAAGTAGTAACCTACATGGGCAATAATGTTAAGGTAACAGCCGTTGCAGTGGGAGATGTTAAATGTTTTAACGGTAGGATTTTAGTTCTAATAAATTGTCTTTATGTGCCGGCATTTAGAAAGAAATTTTATTTCGGATTTCTAAGTTGGCTTAGAATAGATATTCCGTTTCCTTAGGAAACGGGGATATTATCTATTCTGGTATATTGATAGACAATTTAATACTAAATCCGTATTCTTCCACGATGCAACAGACTGGAGCTAATAACACAATGTCGAACCCCAATAAGAGTAAAGATCCTTCTAGGATAAATCAAATGTACTTATGGAATCTTAGGCTAGATCATTTTAACTTGAGTACGATTCAAAGGGTGAAAGCTGATGGACTACTCAGCCAGGTTGAAGGAAAGGACCTTCCAACCTTCGAATCATACTTGGAAGTTTTAATGACCGAGCAACCCTTTACGGTTAAAGGGAAAAGATCCAAGAAAGTACTAGAGTTGATTCGCTCTGATATATGCAGACCTCTTTGAGGAGTAAGGCATACTTATCAGAAAATGGGATTAACTCCCAACAGACTACACCATTTATGCCTCGGCAAAATAATGTGTTGTAAAGAAGGAATAGGACTCTTATAGATATGGGAAAGTAGACATTCGGAGTTACCTAAATCGTTTTTGGGATATGGCTTGGAAACAGCGGCGTTTATCCTGAACTTGATTCCTTTGGAAACTTGTACTGATATTCGGCTGTTTATAGGATACCCTAAGAAAACGAATTGAGATATGTAATATAGTCCAAAGGACCAGATGTTCATTGATTTCATCAATGTTCGGTTCTTAGACATGGACTATATATATGCAAGATCACAAGCCAAGAGTAGAGTAATACTTAATGTGCTTAGAGGGACTGATCAAGACTTAGAACCAGCCTAACTGAGTAGTTCACTACTATAATCTTTAGTCACTAAAGATACACCGGAGCGTCGTCGTAGTGGGAGGGTTGTTAGACAACACAACAGGTTCATGGTTATAGGTGAGTCTTCGGACTTGTTACCTGGAGAACATGTAGCCGAACCCTGGATCTATGACAAGACGCTGAAAGATCAAGATGCTCAGTCTTGGCAAAAGTCGATCTGGATTCTTTTGTTTTCACATGGAAGATGGAAGTCAAGACGGATTTCCTAAATCGAAGTCTTGACGGGGCCATCTGTGTGGGACAGCCAGAGAGATTCATCGAAAAGAGCCAAGAGCATTCGGTAAGCAAGCTTAATCAATCTTAGGATTTAAGGAAGCTTCAAGATCTTGGACACATGCGGACCTATGAGAAAATCCATTTCATGGATTCATTCAAGGCATGTTTAGGTCCTGAGTGTAATAAAGAAGTGACAGAAAAGATGTGGTGTTTTCTCATTCTTTATGTAGACGACATCCTTCTAAATTGGCAACAATATGAAAGATGTTATCGGACATAAAGGGATGGTTGTCCGAGTAATTCAATGTAAGAGACTTAGGAGAAGTCGGGAATGTTCTTGGGATCAAAGTAATAAATGATCGCCAGAAAAGAACATAGAACTTATCTCGATCCTCATACATAAATACAATTCTTACTCGTTGCAGCATACAGAATTCCAAGAAAGGTCTTCACCTTTTAGATGTGGAATTCATCTATCTAAAGTTTTGTGTCCGACACAATAAAGGAGATAGATGAAGAGTAAGCAGTTCCCTGCACCTTAATGGTGGGAAGCTTAATGTATGTAATGTTATGCACGAGACTGATATCTACTATGCCGTGGGCATGGTGGTGAGATATCATAGTAATCCTGGAAAGGATCACTCGAGTGATGTAAAGAATATGTTTAGGTTCCTGCAGAGGACCAGGAATTATGTTCTGAGTTACAAAGCAGTCAAGTTGTTTCCTTTGGATTACATAGAATTGGATTTCCAAATCAAACAGGGACAGTCGAAAGTCGAAGTCAGGCTATGTGTTCTCACTGTGAAGTGGAGCAGTCACATGGAAGAATGTAAAGCAGCGATGCATTACGGACTCTACCATGGAAACTGAAAGGATAACGGCCTCTGAGGCAGTTAAAAGGTCAGTGTGGCTCCAGAACTTCCTAAGGGACTTAGATGTGGTTTCTAGTTTACCCAAAGCTATTTTGAATAGCGGTATTGGCAAACTTGAAATGCCACGAATCCACAGTGGGAGATAACACGTAGAGCGCAAGTACCACCTGATTCGAGAGATCGTCTAGTAAGACGATGCAGTTGTCACCTAGATAGCATCGAGAGGATTGCCTGGTAAACCCGTTCACAGAGGCACTTCCAGCGAAAGCGTTGGGTAGGCGTGATGAGGTTATGGGAATCTGATGTTTGGGAGAGGGCGACTAGACTTTTAGTATAAGTGGGAGATGTTGGAGTTGTGTACTTAATGTCTAGATTTAAGTGACAGAAACTCACGATCCATTGCCATTAATCTATTTAACTAAATGAACAATTGTTTGCGTTTAATTATTTATAATTAAATATATGCAAAACATAGTCCTGGATTCTATACGTTGTAGTTAGTATGGTGTGTCGGGCCCCACACAGAAGATCATACTATCGGTTACTCGTATTTAATCGAACAGTTGCTCACGACCTAGATGGACACGGACCAATCCATCGGTATAGTCGTTGTGTGAGAGAGAAAATAATTTGTCTTAATTATTTTATCACACTTGTACACTTGGTGTATTGAGCGGATCGTTGAGATTCATCGATTAGGATTGCCGGCGATAATCGATTCGAGTCTCAGTGTATTTTATTCTTAATCCCCGAAACTATTGCGGGTGTGTATATTTAATATAAGTGACTTTGATTTACCAAAGGAATTAACCGATTTAATTATTGGGTTAATTACCGGTTAAGTTGGGTCACTATATTTTATATATGGCATGCCGTGAATACTTGACGGGAAAGTGTATCCCGGAAGGGTTGATAATATCCCCGAGATGAGTTCATAAGGAATTATTATGTAAACCCTGCAGGTGGATTCGTTCCGCATAATAATTAAGGTTGAATGGTACTAGTCTCGGATATAAGAGATGAATAAATTAATTAGCAATAAATTAATTTTATTCATGGATATTTATATCTTAAATACACGGAATAAATAATACTACCGGAGAAATATTATTTGATATAATATGGTTTAATATTGGGAGTGCAATTAATTTTATATAGTGGAAAATAGAATTAATTAATATTAATGGATTAATAGATTTGGGCTTGGGCTCAATTTAATCATTAATATTGGAAGCCCAATATTCCACCTCCTTAAGATCCCCTACGTAGCCTATAAAAGCACTACATGGTCTTCTCTATTCTCATAACTTGAAGATCACAATTCTAGAGAGAGAAAGTAGAGAGGGAGATCCATGGAGTTCGGAAGATCGTCGCCCACCCGACGTTCGAGCTAGTGCAAGGAATACGTGGGAAGGTCTCAAGGTCTTCATAGATCTCGTTTCTCCGTACAACGAGAACAAAGGTAAAATCGTGAAAACCCCCTCGATGATTTTACATGTTAATTATCGTGAAAATACCGTGAACCAAGATCCGAGGGATGAACCCGGGGATGGGAATCGACCTCGCGGTGGTGATCGAAGATCACCGGACCGCGGGAGGTCGGGAGATCCCCGCCGGGATCACACGAAAACCCCTCGGGTGGACGCCGAGGGTGGCGATCGGCCCTAGGGCACGATCGCCGATCGCGCAAGGGAGGAGCCCCGGCTGGACGCCGGGGCGTGCGATCGACCACCGTGGTCGATCGCTGGGGCGCCGCGGGCTGGTGCCGCGGCTGTCCGCTGGGCGGACGCCCCTCCTCCACGGCGGTTGCGGTGAGTCGCCGGACTCACCGCCGGGGGCTGCTACGAGCAGCCCGCGGGGATGCACGTGCATCCCCGGCGATCGTATTCGATCGCGAGCCCCTCGCGGGGCTCGGCTGGACATGCCGCGGGTTTATCCCGCGGCGGTGGTTGTTCGGTCGGGCCCGGTTCGCATGGTGGTTCGTGGTTGTTTTCCGGCGAAAGGTTTTTCGATTGGATTGTCGGTTCCGCAATTTTGACAATCCGGATATTCGAAGGATTTCGGTCGGAATTAATTAGATAATTTATTTATTTAAATTTATTAATTCCGGGATATCGAATTCCAACAATTGGTATCAGAGCGTTGGTTTTAGTTCACGGTATTTTTCGATAAATTGTTCTACCTTGCAGGGTTTCCGACTATTATGGCTAGATATAATTGTTCTTAATTATTGTCATAATATTGTTCTTGATTATTAAACTCTCGGACATGTCGAGATTCGTTTTATGTGTGGTGAATGCTTGTAATAGTAAAAAATTCGGGGGTTGACCGAATTTAGGTTTATTATTACGTTCTACTTTTTCCGGAAAATGTATAGAGTCGATTTCATGTATAGAATCGATACCGGATAATTGTAATTAAATTATGTAATTTATTTTACGTTGGATCGATGCCGAAACGACCGCCGGAAGAAGACGTGTGACGGAGGAGACGAATAGAGGGAGGGCTCGATCGGCCATCCCCATGGCCGATCTCATGAGGCTCGATCGACCACCATGAGGAGTTCGACTCCTCTAGGTGGGTGGTCGATCATGGTGAGTGCGGGGATCCCCAACCCGCGTTCATCTCGGCCAAGATCCAACTTTCCTAAATTGATTCGGTTTTCCTATTTTGAGTATTCCTATTTTTGGGAATTCTCATGGAAATAGGAAAAGAATTAATTGGAATTAATTTATTTCCTTATTCTATTACGGAAGTCTTCTAGAATATTCTAAGTTCTACTTGGAATAGGATTCTAGAGATTTAATAGAATTAGAAAGGAAAATAATTAATTATTAAATTAAATTAATTTCCTATTTGATTATTCCTATTTAATGGGAATTTTCATGGACATAGAAATTAATTAATTTTGGAAAGTAGAAGAGTCCTAAATTAATTTTTCCTTATTTAATTATTCCTTTATGGAATTTTTTAATGGATTAGGAAAGGAATTAATTTGGAAGGACTAGGAGTCCTAAATTATTTTATTTCCTTATTTCATTATGGAAATCATCTAGAATATTCCAAGTGGGTCTTGGATAGATTATTCTAGAGATTTAATGAAGTAGAAAGGGAAAAATAAAATAGATTTATTTTATTTCCTTATTCTATTATAGATGTCTTCTAGAATATTTCAAGTGGGTCTTGGATAGATTATTCTAGAGATTTAATAGAATTAGATAGGAAAATAAATAAATAAAAATATTAATAATATTTAATTTTATTTTTGATTTATTCGATTGACTTAATTTCGAATTAAGTAACTTTTGGATTTATTAAAAATAAATAGATTTAAATATTGGAATTAATATTCCCGTCACATGGAGCATTCAAGAACGAAGACTAAAGACTAGAAGATGCGTACGGAGATGCGATAAAGCCATAATAGTTGGAAAATAATATTCTAGTATTATTTTGATTATGTGATAATATTCTATGTGCTTTATTTCATGTATGCATGCTTATGTGTATTTAATTATGCATTAGATAGCGTATCCCTTTATTGTAAAAAGCTAAGTGGGAGAGGGTATGGAAACATATCCATGGTCTCCATTGCTGTTCTCTTGGTGACTTTTATGGACTTTTGAAGTTCGTTTAGACAAGTCATTGGAGGAGAATTCTTGTAATTCCTTTTACGAGAAACATTGATTAAGTTTATCAAACAATGCCTAATTTGTTTTTCCAAAACTGATTACAAGTCGACTCATTCTCACCCCGGGGAGTGGAATGGAGCCAAAGCCACTTGGTCATGTCGAGGACACAAATTAGAGACTTTCGTGTCATTTGATGACTAGATCGATTGTCTGCTCGGCTCCCTCATTCTATGAGAGATAGGGTTGTTCGCATGGTGAATCACTGGTAAGAAACTTCGAGTTTCACTTATGATTCTCCGCGTCTTGATTTACAAGATCGAATGGATCAAGTAATTGGATGTCAATTGTAAAAGTCTTTTGGTGTAGTAAACGTCCACACTATCGTGGCTTGCTACATTGAATGGGACTTTGGAACGATTGATGTAGACAGTTATAGAAGGGAGTAAAGGAGCGTATGTTAACGTAAACGTCCACACTATCGTGGCTTGCGGTGAATATGCGTGTCCCAAACAATCTTCTTAGATACTGAGTAATGGTTTACACTTAGGTACGCTTTATAGTATTCTTCCCATCGAAGTAACGCTATAATTGATGTACGACCGAAGGAAATCTAATTGCTAAATCATTTGGATAGGTAAACGTCCACACTATCGTGGCTTGCCATATCTGATGGGATTTTAGATGTGATTAGTGGTTTAATGATATTATTTGAGGGAGATAATATCGGAGATTAAATCGATTGTTTGTTGTTATATGTGCTCATAGATTAGGATATGGCTTTGAACCCACTTCCTGTGATACGTAAGGATTTTAAACTCATTGGTCCCTAAATGTAATGATTGGAATAGAGATCTAGACATTGTCCAGACTGTTGAAGAGTACTGGTTAGTACTCAATAAGCTTTGTCCTCCCGAGCCTATTGACATAGGCGGCTAGACAAGAAGCGATGAGGATACTCATAAAGGCCAGTCGCTTCGAGGAAACGCTTAAACACGTTTTTGAGATGATTGACCTTTTAGACGAGTTGAGTCGGAAATCGCAAGCTCTTGTAGCCAATGCCAAAGGTTTTGAACCTAAGGGGAAAATCGGGGGAAAGGAAAAGCAAGCAAAGAAACCCAGTGGTCCTAAGTGTCTTGGACCACGAGATGGGATGAGAAAGCCAAAAGGCAAGTGTTCTCGATGCAAACAGTCTGGGTACTGGAAGTCTGATTATCCTCTCAAAGAAAGTACGAAATTTTCTTTAGTCGTAAAACATAGTCAGTGGTATTATCTACCGGAACCTGGTGTGTAGATATGGAACCATTGACGGTATGTGCATTCTAAATGCAAAGGTTCCAGGAAACCTGACGACTTAGAAAAGAAAAGATCGTAGTCTACATGGGCAATGCTGTAGAGGAGGCAGCAGTCGCAGTGGAGGACATTTTATAGGATTTCATTTTGAGTTATTGCTTTTATGTACCTTTCATATTAGAAAGAACTTTGTTCTGGATTTCTAATAAATGGATATTTTATTTCTTTTAATCATTTGATGGTTATAAGAAGAAATAATGATATTATCTATTTTGGTACATTAGCTAGCAATATATAAATGATGAATCCTGAGTCCACCACGATGCAACGAACCGTAGTATAAAACTCGTTTTACTAATAAGAGATTTCTTTATCAATTATACTTGTGGATTCTTATGCTGAGTCATGTTTATTCAAATAAGAAGTTCAAAGGTCGAAAATTGATATTTTGATCAATTAAGTTGAAGGAGTGGACCTTCCGACCTAAGAATCTAATTTGGAAGATAATATGACTAAGCAATCCTTTATGGATATAAGATGTAAGATCCGGACAAGTATAAGAATTGATTGACTCTGATGTATGCAGACCTATGCCTACTCAGACAATAAGGTACGAGTACTTCATTTTATGATTACTCGAAAAATGGATTAGAATACCTGATGTGCCACAAAAGCAAGTGTTTTGACAAGTCAATGGACACTAAGCAATTGTGGAGAACCATCAAGGTATATCCATTTGTAGCCTGCGATTTGATCGCGGAGGCAAGTACCTGTCTGAGGAATGCATGGCATACTGATCAGAGATTGGGATTTGATCCCAAATGACTACACCATACACTTTTGTGTAAGAAATGGTGTGTCGTAAATAAGAAATGGAACTCTTATAGAGATAGTAAAAGATGAGTTATACGGAACTACCTATGTTCTATGGATATGTCTGGAAACAACGGCGCATTCAAATGCGGTTGTAGAATATCCTAGAAGAACAAAAGATGTGTGTTCAATAGTACTATGAACCAGAAGGACGTTATAAGTTCTAACGCCCGGTTCTTAGAGAAGGACTATATAATGAACCACAAGCCCAAAGTGACGTAATACTTTGAAATGAGAGAGAAAGATTAAGACTTAGAACCAGCCAAACCGAGTAGCGGTACACCACTAACTGCACCTACTGTTATCACTGTTTATACACCGGAATGCCATTGTAGTGGGAGGTTGTGGGACAACCGGAGATATTCATAAGACTAGGAGAGTCTTCGGACTCTGGACCTAGATTACATGAAATCGATCCCTAGATCTACAAGAAGGCCGTACTAGATCTAAATGTGCCTTCTTGGAGAGCAATAAGGATTATTGCTAAGAGGCGAGATCATTTAGAGTACAAGCTTAGTTGATCCATTTATGGATTGAAACAAAGCATTGAGTTCGTGGTACTTGCAAATTGATGAGATAGTCCATTTTATGGATTCATCAAAAGCATAGACGAATTGTGTGTATTGGAAACGTGATGGAAAACAAGGTGGTGTTTCTCGGAGGTTTTATGTAGATGACACTCTTATCATTGGCAACAATGTAAAGATGTTGTCAGACATAAAATGATGGTTGTCTAGAAAAATCGATATATGAGATGAAGAAGAAGTTAGAGCATGTTCTTAAGATCTAGGATCTTAAGAAAAGAACATTGTACTTCTCCTGGACATCTTACATATATATGATTATGGTTCGTTTTAACATGCAAGATTCCGAGAAAGGTTTGTTACCTTTCAGAGACGGAATGCATCTATCTAAGGATATGTGTTTTGAAACACAAAAGGAGATAGAAGCAATGAAAGCAGTTTCCTACACTTTGAGTGTGGAAAGCTTAATAAATGCATTGTTGAAAACAAGAACCTGATATCGGCTATGCGGTTAGCATAGTGGGAGGATATCAAGGTAATCCTGGAAAGGAATATTCGACTGCCGTAAAAGTACTTTCGAAGTACTGTTCTAGACTACGAAGCAGACGAGTTTTTCCTTTGGATTACATTCTCTTAGATTTCTAATCGAATGAGGACCGGTGTAAGTCGATATCAGGCTATGTGTTTCACTATTGAAGGAGAAGGAGTTTTAACATGGAAGAGTGATAAGCACGATGCTTTTCGGACTCTGCCATGGGTAACCAAATAGCGGCCTCAGAGGCAGCGGAAGTT
This sequence comes from Euphrasia confusa, assembly GCA_954870475.1. Taxonomy (NCBI): domain Eukaryota; kingdom Viridiplantae; phylum Streptophyta; class Magnoliopsida; order Lamiales; family Orobanchaceae; genus Euphrasia; species Euphrasia confusa. The sequence continues at coordinate 459,512 of CATPAB010000004.1, read as the reverse complement.
TTGGTATAACTCCGGGATAATCTCCGGGACTTAGAAGTGATTCTTAATTTGCCAAAAGGCTATGTGTATAGCGGTGCGATGGCAAATGGTAAGAAATCACAAGTCCATAAGTGTAAGAAAACACATAGTGCAAGTACCACCTGATACGAGTCATCGTCGAGGGAGACGACGCTGTAGTCACCAAGATAACTTCAGAGCGGCAACCTAGAGTGCTCATTCACATAGTACTTCTTGGAAGTACAACTTAAGCACGTGATGAGTATGGGAGTCGGGAGTTAGGAGGAAATGACTAGACCTTAGTACAAGTGGGAGATTGTTGGAGTTGTGTACTTAATGTCTAGATTTAAGTGACAGAAACTCACGATCCATTGCCATTAATCTATTTAACTAAATGAACAATTGTTTGCGTTTAATTATTTATAATTAAATATATGCAAAACATAGTCCTGGATTCTATACGTTGTAGTTAGTATGGTGTGTCGGGCCCCACACAGAAGATCATACTATCGGTTACTCGTATTTAATCGAACAGTTGCTCACGACCTAGATGGACACGGACCAATCCATCGGTATAGTCGTTGTGTGAGAGAGAAAATAATTTGTCTTAATTATTTTATCACACTTGTACACTTGGTGTATTGAGCGGATCGTTGAGATTCATCGATTAGGATTGCCGGCGATAATCGATTCGAGTCTCAGTGTATTTTATTCTTAATCCCCGAAACTATTGCGGGTGTGTATATTTAATATAAGTGACTTTGATTTACCAAAGGAATTAACCGATTTAATTATTGGGTTAATTACCGGTTAAGTTGGGTCACTATATTTTATATATGGCATGCCGTGAATACTTGACGGGAAAGTGTATCCCGGAAGGGTTGATAATATCCCCGAGATGAGTTCATAAGGAATTATTATGTAAACCCTGCAGGTGGATTCGTTCCGCATAATAATTAAGGTTGAATGGTACTAGTCTCGGATATAAGAGATGAATAAATTAATTAGCAATAAATTAATTTTATTCATGGATATTTATATCTTAAATACACGGAATAAATAATACTACCGGAGAAATATTATTTGATATAATATGGTTTAATATTGGGAGTGCAATTAATTTTATATAGTGGAAAATAGAATTAATTAATATTAATGGATTAATAGATTTGGGCTTGGGCTCAATTTAATCATTAATATTGGAAGCCCAATATTCCACCTCCTTAAGATCCCCTACGTAGCCTATAAAAGCACTACATGGTCTTCTCTATTCTCATAACTTGAAGATCACAATTCTAGAGAGAGAAAGTAGAGAGGGAGATCCATGGAGTTCGGAAGATCGTCGCCCACCCGACGTTCGAGCTAGTGCAAGGAATACGTGGGAAGGTCTCAAGGTCTTCATAGATCTCGTTTCTCCGTACAACGAGAACAAAGGTAAAATCGTGAAAACCCCCTCGATGATTTTACATGTTAATTATCGTGAAAATACCGTGAACCAAGATCCGAGGGATGAACACGGGGATGGGAATCGACCTCGCGGTGGTGATCAAAGATCACCGGACCGCGGGAGGTCGGGAGATCCCCGCCGGGATCACACGAAAACCCCTCGGCTGGACGCCGAGGGTGGCGATCGGCCCTAGGGCACGATCGCCGATCGCGCAAGGGAGGAGCCCCGGCTGGACGCCGGGGCGTGCGATCGACCACCGTGGTCGATCGCTGGGGCGCCGCGGGCTGGTGCCGCGGCTGTCCGCTGGGCGGACGCCCCTCCTCCACGGCGGTGGCGGTGAGTCGCCGGACTCACCGCCGGGGGCTGCTACGAGCAGCCCGCGGGGATGCACGTGCATCCCCGGCGATCGTATTCGATCGCGAGCCCCTCGCGGGGCTCGGCTGGACATGCCGCGGGTTTATCCCGCGGCGGTGGTTGTTCGGTCGGGCCCGGTTCGCATGGTGGTTCGTGGTTGTTTTCCGGCGAAAGGTTTTTCGATTGGATTGTCGGTTCCGCAATTTTGACAATCCGGATATTCGAAGGATTTCGGTCGGAATTAATTAGATAATTTATTTATTTAAATTTATTAATTCCGGGATATCGAATTCCAACAGGAGATTGATGGAGTTGTATTCTAAATGTCTAGTTTAGTGCAAATACGGAACTCCTTATCTATACCTTAATTCGAGATATGATTCAAGCATGATTGCATTTAATGCAATAGTCCTTGATGTATACGTTGTAGACAGTATGGCGTGAGGAGACACGCGGAAGATCATACTGTCGGTTACTCGTATACTATCGAACAGTAGCTCACGACTTAGATAGACATGGACAATCCATCGGTACGTCGTAGTGTGACTGGTAGATAGTCGGTCTTGACTATCATGTTACACTCGTACACTTGGTGTATTGAGCAGGACCACGGGAGGGTGTTCGATTTATACTAATCGCAGTAATCGAACTAGACCTCAGATATTACGGATATACGAATTCCTAATCCCTATATAATTATAGGTGCGTGTGTCCAGTTCTCGGTTCTTTGACTTACTAGTGAGTGAGACTAATTGATTAGTCAATATTCTCGGTAAATTGGGAATCGGAATTGTACACACGGCATGCTATAGATTATAGACAGGAAACCGTGTCCCATTTATTGGGTTGATGATGTCCCCGAGATGAGCTCATAAAGTTTATCATGTAAACCCTGCAGGTGGATTCGTTCCACATGATAATAAGGATGAGTGGTACTAGTCTCGGATAACAAGAAACGAGTTAATTTAATTATTAGTAATTGAAGTTAATTCGTGGACATACGATATCTTAAACACGGGGAAAGTCGTATATGTAATTCGGCGGAATTATTATTGTTGAAATAATATAAATTAATTATTGGGAATTCAATTATAATTTTATAGTGGAATTAATTATAATTAAAATTGTGAAATTTAATTAAGGTTTGCCTTTTAGGACGCCGAGTTAATTAAATTGCAATTTAGCCTAATAATTAATTTCCATAAGGTCCCTGGTGTAGCTCTATAAATACCTCACCCTCTCTTTCTCTAAACCTAAGAAACGCCGCTATTTTATTTTTGCGGAGAAAAATAAATTGTTTGCGCAATTATTTTTGCGTAAGAATAAATAGATTAGCGCTGTTATTATTTTCTGGAGAAATAAATTGCTAGCGCAATTATATTTCTGAGACAGAAGATCAAAACCTAACTTAAGCCGCTATAATTAATTCTGCAGAGAAAATAAAAGCTTGCGCAATTATTTTTCCTCTGCTTAATTAATTTAGATTACTGCGCAAATAATTCTATAGAAATAATTTTGCTTGCGCAAATATATTTCTGAGACAGAGGATATTATTACTACGGTGGGTTCAAGAGAGAAAGGAGAAGAGGAAGGTTCAGCGGATCGTTGCCCACTCAACGGCTGAACGTCGGGGATAGAGACATACACCGGAAGGCTTCGTGGTCTCAACAATTCGGCTTCTCCGAATCACGCGACAAAGGTATGGAATCGAAACCCTTATTCCGCATACGTTTCGATTTCTATTTCGTTGAAAATATATCGGATGTAAGATCGGGTTCCGGATCTCGTGGATCGTTTTCCTCGATTACTGGGGGTTCTAGGACCTCCGGATTGGTAGTCGGATGAGGAAAAACGACCCAGAAACGATCCCGGAACTGCAGGTCGCGCTGCTGTTCGCGACCGCCGTTTCGCTGTTTTTCGGGCAGCCAGCTCCGGTTCGCGCGGTTGTCCTTCGGGGCAATGGCTGGGCGTGAATCGGGACACGGGCTGGAACGTGAACGGAGTAACGGACCTGGGGGTCGACTGGGAGCGTTCAGATGTTCGTGTGATCGAACGGACACGTCCCGGGTACTCGATTTCCAACACGCAGCCCTCCAAATTACAACTGATTCCAAGGCACGCAGGCCTCAAAACTAAAGCCATTCGGTACATAAAAAACACGATTGCATTCACCCAACCACTATCTGTGGTTGACCTTACATCTAAGATAAGCAATCAACACCACAACAAAGAAGCACATAAGAGCAATTATGTTGTTTAAAATTGTGTCCAACACAAAACATGTGCACGAGCCCTAGGCTCTGATACCAATTGAAGGTACCGGTATACCGATCCGATCGATATACCGTGTGTGCGGAAGCGTGTAAAGCGATAGATCTACTATGCCATGATCTTAGTGCACACAAATATGTATAGACACACATATTTATATATATATATACATCTAATATATATATATAGAGAGAGAGATATCAACGAGGTCTTACTTTTGGTGACAAAGTGATTCGTTGATGTCGATGAGGTGGTGTTGAGTCGATTGAACCACCTCAAATGGATCAGCCTCGAAATGTACACCTTTGGTATGACCTCGTCACGCCTTTGGATCGCCCGGATGTTGAAGCCGCACAAATGGCCCGGCCTCTACGTGTTGCACACGAACCCGGATAAGTTTCTGAAATTGTCGGTTGAACTTTGAGACGAAGAACACTATGTTCTTGCTCTCCTTTTGGTGATTTCGAAATTATGTGAATTAGCCTAGATGAAAATCTGATTTTCATCACTTATATCATCCCATAATGTGCCTCATTATGTCCATAATAATGCCACATTATTCTGAGACCATAATGCCTCATTAGTGGGCATGTGAAGAGACACCATGTTCTCTTATGCCACATATGCTCAAATGTTCTCCAAGAGACATGTATAAGTGGCATGACATGTCACTCCAAGTGACATGTACACATATTAAATCACTCATTAATACAACTCTAGTTTATATATTAATATCTATACATATTTAATATATAAACCTAGTTTATATTAATGCATGTATAATAATATAAACCTTAGTTAGTATTAATATACCTACATTGATTTCTAAAATCAATATAAATTCAACCAATTTAATATAAACCAAGTTTATATTAATACACACACATATATATATATAATCAATAAATATAATATAATAAATATTTATTGATTTCTAAAATCAATAAATATAATCAACTAATTTCAGTCGTTAATCCGATTCATGTGTGACCCTGTTGGTTTGATTATTGATAAATATATTATTGCTCTAAGCAATAACATTATCAATACATCAATTAACATCCGGAGACGACTTTATGACTTAATCGATTGCACACATGGGATCGAAGGACATACACCAACAATAGCGGTGCATGGTAAACTGAGAGAAGTCATAAGTCCATAGTGGAGATAACACATAGAGCGCAAGTACCACCTGATACGAATCATCGTCTAGTGAGACGACGATGTAGTCACCAAGATAGCTTCAGGGACGACAACCTAGATTGCTCATTCACATGGTACTTCTTTAAAGTACAGTATAAGCACGTGATGGGTATGGGAGTCGGGAGTTTGGAGGAAATGACTAGACCTTAGTATAAGTGAGAGATTGATGGAGTTGTATACTTAATGTCTAGATTTAAGTATCGTAAACTCCCGGTCATAGCATTTAATCTATTTAAATAAATAACAATTGTTTGCTTTTAATTATTGATAATTAAATATATGCAAAAATAGTCCTGGATTATATACGTTGTAGTTAGTATGGTGTGCGACGTCACACGGAAGATCATACTATCGGTTACTTGTATATTAATCGAACAGTAGCTCACGACCTAGATGGACATGGACCAATCCATCGGTATAGTCGTTGTGTGAAGGAGAAAATAATTTGTCTTAATTATTTTATCACACTTGTACACATGGTGTATTGGGCGGATCGCTTGAGATTTATCGATTAGGATTGCCTTAGATAATCGATTTAAATCTCAGTGTATTTTATTATTAATCCCCTATATTATTGCGGGTGTGTATATTTAATATTAGTGACTTTGATTTTCCAAAGGAATTGATTGATTAGGATAACCATTCAATTACCGGTAAAATTGGGTCACGGTATTTTATATATGACACGCCGTGAATTCTTGACGGGAAAGTGTATCACGATAAGGGTTGATAATATCCCCGAGATGAGTTCATAAGGAATTATTATGTAAACCTCATGAGTGGATTTGTTCCGCATAATAATTAAAGTTGAATGGTACTAGTCTCGGATATAAGAGATGAATAAATTAATTATCAATAAATTAATTTTATTCATGGATATTTAAATCTTAAATACACGGAATAAATAAATACTACCGGAGATAATATTATTTGATATAATATGGTTTAATATTGGGAGTGCAATTATATTTATATAGTGGAAAATAAATATAATTAATAATAGTAAGGATTAATAGATTTGGGCTTGGGCTCAATTTAATCACTATTATTAGAAGCCCAATATTCCACCTCCTCTAGATCCCCTAGTTAGCCTATAAAAGCACTACATGACCTTCATAATTATTAAGACAAGAATATCAATACTTGATAGTTCTAAAGAGTTGAAGGAGATCCATAGGAGTTCGGAGGATCGTCGCCCACACGACGTTCGAACGAAGTGCAAGGAATACGTAGGAAGATCCGAAGGTCATCAATTGATTTCGTTTCTCCGAACAAAGAATCACAGGTAATATCATAAAACCCTCTTTATGATTTTATGTATTAATCGTAATATGCATATGAACGATGATCCGGGATGATCGAGACCGGGACACGGGGATCGTGTGATCCCCGTCGGAATCGAAGAGGGGCGGTCGAACCCTAGGGTTTCGACCGCCGGTGCGCGCGACGAGGGGAGCCCCGGCTGGACGCCGGGGCATGCGATCGACCAACGGTCGATCGCGGGGATGCCACGGGCTGGTGCCGCGGAGGATCCCGGCCACCCCTCGACGGTGGCGTGCGCACGGGGAAGCTCCGGCTGAAGCCGGAGCAAGCGATCGAGCTAGGCTCGATCGCGAGGGCTACCGCAGCTGGCGCCCTCCTCCCCGTGCGATGGTGGTGGTGAGTCGGTTAATTCCTTTGGAAAATCAAAGTCACTTATATTAAATATACACACCCGTAATAATATCGGGGATTAAGAATAAAATACACAGAGATTTAAATCGATTATCCAAGGCAATCCTAATTGATAAATCTCAAGCGATCCGCCCAATACACCAAGTGTACAAGTGTGATAAAATAATCAAGACAAATTATTTTCTCTCTCACACAACGACTATACCGATGGATTGGTCCTTGTCCATCTAGGTCGTGAGCAACTGTTCGATTATATACGAGTAACCGATAGTATGATCTTCCGAGTGACGTCACACACCATACCAACTACAACGTATATAATCTAGGACTATAATTTGCATACATTTAATTATAAATAATTAAAAGCAAATAATTGTTTATTTAATTTAATAGATTAGTGGCAATGGATCGGGAGTTAATATCACTTAAATCTAGACATTAAGTATACAACTCCATCATTTCATGCATCTTAACTACAAATTTTTAGTTTTTGTATATAGGTTTGTCCAAAGTGATCACATAATCAATTACCAGTTCGAGACCGATATCGAAAGAATATTAAAAACGTATAAAGAAGAAAATGATTTTAAATTTTAAATTTGCAAGTTATTTTATTATATTTATTAGTTTGAGACTTTTTTTTGGGTAATGGTCAATCAAATATAAAAGAAAAGTGTAAAATACAGTAAAGCGCATAGGGAATGAAGACCCTATCGCATCACCGAGCAACAGACTAGCTCTCCAACCAACCAACAAAGTATATAGCACTAGAGAATACAAATACAATCACCAGGCCATATTGCATACCCTCCTTAATGCACGTGCCTGAAGGGAGTCTGGAAGTCGTAACGAGTGGATCCTCTGCCGTATGATAGAGATCGCCTGAGAAACCACCGCTTCAGGCGACACCGAACGAGCCTCATGTATCCTCGTGTTCCTCTCGAGCCATATAAAATAGATCAGAGCAGCGAGAAGTACACGATACGCACAAGATATCAAGTGCCTCCCACTCCAACGACTAGAGGCCCGTAAAACAGCACTATGCCAACCACCCCTTGGCCATAGAAATCTCACATCCCCCTTTAGTCTCCTCAAGCAATCCCGTGAGAAGGGGCACTCAAAGAAAAGGTGGGAGTGTGTCTCGGTGCTCTCCCCACCACATAGTACACACGAGTCATCTGTTGTAAATCGATATCCCAGGTTATCGGAAATTGCGGAATTGATAACCCAACCGAAATCCCATCGTCGGAGTTCACCCGAGCACGCCACGCGGACCGGGGCTCTACCGAACACACGACATACCCGAAGGCATGCCGCGGCCAGCCGAGCCCCCGCTAGGGCTCGCGATCGCACAACGCGATCGCCGAGGTTGCGCACGGCAAACCCACGGCGAGTCCGGCGACTCTCCATTCGCGGAGGAGGGGGCTGCTCGCCGTGCGAGCAGCGGCGGCACCAGCCCGCCACCCCACGCGATCGAGCCCGCGCACGATCACACCCCCGGCGTCCAGCCGGGGTCCGCGTGCGCGCGTCCCCGGCGTCCAGCCGGGGCGCTTTGTGGTTCGATCCCCACGGGGATCCACGAGCCGCCGCGGTCCGGTGGTCTTCGACCACCACCGCGCGGTCCATCCTCATTCCGGGGTTCGTCCTCGGATCTTGCGTTCGTCGGTATTTCACGATAATAAATTAAAATCAACGAAGGGGGTTCAACGATTTTACCTTTGTTCTCGTTGTGCGGAGAAACGAGATCTTTGAAGACCTTTGAATCTTCCCACGTATTCCTTGCACTCGTCCGAACGTCGGGTGGGCGACGATCCTCCGAACTCTATGGATCTCCCTCTCTACTTTCTCTCTCTAGAATTGTGATCTTCAAGTTATGAGAATAGAGAAGACCATGTAGTGCTTTTATAGGTTACGTAGGGGATCTAAAGGAGGTGAATATTGGGCTTCCAATATTAATGATTAAATTGAGCCCAAGCCCAAATCTATTAATCCATTAATATTAATTATATAATTACCTCCACTATATAAATATAATTGCACTCCCAATATTAAACCATATTATATCAAATAATATTATCTCTCCGGTAGTATTATTTATTCCGTGTGTTTAAGATAGAAATGTCCATGAATAAATTATATTTATTGCTAATTAATTTATTCATCTCTTGTATCCGAGACTAGTACCATTCAACATTAATTATTATGCGGAACAAATCCACCTGCAGGGTTTACATAATAATTCCTTATGAACTCATCTCGGGGAAATTATCAACCCTTATCGGGACACACTTTCCCGTCAAAATTCACGGCATGTCATACATAAAATACCGTGACCCAACTTTACCGGTAATTGACCGGTTATTATAATCAATCCATTCCTTTGGAAAATCAAAGTCACTAATATTAAATGCACAAACCCGCAATAATATCAGGGATTAAGAATAAAATACTCAGAGATTTAAATCGATTATCAAAGGCAATCCTAATCGATAAATCTCAAGCGATCCGCCCAATACACCAAGTGTACAAGTATGATAAAATAATCAAGACCAATTGTTTTCTCACTCATACAACGACTATACCGATGGATTGGTCCTTGTCCATCTAGGTCGTGAGCAACTGTTCGATTATATACGAGTAACTGATAGTATGATCTTCCGTGTGACGACGCACACCATACTAACTACAACGTATATAATCTAGGACTATAATTTGCATATATTTAATTATAAATAATTAAACGCAAACAATTGTTTATTTATTTAAATAGATTAAATGTTTTGTACGGGGAGTTTACGTTACTTAAATCTAGACATTAAGTATACAACTCCATCAATCTCCCACTTATACTAAGGTCTAGTCATTTCCTCCAAACTCCCGACTCACATACCCATCACGTGCTTTGATCTGCACTTCCAAGGAAGTGCCTTGTGAATGAGCAATCTAGATTGTCGTTCTGAAGTTATCTTGGTGACTACAGCGTCGTCTTCCCTGACGATGACTCGTATCAGGTGGTACTTGCGCTCTATGTGTTATCTTACACTTATGGACTTGTGACTTCTTATAGTTTGCCATTGCACCTCTATTTACATAGACTTTGGTAAACTAAGAATCACATCTAAGTCCCAGAGGTTATCCCGGAGCCACACCAAAACTTCCGCTGCCTCTGAGGCCGTTATTTGGTTACCCATGGTAGAGTCCGAAAAGCATCGTGCTTATCACTCTTTCATGTTAAAAACTCCTCCTCTTTTAATAGTGAACACATAGCCTGATATCGACTTACACTGGTCCTCCTTTGATTAGAAATCTTATAAAATGTAATCCAAAGGAAAAGCTCGTCTGCTTCGTAGTCTAGAACAGTACTTCGAAAGTACTTTTACAGCAGTCGAATATTCCTTTCCAGGATTACCTTGATATCCTCCCACTATGCTAACCGCATAGTCGATATCAGGTTCTCGTTTTTCAACATCGCATTTTATTAAGCTTTCTACACTCAAAGTGTATGAAACCGCTTTAATTGCTTCTATCTCATTTTCTGTTCCAAAAACACATTTCCTTAGATAGATGCATTCCGTATCTGAAATGTAACGACCCTTTCTCCGAATCTTGCATGTTAAAACGAACCATAATCATTTATATGTAAGATGTCCAGGAGAAGTACAATGATCTTTTCTAGAGATCCTAGATCTCAAGAACATGTCCAACTTCTTCCTACATCTTTCATATCGATTTATCTAGACAATCATCATTCTATGTCTGACAACATCTTTACATTGTTACCAATGACAAGAATGTTATCTACATAAAACCCGAGAAACACCACCTCGTTCCATCACGTTTCGAACACACACGATTCGTCTTTGCTTTGATGAATCCATAAAATGTACTATCTCATCAAATCGCAAGTTCCACGATCTTTTAAGCTTTCCTTCAATCCATCAATGGATTAACTAAGCTTGTACTCTAAACGATCTTGCCTCTTAGCAATAATTTTTATTGCTTTCTAAGAAGCACATTTAGATCCAGTACCGCCTCTATGTAGATTCAGGGATCTATTTCATGTATACTAGGTCCAGAGTCCGAAGACTCTCCTAGTCTTATGAATATCTCCGGTTGTCACACAACCTCCCACTACAACGTCATTCCAGTGTATTAACAGTAATAACAGTAGGTGCATTTAGTGGTGTACCGCTACTCGGTTCAGATGGTTTCCAGTCTTCTTCGTTCTCTCTCATTTCAAAGTATCATGTCACTTTGGGCTTGTGGTTCATCACATAGTTATTCTCTAAGAACCGGGCGTTAGAACTTATAACGTCCTTACGGTTCATAGTACTATTGAACACACAACTTTTTGTTCTTCTAGGATATTCTACAACCGCATTGAATGTGATGGAGTTATATTCTAAATGTCTAGTTTAGTGACAATATGGAACTCCTTATCTGTGTTTTTTCATTATCTATTAATCAAACTGTCGGCATTTTGTCTATCTTGTACTTGAATGCAATAGTCCTAGGTATATACGTTGTAGACAGTATGGCGTGAGGAGACACGCGGAAGATCATACTGTCGGTTACTCGTATACTATCGAACAGAAGCTCACGACTTAGATGGACAGGGACAATCCATCGGTACGTCGTAGTGTGACTGGGTAATAGTTGGTCTTGACTATTATGTTACACTTGTACACTTGGTGTATTGAGCAGGACCACGGGAGGGCGTTCGATTTATACTAATCGACGTAATCGAACTAGACCTCAGAATTACGGATATACGAATTCTTAATCCCTATATAATTATAGATGCGTATGTCCAATTCTCGGTTCTTTAACTTGCCAATGAGTGAGACTATTTGATTAGTCGAGATACTCGGTAAATTGGGAATCGGAATTGTGCACACGGCATGCTATAGATTATAGACAGGAAACCGTGTCCCGTTTATCGGGTTGATAACGTCCCCGAGATGAGCTCATAAAGTTTATCATGTAAACCCTGCAGGTGGATTTGTTCCACATGATAATAAGGTTGAGTGGTACTAGTCTCGGATAATAAGAGACGAATTAATTTAATTATTAGTAATTAAATAAATTCGTGGACGTTCGATATCTTAAACACGGGGAAAGTCGTATATGTAATTTCGGCGGATTTATTATTGTTGAAATAATATTAAAATTAATTTCGGGAATTCAATTATTATTTTATAGTGGAGTTAATAATAATTAAAATTGGAATTGATTAATTAAGGAATTGCGTTTACGTATTCCAAGTTAATTAATATTTCAATTTAGCCCTTAATTAATTTATCCTTAGGTCCCTAATGTAACTCTATAAAAACCCCCCCTTGCCCTCTCCTAAAACCTACAGAACGCCGCAACAATTATTTCAGCAGAGAAAAATTATTCTGCTTAGCGCAAATAAAAGTTTTCTCTGTTAAAATAAAAGTTAACGCAAATATAATTATTTTCTCTCACAGAGAATAATCATACGGTGGTTTGAGAAAGGAGAGAGCAGACAAGGAATTTCCAGCGGATCGTTGCCCACACAACGGCTGGAATCGGGAAGAGTCATACATTAGAAGCTCTAAGGTCTCAACAATCGACCGAGAAGGTATGAGATCGGATCTCTATATTCCGCAATTTATTCGATCTAATTCCTCGTTGATCATACATGAACGTAGATCGGGTTCCGGGGTTGTGGGTTGTATTCCTCGACTACTGGGGGTTCTAGGACCTCCGGAACGGTAGTCGGATGAGGAAAAACGACCCGGAAACGAGCCCGGAACAGCAACGTCGCGTTGCTGTTCGCGGACAAACGGCGGTCGCCAAAGGGCAAACGGCGGTCGCCGTTTGCAGTCCCTTTCAGCGACCGCTGGACTGCTTTCGGCGGTCGCCGAATTGATGCAGTCCAGTCCCGTTTCGCGCGGTTGTCCTTCGGGGCGATGGCTGGGCGTGAATCGGGTCAAGGCTTGTCGGGTGAACGAAGTAGCGACACCGGGGGTCGACTGGGAGTGTTCGGATGTTCGAGCGATCGAACGAACGCATCCCGGGTAGTCGATTTCCAACAATTGGTATCAGAGCCGGTTTGTGCGTTCTTGTATTGTTTGCGAGTTTTGTTTTGCAGGATAACCCGATTATTATGGTCATATGATTATGTACTGTTTATTGTGGTTTGTTAAACTCTCGGGATTGTCGAGATCTTTGTTTTTTGGATAGTTGCTTGTTTGTAATAGTTAAAACGACGGGTTGAGTCGTTTAGGGTTTTCTATTTTCGTTTTCGTTTATCCGGGTGTATAGGATCGATCAATATGTATAGGATCGATGCCGGAAGTAGTATAGTTTACATTTGTAATGTTGCTGCTGCTTGGTGAATCGAGACGAGATCGAGGGCCGGACGAACGAGGGTCGAGAAGTCGAACCCGCGGCTGCTGAAGGGCAAACGGCGGTCGCCGTTTTTCAAACGGCGGTCGCCGTTTCGGTGTTTTCTTGGCAGCAGCTTGCGGGGGTTCGACGGACATCACGGATCGCTTGTCGAGGGCCCGGGATGATACTCCAGTGGGAGGAGTTCGTCTCTTGGTCCTTAGACGAGTCGGTGATGGACCGAGACCGAGACGAGCAACGAGACGAAGATCCGAGAAGACGTGCATCGAAGATTTTAAGGCCATAATAATCGGGCCACGTTAAATGCTTTTTGTGTGTTTACGTGTTTATTATGCTTTATTTTCATATGCATGTGCTTGTTATCCCTTTCGTAAAAACTAAGTGGGAGAGGGATTGGAAACAATCCCGCGGTCTCCATTCTCTGTTTTGATAGTGATGTGTGTCGCTTACGAGTTGGCTTTAGTGTCATCCTCCCTATCGGATAAAGTTGACACACGGATATCACTGGATCAAAATTCGAATTCAATTCCATTTATAGAATTGAACACTTAAGTTTTTCAAAGCAATGCCTAATCTGTCTTTCAAAGACTAATTTCAACTCGACTCATTCTCACCCCGGGGAGTGGAATGGAGCCAAAGCGCTTGGTTATGTCGATGACACAGATTAGAGACATTCGAGTCATTTGATGACTAGATCGATTGTCTGGTTGGCTCCCTCACTTTGTGAGAGATAGGGCTCAATTGCATGATTGATCGCTGGTTAGAAACTTCGAGTTTCACTTACGAGATATCAAGCTTTGATTAACGAAATTGTGAAATTTAATAAATGTAAGAGTCAATTAACAAAGTTGTTTGTTTTAGTAAACGTCCACACTATCGTGGCTTGCTAAATGGAAACGGTACTTTGGGTTAATTGAGACTCTATGACATTTAAATAAATGGAATTCAAATAACAAAGTTGTTTGTTTAGTAAACGTCCACACTATCGTGGCTTGCTAGACGGAAACAGAACTTTGGGTTAATTGAGGCTCGACAGTTATAGGAAATCGTAAAGGAACCGCATGTCAACGTAAACGTCCACACTAACGTGGCTTGCGGTGGGCGTGTAGTTTCCGAGCGGTTAACTTAGTACTGAGAAATGGTATACACTTAGGTACGCTTTACAGTATCCTCCCCATCGGAGTCACTGCTGTAATGATGTACGACCAAAGTAAAAGTCCAGTTATAAAATCGTTTGGACTAGTATACGTCCACATGAACGTGGCATGCTAGTCTGATGGGATTTTAGGATTGATTGGTAAATTTAATGATATTAATTAAGGGAGTTAATATCGAATTAAATTTGACGGTTTGATTTGTCTCTTTTATAGATATGGCACTTAACCCGCTGTCTATACTAAAAGAAAACAAGCTCACTGGTCCGGATTATAATGATTGGAAAGGAAACTTGGACATTGTCCAGACTGATAAAACTTCTAATCCCACTGAAGTCTTAACTGATGAGGACATTAAAAATGAACTCAGGAAGATGTTAAGACATAGTGCGGAAGCCGGGCAAGAGGTGATTAACTTACTCAAGAAATTCGGTCCTCTTAAGGAATCACTTGAAAGCGATTCCAAAAGAATGGAATTTGTGAGTGAGTTAAGAAAATCACAAATGATTGCGGCTGTGAAGTTAGATCTTTCTAGGCCTCCGGGCGGCAAAAGAAAGAAAAAGCATCAATGGAAACCCAGTGGACCCAGAAATGGTGCACCACAGATTGGAGTGAACCAGCCCATGGGCAAGTGTTTCCGTTGCAAGCAGTCTGGACATTGGAAGTCTAATTGTCCTCTCAGACAAGGAGGTATGAACTTTTCCTTAGTCACTGAAACATGTTTAGCGGTGTTATCCACCGGTACCTGGTGTGTGGATACGGGAGCCACTGATCATGTCTGCAATTCTTTGCAGGGGTTCCAGGAAACCCGGCGGCTTAGAGAGGGAGAGATCACTATCTACATGGGCAACGCTACGAGAGTGGCGGCGGTTGCAGTGGGAGATATTCATTTATCTTTTAATAATAAAGTTTTAGTATTGAATATTTGTCTTTATGTACCGAATTTTAGAAAGAACCTTGTTTCGGTTTCTAAGTTGGTTTTGAATGGATATTCTGTTTCTTTTGATAATTCTGTTATTGTCAAGAAGAATGGTGATTATATCTGTTCTGGTACATTGATAGACAACTTATATATACTGAACCCCACGATGCAAAGTGTAGAGTCTTATAACACATCTAGTACCAATAAGAGAAAGGAGCCTTCTAGGATGAATCAAAAGTACTTATGGCATCTTAGGCTAGGTCATATTAACTTGGGCAGGATTCAAAGGTTGATAACTGATGGAATACTCAGTGGTGTGAAAGATGAGGACTTTCCAACCTGCGAATCATGCCTGGAAGGAAAAATGACCAAGCGACCCTTTAGTGATAAAGGGTATAGATCCAAGGAAGTACTAGAGTTGATTCACTCTGATTTGTGCGGGCCTTTATCTGTCCAAGCGAGAGGAGGTTATGAATTTTTCGTAACCTTCACTGATGATTACTCGAGGTATGGTTTTATATACCTGATGCGCCGCAAGAGCGAGTGCTTTGACAAGTTCAAGGAGTACAAAGCTCTTGTGGAGAACCTTCATGGTAAAACCATAAAGACTCTACGATCTGATCGTGGAGGAGAGTACCTCTCGGGAGAGTTTAAGGCGTACTTATTAGAGAATGGGATTGACTCCCAGATGACTGCACCATACACGCCCCAGCAGAATGGTGTAGCAGAAAGAAGGAATAGGACTCTTATGGAAATGGTAAGATCTATGATGAGTTATTCAGAACTACCAGTTTCGTTCTGGGGATATGCCTTGGAAACAGCGGCGTATATCCTGAACTTAGTTCCTTCTAAATCAGTCCCTAAGACGCCCTCGGAATTGTGGACCGGGCGAAAGCCAAATTTGAAACACATTCGGGTTTGGGGTTGTCCAGCACATGTGCTGAAGCATGGGGCTGATAAGTTGGAATCTCGTTCAGATATTCGGTTGTTTATAGGATATCCTAGAGGAACGAAAGGTGGTCTATTTTATAGTCCTAAGGACCAGAAGATCGTTGTTAGCACCAACGCTCGGTTCTTGGAAGAGGATTATATAATGGACCACAAGCCCAAGAGTGAGATAATACTAAACGAACTGAGAGGGGACGATCAAGGCTTAGATCCAACCGAACCGGGTGATACGCCACCACAGTCTGCACCTGTAGTTACTGAGGTTACACCGGAGCCTCGTCGTAGTGGGAGGGTTGTTCGACAACCCGATAGGTTCATGTTTATAGGTGAGTCTTCGGACTTGTTACCTGGAGAACATGAAGCCGATCCCTGGACCTATGGCGAGGCGCTTAAAGATCAAGATGCTCAGTCTTGGCAAAAAACGATGAAATCTGAGATTGAATCAATGGATTCAAATCAGGTCTGGAATCTTGTAGCACCGCCCAAAGGTGTAAAAGCCATTGGTTGCAAGTGGGTGTACAAGAGAAAAAGAGGGTCTGACGGGAAGGTTGAAACCTTCAAGGCTAGGCTTGTTGCGAAAGGGTATACTCAGAAAGAAGGGATCGATTATGAGGAAACCTTTTCGCCGGTAGCTATGCTAAAGTCGATCCGGATTCTTTTGTCTATAGCATCTTATATGGATTATGAGGTGTGGCAAATGGACGTCAAGACAGCATTCTTGAATGGGAATCTTGACGAGACCATTTACATGAGACAGCCAGAAGGTTTCATCAAGAAAGGCCAAGAGCATCTAGTGTGTAAGCTAAACCGATCCATTTATGGATTGAAGCAAGCTTCTAGATCTTGGAACATGCGGTTTGATGAGCTTATCCAGTCTTATGGATTCATTCAAAGCATGGACGAGTCGTGTGTATACCGGAGATGTGACGGAAACAGTGTGGCGTTTCTCGTGCTTTATGTAGACGACATCCTTCTAATTGGCAACAATGTGAAGATGTTGTCGGACATAAAGGGATGGTTGTCCAAACAATTCGATATGAAAGACTTAGGACAAGTTGGGCATGTTCTTGGGATCAAGGTTATAAGGGATCGCCGGAAAAGAACATTAAGCTTGTCCCAAGCTTCATATATTGATACGATTCTGGCTCGTTTCAACATGCAGAATTCCAAGAGAGGTGCTCAACCTTTCTGCCATGGAATTCATCTATCTAAAGACATGTGTCCTAAAACACAAAAGGAGATAGATTACATGAAGAAGGTTCCTTATGCTTCGGCAGTAGGAAGTCTAATGTATGCCATGTTGTGTACGAGACCTGATATCTGCTATGCCGTGGGCATGGTAGCTAGATATCAGAGTAACCCTGGACAGGGTCACTGGACTGCTGTAAAGAACATACTTAAGTACCTGCGAAGGACTAGGAATTATGTTCTGAGTTACAAAGCGTCCGAGTTGATTCCTATTGGTTACACAGACTCGGATTTCCAATCTGATAAGGATCAGCGAAAGTCTACATCAGGCTATGTGTTCACATTGGGAGGTGGAGCAGTCTCATGGAAGAGTGTTAAGCAGAAATGCATTTCGGACTCTACCATGGAAGCCGAATATGTAGCAGCCTCTGAGGCAGCTAAAGAATCGGTGTGGCTCCGGAACTTCCTTATGGACTTGGATGTGGTTCCTAAAATGCCTAGAGCTATCACAATTTATTGTGACAATAGCGGTGCAGTGGCAAATGCAAAGGAACCACGAGCCCACAATGCGAGTAAACACATAGATCGCAAGTACCACCTGATTAGAGACATCGTCAGGAGAGGCGATGCGGTTGTCACCAAGATTGCATCAGCGGATAACCTGGCTGACCCCTTTACGAAGGCACTTCCAGCGGAAGCGTTCAAGAGACACGTGAAGGGGATGGGTATCGGATGTATGGTAGAGGGCAACTAGACTTTTTAGTATAAGTGGGAGATTGATGGAGTTATATTCTAAATGTCTAGTTTAGTGACAATATGGAACTCCTTATCTGTGTTTTTTCATTATCTATTAATCAAACTGTCGGCATTTTGTCTATCTTGTACTTGAATGCAATAGTCCTAGGTATATACGTTGTAGACAGTATGGCGTGAGGAGACACGCGGAAGATCATACTGTCGGTTACTCGTATACTATCGAACAGAAGCTCACGACTTAGATGGACAGGGACAATCCATCGGTACGTCGTAGTGTGACTGGGTAATAGTTGGTCTTGACTATTATGTTACACTTGTACACTTGGTGTATTGAGCAGGACCACGGGAGGGCGTTCGATTTATACTAATCGACGTAATCGAACTAGACCTCAGAATTACGGATATACGAATTCTTAATCCCTATATAATTATAGATGCGTATGTCCAATTCTCGGTTCTTTAACTTGCCAATGAGTGAGACTATTTGATTAGTCGAGATACTCGGTAAATTGGGAATCGGAATTGTGCACACGGCATGCTATAGATTATAGACAGGAAACCGTGTCCCGTTTATCGGGTTGATAACGTCCCCGAGATGAGCTCATAAAGTTTATCATGTAAACCCTGCAGGTGGATTTGTTCCACATGATAATAAGGTTGAGTGGTACTAGTCTCGGATAATAAGAGACGAATTAATTTAATTATTAGTAATTAAATAAATTCGTGGACGTTCGATATCTTAAACACGGGGAAAGTCGTATATGTAATTTCGGCGGATTTATTATTGTTGAAATAATATTAAAATTAATTTCGGGAATTCAATTATTATTTTATAGTGGAGTTAATAATAATTAAAATTGGAATTGATTAATTAAGGAATTGCGTTTACGTATTCCAAGTTAATTAATATTTCAATTTAGCCCTTAATTAATTTATCCTTAGGTCCCTAATGTAACTCTATAAAAACCCCCCCTTGCCCTCTCCTAAAACCTACAGAACGCCGCAACAATTATTTCAGCAGAGAAAAATTATTCTGCTTAGCGCAAATAAAAGTTTTCTCTGTTAAAATAAAAGTTAACGCAAATATAATTATTTTCTCTCACAGAGAATAATCATACGGTGGTTTGAGAAAGGAGAGAGCAGACAAGGAATTTCCAGCGGATCGTTGCCCACACAACGGCTGGAATCGGGAAGAGTCATACATTAGAAGCTCTAAGGTCTCAACAATCGACCGAGAAGGTATGAGATCGGATCTCTATATTCCGCAATTTATTCGATCTAATTCCTCGTTGATCATACATGAACGTAGATCGGGTTCCGGGGTTGTGGGTTGTATTCCTCGACTACTGGGGGTTCTAGGACCTCCGGAACGGTAGTCGGATGAGGAAAAACGACCCGGAAACGAGCCCGGAACAGCAACGTCGCGTTGCTGTTCGCGGACAAACGGCGGTCGCCAAAGGGCAAACGGCGGTCGCCGTTTGCAGTCCCTTTCAGCGACCGCTGGACTGCTTTCGGCGGTCGCCGAATTGATGCAGTCCAGTCCCGTTTCGCGCGGTTGTCCTTCGGGGCGATGGCTGGGCGTGAATCGGGTCAAGGCTTGTCGGGTGAACGAAGTAGCGACACCGGGGGTCGACTGGGAGTGTTCGGATGTTCGAGCGATCGAACGAACGCATCCCGGGTAGTCGATTTCCAACAGAATGCGTCGTTGTTTCCAGACATATCCATAGAACACAGGTAGTTTCGAATAACAGTCTTTTACTATTTTTATAAGAGTTACATTTCTTATTTACGACACACCATTTCTACACAACAGTGTATAGTGTAGTCATTTGGGATCAAATCCCAATCTCTGATCAGTATGCCATGCATTCCTTAGACAGGTACTTGCCTCCGCGATCAAATCGCAGGCTTTCTATGGATATACCTTGATGGTTCTTCACAATAGCTTTGTGTCCATTGACTTGTCAAAACACTTGCTTTTGTGGCACATCAGGTATTCTAATCCATTTCTCGAGTAATCATCAAATGAAGTACTCGTACCTTCTTGTCTGAGTAGACATTGCCTGCATACATCAGAGTCTATCAATTCTAATACTTGTCGGGCTCTTATATCTTATATCCATAAAGGATTGCTTAGTCATGTTATCTTCCAAATTAGATTCAGAGGTCGGAAGGTCCACTCCTTCAACATAATTGATCAACCTATCAATTTTCGACCTTTGAATTCTTATTTGAAAATATGACTTAGCATAAGAATCCACAAGTATAAATGATTTAATAAAGAAATCTCTTATTAGTAAAACGAGTTATATAAAACGGTTTGTTGCATCGTGGTAGACTCAAGATTCTTAATTTATATATTGCAAACTAATGTACCAGAATAGATAATATCATTATTTCTCTCCATAACCATCAAATGATTAAAAGAAATAAAATATCCTTTCATTAAATTTCAGAAACCCAGAACTAAGTTCTTTCTGAAATTTCAAGGGTACATAAAGAAATAACTTAAAGTAAAATCCTATATCTATAAAGATATATGTCCTCCACTGCAACAGCTGCCTCCTCCACAGCATTGCCTATGTAGAATACGATCTTTTCTTTTCCAAGTCATCAGGTTTCCTGGAACCTCTGCATTTAGAATGCACATACCGTCAGTGGTTCCATATCTACACACCAGGTTCTGGTACATAATACCGCTGACTATGTTTTATGACTAAAGAAAATTTTTCGTACCTTTGAGAGGATAATCAGACTTCCAGTACCCAGATTGTTTGCATCGAGAACACTTGCCTCTTGGCTTTCTCGTCCCATCTCGTGGTCCAAGTAACTTAGAACCACTGGGTTTGTTTGCTTGCTTTTCCTTTTCCCGGTTCTTGCCCTTAGGTTCGAAACCTTTGGCATTGGCTATAAGAGCTTGCGATTTCCGTCTCAACTCGTCTAAAAGTTCAATCATCTCAAAAACGTGTTCAAGCGTTTCCTCAAATCGACTGGCCTTTATGAGTATCCTCATCGCCTCTTGTCTAGCCTCTACGTCATGTCTAAACATCTGCTTGAGTTTGAACATGATATCATAATCAGTGGTTATTGCATAAGCATTTTCCCACTTCTTCAATTCAGTCCTTTCCTCATCAGTTAAGACATTTGTAGGCTCGGGAGGACAAAGCTCACTGAGTACAAACTTGTACTCTTCAACAGTTTGGGCAATGTCCAGATTTCTATTCCAATCATTACATTCAGGGACCAGTGAGCTAAATTCCTTAAGTATCACAGAAAGTGGGTTTAAAGCCATTCCTAACCTATGAGCACATAATAACAAACAATTGATTTAATATCCGATATTATCTCCCTCAAATAATATCATTAAATCACTAATCACATCTAAAATCCCATCAGATATGGCAAGCCACGTGGTGTGGACGTTTACCTATCCAAATGATTTAGTAATGAGATTTGCTTCGGTCGTACATCAATTATAGCGTTACTTCGTGGGGAAGAATACTATAAAGCGTACCTAAGTGTAAACCATTACTCAGTACTAAGGTAAATCGTTTGGAATTGCTATATTACCGCAAGCCACGTGGTGTGGACGTTAACGATAACTCACAATCCTTCACAATTTCCTATAACTGTCTACATCAATTAATCCAAAATCCGTCAGTATAGCAAGCCATGTGGTGTGGGCGTTTACTACACCAAGAGATTTTTATAATTGACTCTCAATTACTTGATCCATTCGATCTTGTAAATCAAGACGCGGAGAATCATAAGTGAAACTCGAAGTTTCTTACCAGTGATTCACCATGCGAACAACCCTATCTCTCATAGAATGAGGGAGCCGAGCAGGCGATCGATCTAGTCATAAAATGACACGAAAGTCTCTAATTTGTGTCATCTACATGACCAAGTGGCTTTGGCTCCATTCCACTCCCCGGGGTGAGAATGAGTCGACTTGAAATCAGTTTCAGAAAGACAAATTAGGCATTGTTTGATAAACTTAATCAATGTTTCTCGTAAAAGGAATTACAAGAATTCTCCTCCAATGGCTTATCTATATGAACTTCAAAAGTCCATAAAAGTCACCAAGAGAACAGTAATGGAGACCATGGCATTGTTTCCAATCCCTCTCCCACTTAGCTTTTTACAATAAAGGGATACGCTATCTAATGCATAATTAAATACACATAAGCATGAAATAAAGCACATAGAATATTATCACATAATCAAAATAATACTAGAATATTATTTTCCGAGTATTATGGCTTTAATCCATCCCCGTACGCATCTTCTAGTCTTCAGTCTTCGTTCTTGAATGCTCCATGTGACGGGAATATTAATTCCAATATTTAAATCTATTTATTTTTAATAAATCCAAAAGCTACTTAATTCGAAAATTAAGTCAATCGAATAAATCAAAAATAAAATTAAATATTATTAATATTATTATTTTTATTTTCCTCTTCTAATTTCATTAAATCTCTAGAATCCTATCCAAGACCCACTTGGAATATTCTAGAAAATTTCCATAATGAAATAAAGAAATAAAATAATTTAGGACTCATAATCCTTCCAAATAAATTCCTTTCCTAATCTATTAAAAATTCCATAAATGAATGATAAAATAAGGAAAAATTAATTAAGGATTATTAAAACTTTCCAAATTAATTATTTTCCTAATTCATGAATATTCCAGAAAAAAAAAAGAAATAATCAATTAGGAAGACCAAATTAATTCTAAATTAATTCGTTTCCTATTCCATGAGAGTTCCTAAAAATAAGAACACTCAATAAGGAAATAAATTAATTCCAATTTAATTATTTTCCTATTCCATTAGAGTTCCCAAAAATAAGAACATTCAAAATAGAAAAACCGAATCAAACAGGAAAGTCGGATCTCGGTAGGAGAAGCACGAGATCACGAGGACCCCGCGCCCAACCACCTTCGATCGAGAGCCATAGCAACACATGCATCATCAATTAAAATTGATTCATCCGATAGTCCCCATGCATGGTGCATGCTTGTACATCCAGCACATGCAATATCAAATAAATTAATTCCCACAATTGAATTAATTGATTCACCAGCACAAATGGACTATCGTGCATCCGTGTCTTCGACTCCCGCGCCCAGCTACAGGCCGATTCGTCCTTCGTGGTTGAACCCGAGTCCTAGCCTTCCTCCGTCACACGTTTTTCTCTGGCGGTCGTTCCGTCCTCGATCCAACATAGAATAAATTACAAAATAAATTCTATACTATCCGGTATCGATTCTATACATGAAATCGACCATATACAATTTCTGGAAAAAAGTAGAACGTAATAATAAATCCTAAATTCGGTTAACCCCCGAATTTTTACTATTACAAGCATTCACCACACATAAAACGAATCTCGACATGTCCGAGAGTTTAATAATCAACATATCATGACATCAATTAATTAAAATTAAATCTAGCCATAATAGTCGGAAACCCTGCAAGGTAGAACAATTTTATCGAAAATACCGCGAACGTTAAACCTCGCTCTGATACCAATTGTTGTAAATCGATATCCCGGGTTATCGAAAATTGCGGAATTGATAACCCAACCGAAATCCCATCGTCGGAGTTCACGCGAGCACGCCACGCGGACCGGGGCTCAACCGAACACACGACATACCCGAAGGCATGCCGCGGCCAGCCGAGCCCCCGCTAGGGCTCGCGATCGCACAACGCGATCGCCGGGGTTGCGCACGGCAACCCCACGGCGAGTCCGGCGACTCGCCGTTCGCGGAGGAGGGGGCTGCTCGCCGTGCGAGCAGCGGCGGCACGAGCCCGCCACCCCACGCGATCGAGCCCGCGCTCGATCGCACCCCCGGCGGGACGCCGGGGTCCTCGTGCGCGCGTCCCCGGCGTCCAGCCGGGGCGCTTTGTGATTCGATCCCCACAGGGATCCACGAGCCGCCGCGGTCCGGTGGTCTTCGACCACCACCGCGCGGTCCATCCTCGTTCCGGGGTTCGTCCTCGGATCTTGCGTTCGTCGGTATTTCACGATAATAAATTAAAATCAACGAAGGGGGTTCAACGATTTTACCTTTGTTCTCGTTGTGCGGAGAAACGAGATCTTTGAAGACCTTTGAATCTTCCCACGTATTCCTTGCACTCGTCCGAACGTCGGGTGGGCGACGATCCTCCGAACTCTATGGATCTCCCTCTCTACTTTCTCTGTCTAGAATTGTTATCTTCAAGTTATGAGAATAGAGAAAACCATGTAGTTCTTTTATAGGCTACGTAGGGGATCTAAAGGAGGTGAATATTGGGCTTCCAATATTAATGATTAAATTGAGCCCAAGCCCAAATCTATTAATCCATTAATATTAAATATATAATTACCTCCACTATATAAATATAATTGCACTCCCAATATTAAACCATATTATATCAAATAATATTATCTCTCCGGTAGTATTATTTATTCCGTGTGTTTAAGATAGAAATGTCCATGAATAAATTATATTTATTGCTAATTAATTTATTCATCTCTTGTATCCGAGACTAGTACCATTCAACATTAATTATTATGCGAAACATATCCACCTGCAGGGTTTACATAATAATTCCTTATGAACTAATCTCGGGGACATTATCAACCATTATCGGGACACACTTTCCCGTCAAGAATTCAGGGCATGTCATACATAAAATACCGTGACCCAACTTTACCTGTAATTGACCGGTTATTATAATCAGTCAATTCCTTTGGAAAATCAAAGTTACTAATATTAAATGCACACACCCGCAATAATATCAGGGATTAAGTATAAAATACTCAGAGATTTAAATCGATTATCAAAGGCAATCCTAATCGATAAATCTCAAGCGATCCGCCCAATACACCAAGTGTACAAGTATGATAAAATAATCAAGACCAATTATTTTCTCACTCATACAACGACTATACCGATGGATTGGTCCTTGTCCATCTAGGTCGTGAGCAACTGTTCGATTATATACGAGTAACCGATAGTATGATCTTCCGTGTGACGACGCACACCATACTAACTACAACGTATATAATCTAGGACTATAATTTGCATATATTTAATTATAAATAATTAAATGCAAACAATTGTTTATTTATTTAAATAGATTAAATGCTTTGTACGGGGAGTTTACGTTACTTAAATCTAGACATTAAGTATACAACTCCATCATCATCCCCCCGACCAATCCAACGCTTATCCCTAGTCGGAAAACGACCACGGATAGCCATCCAAAGAATGAAACAGTGTCGTGGGATACGTCTTGGTCCAGTCAAAAGAACATCCCACGGCACCCTGGGACCCTCCAGGCGAAAAAGAGTGTATGCCGAGTCATAAGTGTAGGTCCCTAATTGATGCAAAGTCCACCGCACTGTATATGTCCTCACATCTATACTCAGCAAACCATCCATAAAATCAACGAACTCCACCGAAAAATATGATGGCCACCTCCACACCCCATCAACAATCACCATACTCAGCGACGCAGCCCTAGGAAGCCTCCTAAGCCACGGTCCCAACTGACACACCTCCTCCAATCGACCTAGGGGATGCCACGGTTCCCTCCAAAGGTAAAACTACGATCCATCCCCGACCTGCATCTGTATAGCTGGTAACACAGTTGGGCGTAGTTTAAGAAATTGACGCCAACTCCAGGAGCATGCCTTCGGCACCTTAACACTCCAAAAGGAATGCCTCCTCAGTCGATTCTCCTGAATCCAACTGACCCAAACAGATTCTGGATCCTGACTCAGAATAGCCTAGATGTGTCTGGTCACAAGGGCTCAATTCTGAGCAGTGAGATCATGTATACCCAGTCCACCCTCTCTAGCAGGCAGACAAATATCAACCCATCGGACCTTGGCGTACCTCTTGTCGCCCAGACCAAACCAAAGAGTACTCCTCAGCCTCTTCTCAATCTCCTCGATAATCCCCTGGGGGAGAATGAACACACTGGCCCAGTAGATATGAAGCGTACCAAGAACAGTCCGGATCAACTGTAAACGCCCTGCATAAGATAGGGTACGAGAGGTATACGAACCCAGTCTAGCATCAATCCTCTGTAGCAGGGGGCACAATCCCTCAGACTCAACTGAGAGGTGATCAAAGGAACCCCCAGATAACGCACCAAAAGGGTCCCAACCTGGAAGTCAAAAACTGGCTGGAGAATCGACACATCATCCTTCGCCTGAACGGAGATAAAGATGTCACCGTTCGACTAGCGCCCAGTGCTTTTTAGAACCTTGTTTATCTCACATTGATCAAATACAAGGACCAAGTTATTAAATTTAGTGAGTTCCACATATCACCGATTGGTTCTAGACTTAAAAAAATGGACGAGTAACAGGCGACCTGGCGACAGGGCCACCAAGTGCCCGGAAATCAACAAAATACTTTCAAACTGTAATTTGCCTGAGAAAAATATTGTTTACTAACTCGATGATGTAGCCCAAGAGTCGTCGTTGATACAAGACCCGGTGCGAGTTCCAGCTGGACCAGTTACGCGCTCGAGAGCCAAGAAGTTCAAGGCAAGCTTGATGTCGATGATCCAAGAAGTATGGGCGCAAGAGCTATTGAAGAAACCCATTGGTGAAGTGGAGAAGCCAAGCCTCATCAATCTGATTGCGTACGAGGAGGCCGAACCAACAGAAGACGAAGCTGGAACCATGAAGACGAAGCCAGAGCAGCTTGTGTCGGACGACATGGAAAGCTGTCGCCCGACAAGTGGTTTGTCGGACGACACCTCTAGGATGTCGGACGACATGCAGTGTAAAAGAGGGACGGTACAGACGGGATTCGCAGGTTGAGCCTGCGAACGACGAAGATTTGTCGGACGACAGGATTTCCTGTCGGACGACAAGAGGATGTCGGACGACACCCTTTCCTGTCGTCCGATATGAGCCCAGATTTTTTATGGAAATCGCGTTTTCGCGATTTCGAGACTTTGCAGCATATTTCCTTTTCTTTTGTGGTCTTTTTAGGTCAGCCTATATAAAGCCTTGAACCCTATTGTTTTAGAACACAACTTTGAACTATTGAATTATTTTATGTGAGTTATTTCTCTCTCGATTTCGTTCTCTTTTCAATTATCCAAAGAGATCAACCGGCGAATCTATGAAGCATCCATACTTCGTCGTGTGTCTTCCTCGTTCTTCGAATTGCTGAGTCAATCGCGTGTTGGGGTTTAGGTTTCTATCTAAATCATTCCACGAATTAACCCAGAGGTTTGAGATCTCCACCCAAGGTATCCAATTTCCGCGTTCTTCGTTTCTAATCTTCCTTCTACCAATCGAGGTACGTATCATCTGGTATCAGAGCCCAGGTTAGGGCTTCTAATTTCTGATCACGTTACCTCGTTCATCTTTTCTTTTCGTTCTTCTTTCTTCAATCTTCGCTGAATCGGATTTCCTTCATCCGTAAGCACAAAAAAAAAAAAAAAAAAATCATATAAAAATTATTTCTACTCCGTTTTTCTCGATTTTTTTTTTGGGATTTTCGTATTCTTGTCGCTGTTCGTATTCCCAGCTAATTTGGTGCTATCGTATTTTTCGTTCTGGAATTTTCCGATTTTTTTTGTTCCTTTCTACGTCGTAGTTGTGTGTTTTGTGGGTCTTGTCGAGTCTGAGCTCATTTGGTAGGTCGAGGAGTTCGATATATTGAGAGAGTATACGAGTGGTAAAAGGCAGAGTGCGTGAGAACATTAGAGTGAAAAGAGCCATACCTGAGTGAAACACGAGTGCTGAGTGAATTCCATCTTGAGTGATACACGAGCGTTTGTGAGGTGGTGAGGTTTCTTTTACTTTATTGCTTTTATTACTAACTTTTCTGTGCAGGATGTCTGAAGAATCGAAGAATAAGGAGACGATGGAGGGGTCTACTGAAAACCTTCATGTTAAGTTCCTCATGGAAGCATTGCGTACTGAACTAGGGAAGATCATCTCAACTGAGATGGATGTGGTGCATGATCGACTACTTGCCCTAGAGGATGTTGGAGTTGTGTACTTAATGTCTAGATTTAAGTAACGGTAAACTCCCGGTCATAGCATTTAATCTATTAAATTAATAAACAATTGTTTGCTTTTAATTATTATTAATTAAATATATGCAAATCATAGTCCTAGATTTTATACGTTGTAGTTAGTATGGTGTTGCATGGGCACACAGAAGATCATACTATCGGTTACTCGTATTTAATCAAACAGTGGCTCACGACCTAGATGGACCCGGACCAATCCATCGGTATAGTCGTTGTGTGAGAGAGAAAATAATTTGTCTTAATTATTTTATCACACTTGTACACTTGGTGTATTGAGCGGATCGTTGAGATTCATCGATTAGGATTGCCGGCGATAATCGATTCGAGTCTCAGTGTATTTTATTCTTAATCCCCGATATTATTGCGGGTGTGTATATTTAATATAAGTGACTTTGATTTACCAAAGGAATTAACCGATTTAATTATTGGGTTAATTACTGGTTAAGTTGGGTCACTATATTTTATATATGGCATGCCGTGAATGATTGACCGGACAGTGTATCCCGGAAGGGTTGATAATATCCCCGAGATGAGTTCATAAGGAATTATTGTGTAAACCTCATGAGTGGATTCGTTCCGCACAATAATTAAGGTTGAATGGTACTAGTCTCGGATTAAAGAGATGAATAAATTAATTAGCAATAAATTAATTTTATTCATGGATATTTAAATCTTAAATACACGGAATAAATAATACTACCGGAGAAATATTATTTGATATAATATGGTTTAATATTGGGAGTGCAATTAATTTATATAGTGGAAAATAAATTAATTAATATTGATAAGGATTAATGGACTTGGGCAGTGGGCTCAATTTAATCTTCAACATTGGAAGCCCAATGTTCCACCTCCTTTAGATCCCCTACGTAGCCTATAAAAGCACTACATGGCCTTCATAATTCATAACTTGAATAAGACAAGATTATCATACTTGATATTCTAGAGAGTTGAAGGAGATCCATAGGAGTTCGATAGATCGTCGCCCACCCGACGTTCGAACGGAGTGCAAGGAATACGTGGGAAGATCCAAAAGGTCTTCAACTTGATTTCGTTTCTCCGCACAACGAATCAAAGGTATGATCATAAAACTCCTTGTGTGATTTTATGTTCAATTAAATTGTGATACATACATGAACAAACGATCCGGGAAAACGACGAACCTCGGGGACGGGGATTCGAGATCCCCGGCGAGGATCGAAGGTGGCGGTCGAACCCTAGGGTTCGGACCGCCGGGACGGCGCGGCTAGGAGTAACCCTCGGCCGAAGCCGAGGGTGCGATCGATTTGAGGATCGATCGCGGGTAAGCTGCGGGGTCACCCGCAGCGACCCCGTACGTGCTGCGGGTTCGCCCGCAGCGGATGCGTGCGGGGACTAGGCCCCGCTGGGCAGCGAGCCGTGGGCTCGCTGCGGGGCTGCTACGAGCAGCCCCGGGGATGCCTCGTGCATCCCCAGCGATTGCTACGGGATCAATCGCGAGCCCTCGTGGGGGCTCGGCTGGGTGCCGCGGGTTCGCCCGTGGTGGTGCTCGGTCGGGCCTCGGGTCACGTGGGGTTCGCGGTTCGGTCTCCGGCGATCGAGGATTTCAGTCGGGTTATTATTTTCCGCAAATTTTAATGGCCCGGGATATTGATTTCCAGCAATTGGTATCAGAGCGTTTGGTTTCGTGTTCATGTATGTGTTCAATTGTGTTCTACCTTGCAGGGATTCCGACTATCATGGTTGAAATTAATTGTTAATTATTCGTTTAATTAATTGCTATTTAATTTACCATGATTGTTCGTTTATTAAACTCTCGGACATGTCGAGATTCGTTTTGTGTGGATGAATGCTTGTAATAGTAAAAATTCGGGGGTTGACCGAATTTAGATTTATTATTATTGTTCTATGTTTTCCGGAAAGTGTATAGGGTCGATTTCATGTATAGAATCGATACCGGAATTGTAAATTTATTTCTTGTAATTTATTTACGTTGGATCGATGCCGAGACGACCGCCGGAAAACTCGTGTGACGAAGAAGACGAAGAGGACGAAGAACCGGGGGATCGATCAACCCCATGATCGACCCCATGACCGAAGCCATGGGGAGGGGTCGATCGCCCCTCGGCTGGGGCTGCCGCCGGCAAGGTGGTGGTCAGCCGGCGGCGGTGTCCTCTCCGGTGGTGGCGGCGGTCGGTGGTGGTGGTGGTGGTACGGGGATCCCCAACCCGTGCTACTCCTACTCCTACCTAGATACTACTTACCTAATTGATTCGGTTTTCCTAATTGAGTTTTCCTATTTTAGGGAATTCTCATGGATTAGGAAAAGAATTAATTGGAATTAATTTTATTCCTTATTCTATTATGGAAGTCTTCTAGAGTATTCCGAGTTCTACTTGGAATAGGATCCTAGAGATTTAATAGAATTGGAAAGGAATAAAAGTTAATTTAGGATTGATTTATTTCCTAATTGATTATTCCTATTTTATGGGAATTTTCATAGTATTGGAAATTAATTAATCTTGGAAAGTAGAAGAGTCCTAATTTATTTTATTTCCTTATTCTATTATAGAAGTCTTCTAGAATATTCCAAGTTTGACTTGGATAGATTATTCTAGAGATTTAATAGAATTAGATAGGAAAATAAATAAATAAAAATATTAATAATATTTAATTTTATTTTTGATTTATTCGATTGACTTAATTTTCGAATTAAGTATCTTTTGGATTTATTGAAAATAAATAGATTTAAATATTGGGATTAATATTCTCGTCACATGGAGCATTCAAGAACGAAGACTGAAGACTAGAAGACGCATACGGAGATGGAATAAAGCCATGATAGTCGGAAAATAATTTTTTCTAGCATTATTTTGACTATGTGCTATGTGCTTTATTGCTTGTATGCATGCTTATGTGTTTAATTATGCATTAGATAGCGTATCCCTTTGTTATAAAAAGCTAAGTGGGAGAGGGGATGGAAACATTCCCATGGTCTCCATTACTGTTCTCTTGGTGACTCTTATGGACTTTTGAAGTTCGTATAGATGTGTCATTGGAGGAGAATTCTTGTAATTCCTTTTACAAGAGACATTGATTAAGTTTATCAAACAATGCCTAATTTGTCTTTCTGAAACTGACTTCAAGTCGACTCATTCTCACCCCGGGGAGTGGAATGGAGCCAAAGCCACTTGGTCATGTGGATGACACAAATTAGAGACATTCGTACCATTCTTTTGAAGATGGATCGTTTGTCTGCTCGGCTCCCTCATCTAATGAGAGATAGGGTTGTTCGCATGGTGAATCACTGGTTAGAAACTTCGAGTTTCACTTATGATACTCCGCGTCTTGATTTATGAAATCGAATGCCTCAAGTAATTGGGAGTCAATTATAAAAGTCTCTTAGTGTAGTAAACGTCCACACAACGTGGCTTGCTGTACTGACGGATTTTGGATTAATTGATGTAGACAGTTATAAGAAATTGTGAAGATTTGTGAAGTTGTCGTAAACGTCCACACAACGTGGCTTGCGGTGATGTAGCAATTCCAAACGATTTACTTTGGTGCTGAGTAATGGTTTACACTTAGATACGCCTTATAGTATTCCTCCCACCGAGGTTCCGCTATAAGTGATGTATGACCAAAGAAAATCTAATTGCTAAATCATTTGGGTGGGTAAACGTCCACACAACGTGGCTTGTCTTACCTGATGGGATTTTAGATGTGATTAGTAATTTAATGATATTATTTAAGGGAGATAATATCGGATATTAAATTGATTGTTTGTTTAAATGTGCTTATAGGTTTAGAGAATAGCTATGAACCCACTTTCTATGATACTCAAGGAGCATAAGCTCACTGGCCCCAACTATATTGATTGGAAGAGAAATTTAGACATTGTCCTGACTTCGGAGGAGTACAAGTTTGTACTCCATGAAGTATGCCCTGCTGAGCCCACGGCTGCCTCAACTGATGAGGAAAAACTGACATATCGGAAGTGGAAAAAGGCTGATGAAATGGCTAGGTATTATATTTTGGCTTCCATGTCAAATGTACTCCAAACCCAACATGAGTCGATGGACACTGCCTATGATATGATGTTTAACCTCAAGGAGATGTTTGGGGAGCAAGATCGTGCGGCAAGGCAAGAAGCCATGAGAGTCCTCATGACAACTACTCAGTCTGAAGGAACGCCCGTAGGGGAGCACGTTCTTAAGATGATGGGTCTGTTGAATGAGCTTGAGATCCTAGGAGCTCAAATTGATGCTGAGACGCAAGTCGACATCATACTCCAGTCTCTGACCCCTAGTTTTGAGCAGTTTCGCATGAGCTATAATATGGGTAAACTGTCTTATTCTCTTGCGCAACTCCTGACTGAACTAAAGGCGACAGAGGGGATCTACAAGAAGGGCAAGTCTCAAGCGCTTGTAGCTACCAAGTCCAAAGGGGATCTACAAGAAGCCATGAGAGTCCTCATGACAACTACTCAGTCTGAAGGAACGCCCGTAGGGGAGCACGTTCTTAAGATGATGGGTCTGTTGAATGAGCTTGAGATCCTAGGAGCTCAAATTGATGCTGAGACGCAAGTCGACATCATACTCCAGTCTCTGACCCCTAGTTTTGAGCAGTTTCGCATGAGCTATAATATGGGTAAACTGTCTTATTCTCTTGCGCAACTCCTGACTGAACTAAAGGCGGCAGAGGGGATCTACAAGAAGGGCAAGTCTCAAGCGCTTGTAGCTACCAAGTCCAAAGGCTTTAAGCCTGGTGGAGGTAGGGGCAAGAGGAGGAAGCAAGCCTGGAAACCCAGTGGTGTCAAGAAGACTGTACCACGAGTGGGGGCTGCAAAGCCAAAGGGCAAATGCTTCCGATGCAACAAGTCTGGACACTGGAAGTCTGAATGTCCTCTCAAAGGTACGAATTTTTCTTTAGTCGTAAAAACATAGTCAGCGGTATTATCTACCAGAATTCTGGTGTGTAGATATGGAACCACTGACGGTATGTGCATTTTTAAATGCAGGGGTTCCAGAAAAACCGGCGACTTAGAGAAGAAGAGTTCGAGTCTACACGGGCAAAAGCTGTAGAGGAGGCAGTTGTTGCGGTGGAAGACATTTATCTGCTTTAGTAGTTAAATAGGATTTCATTTCAAAATTATTGCTTTATGTACCCTTTATTTTAGAAAGAACGTTTTGTTCTGGATTTCTATTATTTATGAATGGATATTTTATTTCTTTAATCATTGGATGATTTTGATAAGAAATAATGGCATTATCTATTCTGGTACATTAGATAGCAATATATGAATGATAGATCCTAAGTCCACCCCGATGCAACGAACCGTTCTATAACTTGTTTTACTTGTTAGATATTTCTTTATTAATCATTATACTTGTGAATTCTTATACTTAGTAGTATTTTTCAAATAAGATTCGAATGGTCGAAATTGATTTGATCAATTATAGTTGAAGGAATGGACCTTCCGACCTAAGGATTGAATTTGGAGGATAATACGTCTAAGCAAACCTTTCTGGATAAAGGATAGAATTCAGACAAGTATTAGAAATGATTAGATATGCAAACATATGTGTAAATTAGAAAGGTACGAGTAATTCTTTCAAGAATACTCGGTGATGGATTAGAATACTTGATGTGCCATAAAAGCAAAGTGTTTTGACTAGTCAATGGACACAAAGCTATTATGGGGAACCATCAAAGTATATCCATTAGAAGCCTGCGACTCGGTCGCGGAGGCCATCACCTATCTGAATAACACATAGCGTAATCAAAGATTGGGATTCAATCCCAAAGGAGCGCGCCATACACTTACGTGTAGAGATGGTGCGTTGTAAAGAAATGGAAATCTGATAGTAAAAGGACAAAGTTGTTCGGAACCACCTATGTTCTATGGATATTCCTAGATACAACGGCATATTGAATATGGTTGTAGGATATCCTAGATGAACGAAGTATTGTGTGTTCTATAGTACTATGAACCAGAGGGACGTTTCGTCCGGTTCATAGAGGAAGACTATTAGATGAACCACAAAGCCTAAAATTGATGTAATACCTTGGAATGAGAAGGAGGACAAAAGACTAGGAGCCAGCCAAACCGAGTAGAAGTACACCACATACTGCACCTATTGTTATTACTGTTATACACCGGGACGCCATTGCAGTGGGAGGTTGTTGGACAACCAGAGATATTCATAAGACTAGAGGAGTTCGGACTCTGGATCTAGTAAACATGAAATCGATCCCTAGCTCTGCACAAAGGCAGTACTAGATCTAAATGTGCCTACTTAGAAAACAATAAGGATTATTGTTAAGAGGCAAGATCATTTAGAGTACAAGCTTAGTAAATCCATTATGGATTGAAATAAAGCTATGAATCGTGGAACTTGCGAATTGATGGGATAGTCCATTTGATGGATTCATCAAAAGGCATAGACGAAAGGTGTATAGAAGACGTAATGGAAACAAGGTGGTGTTTCTCGGAGATTTTATGTAGATAACATTTTATCATTGGCAACAATGTGAAAATATTGTCAGACATAAAATAATGGTTGTCTAAATAAATCGAGATATAAGATTGAGTAGAAGTTAGAGCATGTTCTTAAGATCGTTCGTTCTAACGATAAGAACATTGTACTTCTCCTAGATATCTTATATGATTATGGTTTGTTTTAAACATGCATGCTTCTGAGAAAGGTTATTGCCTTTCAGAGACAGAATATTCATCTATCTAAAGGATATGTGTTTCGAACACATGAAGGAGATGGATGAGGACAAAGCAATTTCCTATACTTCAAGTATGGAAAGCTTTATAGATGCAATGTTGTAAAACAAGAACCTGATATCAACTATGCGGTTTGTGTAGTGGGAGGATATCAAGGTAATCTGGATAAGGGATGTTCGAATGCTGTAAGAGTACTTTCATAGTACTGGCTTACGAAGCAAGACGAAATCTTCTTAGATTACAGTTTCTCAGATCCAAAAATCAAAGAAGGACCAGTGAAAGTCGATATCAGGCTATGTGTTCACTTTTAGAAAGAGGTGGAACCATGAAATGAAAGAGTGATAAGCAGGACGCTTCTCAGACTCTCTCATAACCGAATAGCAGCCTCAGAGGCAGCGGAAGTTTTGGTTAGGTTCCGGGATAACCTCTTGACTTGGATATGACTCTTAGTTTACCAAAGGCTATTGGATAGCGGTGCACGGTGAACTGGAAGAGGTCATAAGTCAAAAGTGATGTTAACACATAGAGCAAGTACCACCTGATACGAGTCATCGTCAAGGGAGACGACGTAGTAGTCACCAAGATAACTTCAGAGCGGCAACCTAGATTGCTCACTCACATAGTACTTCTCGGAAGTACACCTTAAGCACGTGATGAGTATGGGAACCGGGAGTTTGGAGGAAATGACTAGACCTTAGTACAAGTGGGAGATTGTTGGAGTTGTGTACATAATGTCTAGATTTAAGTAACGGTAAACTCCCGGTCATAGCATTTAATCTATTAAATTAATAAACAATTGTTTGCTTTTAATTATTATTAATTAAATATATGCAAATCATAGTCCTAGATTTTATACGTTGTAGTTAGTATGGTGTTGCATGGGCACACAGAAGATCATACTATCGGTTACTCGTATTTAATCAAACAGTTGCTCACGACCTAGATGGACCCGGACCAATCCATCGGTATAGTCGTTGTGTGAGAGAGAAAATAATTTGTCTTAATTATTTTATCACACTTGTACACTTGGTGTATTGAGCGGATCGTTGAGATTCATCGATTAGGATTACCGGCGATAATCAATTCGAGTCTCAGTGTATTTTATTCTTAATCCCCGATATTATTGCGGGTGTGTATATTTAATATAAGTGACTTTGATTTACCAAAGGAATTAACCGATTTAATTATTGGGTTAATTACCGGTTAAGTTGGCTCACTATATTTTATATATGGCATGCCGTGAATGATTGACCGGACAGTGTATCCCGGAAGGGTTGATAATATCCCCGAGATGAGTTCATAAGGAATTATTGTGTAAACCTCATGAGTGGATTCGTTCCGCACAATAATTAAGGTTGAATGGTACTAGTCTCGGATTAAAGAGATGAATAAATTAATTAGCAATAAATTAATTTTATTCATGGATATTTAAATCTTAAATACACGGAATAAATATTACTACCGGAGAAATATTATTTGATATAATATGGTTTAATATTGGGAGTGCAATTAATTTATATAGTGGAAAATAAATTAATTAATATTGATAAGGATTAATGGACTTGGGCAGTGGGCTCAATTTAATCTTCAATATTTGAAGCCCAATGTTCCACCTCCTTTAGATCCCCTACGTAGCCTATAAAAGCACTACATGACCTTCATAATTCATAACTTGAATAAGACAAGATTATCATACTTGATATTCTAGAGAGTTGAAGGAGATCCATAGGAGTTCGATAGATCGTCGCCCACCCGACGTTCGAACGGAGTGCAAGGAATACGTGGGAAGATCCAAAAGGTCTTCAACTTGATTTCGTTTCTCCGCACAACGAATCAAAGGTATGATCATAAAACTCCTTGTGTGATTTTATGTTCAATTAAATTGTGATACATACATGAACAAACGATCCGGGAAAACGACGAACCTCGGGGACGGGGATTCGAGATCCCCGGCGAGGATCGAAGGTGGCGGTCGAACCCTAGGGTTCGGACCGCCGGGACGGCGCGGCTAGGAGTAACCCTCGGCCGAAGCCGAGGAGTGCGATCGATCTGAGGATCGATCGCGGGTAAGCTGCGGGGTCACCCGCAGCGACCCCGTACGTGCTGCGGGTTCGCCCGCAGCGGATGCGTGCGGGGACTAGGCCCCGCTGGGCAGCGAGCCGTGGGCTCGCTGCGGGGCTGCTACGAGCAGCCCCGGGGATGCCTCGTGCATCCCCAGCGATTGCTACGGGAGCAATCGCGAGCCCTCGTGGGGGCTCGGCTGGGTGCCGCGGGTTCGCCCGTGGTGGTGCTCGGTCGGGCCTCGGGTCACGTGGGGTTCGCGGTTCGGTCTCCGGCGATCGAGGATTTCGGTCGGGTTATTATTTTCCGCAAATTTTAATGGCCCGGGATATCGATTTCCAGCAGAGGAAAACTCTCGTCGAGAGAATACAGAACATCGGAGAGTCGCACGGCGCAACGTAGGTCGAATTGAACAGCATCGTCAGAATGGCCGAAACAGGGACGCTAATTCCGACGATGATGAAGCTCCTGAGGTAGATGACAACTTGGGCAACATCAAGATGAATATTCCTTCATTCTTGGGAAAGAACGATCCTGAGTTGTATCTGGAGTGGGAGCGAAAAGTGGATCTGATGTTTGACTGTCATAACTATTCTGAGCTCAAGAAGGTGAAGTTGGCAGCGATAGAGTTCTCTGAATATGCACTGGTTTGGTGGGATCAGTTTGTTACCAGTCGGAGGCGGAACCGAGAACAACCTATTGAAACGTGGGCCGAGATGAAAGCTGTGATGAGGAAGCGATTTGTTCCTACTCATTACTACCGAGAGTTGTACAACAAGTTGCAGAATCTACGACAGGGGTCGAAGAGTGTGGATGAGTACTTCAAGGAAATGGAGGTGTCTATGATTCGAGCCAACATTGAGGAGGATCGAGAAGCTACCATGGCTCGGTTTCTAGCTGGATTGAATTGGGAGATTCGTAATGCGGTGGAGTTGCAACCGTATGTCGAATTGGAGGACATGGTTCACATGGCGATAAAGATTGAGAGTCAGCACAAGAGGAGGGGTAGTTTTAGCAGTGCAAAGCCGAATCAGTCTTCCTGGCGATCACCCCAAGGCCCGAGTGGTTCTACACCTAAAGGGAACCAATGGAAGAGAGAGGTTCCACCTCGAGATGAGAAGAAGACCTTCTTTAAAGGTCGTTCGGAGGGAGCAAGTCCAGCGACTCAGGTCAGCCCATCAAATCCTGATAGTCGCAACCGAGACAAGAAATGCTTCAAGTGTCAGGGATTTGGGCACATTATGAGTGAGTGTCCTAACCGACGACTCATGATCTTGAGAGACGACGGAGAAGTCGTGACTGATGGTGAGGACGAGGAACCGGCACCTACAACTACAGTGGATTCCGAGGAGGAGGAGGAGATTCTTCCCATTGATGGACAACTGTTTGTAGCTAGGAGAGTATTGAGTGCCCAGACACAGCCCGTTGAGAGGGAGCAGCGAGAGAACCTTTTCCACACGAGATGTCATGTGCAGGATAAGGTGTGTAGTGTAATCATTGATTGAGGGAGCTGCACGAACGTGGTTAGTGCTACCATGGTTCAGCGATTGGGATTGACTGTGGTGGAACATTCGAAGCCTTATCGTCTGCAGTGGTTGAATGAGTGCGGCGTCATCAAGGTGACCAAGCAAGTGAAGGTACCTTTTCGCATTGGGAAGTATGAGGATGAGTTGTTGTGTGACGTCATCCCGATGCAAGCGAGTCACATCTTGTTGGGACGACCGTGGCAGTTCGATAGGAGAGCCATACACGACGGCTTCACCAACAAGTACTCGTTTGAGTATAACAATAAAAAGGTATCACTTGTTCCTCTCACTCCTAAACAAGTTTATGAGGATCAAGTGCAGATGCAAAAGGAGTCAGCAAGGGCGACTCCCAAAGAGCAACCCTTACCCAAGAAGGAGAATTCCTTGATTCAAAGAGCCTATCTTGCTCGGGCTAGTGAAGTGAAGGAGGCGGTGAATGAGAAGAGGCAACTGTTCATGTTGTTGTGGAAGGGGAACTTGGTTATTACTCACGATCTACCCCCTCTACCCCCTTCTATTCTGTTTGTTTTACAGGAGTTCGATGATGTTTTCCCGGAGGATACACCACCTGGTCTACCACCCATCCGAGGGATAGAGCATCAGATCGACTTTGTGCCTGGAGCTGTGCTACCAAATCGCCCGGCTTACGGCACCAACCCGGAGGAAACAAAGGAGTTGGAGAAGCAGATTGGCGAGCTGTTAACCAAAGGGCACGTGAAGGAGAGTCTGAGTCCTTGTGCGGAACCTGTACTTCTCGTACCCAAAAAGGATGGCACGATGAGGATGTGTTGCGATTGCCGAGCTATTAACAACATCACGGTAAAGTATCGACATCCCATTCCTAGACTTGATGACATGCTTGATGAATTGTATGGTTCTTGCTTATTTTCTAAAATTGGTTTACGTAGTGGATACCATCAAATTAGGATTAAGGAGGGAGATGAATGGAAAACTGCTTTCAAAACAAAAATTTGTTTATATGAGTGGTTAGTTATGCCTTTTGGACTTACTAATGTTCCTAGTACTTTTATGCGATTGATGAATCATGTTTTGCGTGCTTTTATTGGAAAATTTGTTGTGGTATACTTTGATGATATCTTAGTGTATAGAAAAAGTCATGCTGAGCATGTGGTTCATTTGAGGATGGTTTTGATTGCACTTAGGCAGGAGAAATTATATGCTAACCGTAAGAAGTGCGTCTTTAGCACAGATAGGGTCGTTTTCCTTGGTTTTGTTGTTAGTGCACAGGGTGTACAGGTTGACGAGGAAAAGATACGAGCTATCCAAGAGTGGCCAACGCCAACAAACATTGGAGACGTGCGGAGTTTCCATGGTCTGGCCAGCTTTTATCGACGGTTTGTGCCTAACTTCAGCAGCATGGCGGCACCTTTAACCGCCGTGATCAAGAAGAACGTGGAGTTCAAGTGGGGAAAGGCACAAGACGAAGCCTTTCAGAATTTGAAGGACAAGCTGACACACGCCCCGGTACTATCTCTTCCTAACTTTTCTAAATCTTTTGAGATTGAATGTGATGCTTCTGGAATTGGTATTGGTGCAGTGTTGATGCAAGAACGTCGTCCGATAGCCTATTTCAGTGAGAAGCTAAACGGAGCTACGTTGAACTATCCGACGTATGACAAGGAGTTGTATGCCCTGGTGAGAGCTCTTCAGACGTGGCAGCACTATCTTTGGCCTCGGGAGTTCATCATTCACACCGACCATGAGTCATTGAAGCACCTCAAGGGGCAGAACAAGCTGAACAAGCGCCATGCGAGATGGATGGAGTTCATTGAGACGTTTCCATACGTCATCAAATACAAGCAAGGTAAGGATAATGTGGTGGCTGATGCCCTTTCTCGGAGGTATGCTCTAATTTCGACCATAGATGCTAAGTTACTTGGTTTTAAGCATATTAAGGGTCTATATGAGCATGATGATGATTTTGGTGAGATTTTTAAAGCATGTGCACAAACTGCTAGTGGGGATTACTTTAGGCATGATGATTTTCTCTTTAGGAAAAATAAACTGTGTGTGCCTAGATGCTCTTTACGTGATTTATTGTTGCTTGAATCTCATGGTGGGGGATTAATGGGACATTTTGGTATTGCTAAGACTTTGGATGTTCTGCATGAGCATTTCTTTTGGCCTCATATGAAACGTGATGTTGAAAGAGTTTGTGGTCGTTGTCTTATATGTAAACAGGCTAAGTCTAGAGTTAGTTCCCATGGATTGTACACACCGTTGCCTATTCCTGCATCACCTTGGATTGATATTTCTATGGATTTTGTGATGGGTTTACCTAGGACTAAGCGGGGTAGTGACTCTATTTTTGTGGTAGTTGATCGTTTCTCTAAGATGGCACATTTCATTCCATGTCATAAAACTGATGATGCATCTCATGTGGCTGGTTTATTCTTTAGAGAGATTGTTAGACTACATGGCATGCCTATGACTATTGTGTCTGACAGGGATTCTAAGTTTCTGAGTTATTTCTGGAAGACATTGTGGTGTAAGCTAGGTATGAAATTGCTATTTTCTACTACTTTTCATCCCCAGACTGATGGTCAAACTGAGGTAGTAAATAGGACTTTGTCTACTTTACTACGTGCAATTATAAAGAAACACATTTAAGTCTTGGGAGGAGTGTTTGCCTCATGTAGAGTTTGCATATAATCGTTGTGTTCATTCTGCTACTAAATTTTCGCCTTTTGAGATTGTGTATATGGTTTTAATCCGTTGACTCCTTTGGATTTATCTCCTTTACCTGTGCATGAGCATACTGACCTTGATGGCCAGAAAAGGGCTGATTTTGTGAAACAGATACACGAGACGGCGAGGATGAACATAGAGAGGCGAACCAAGCAATATGCCGAACAAGCGAACAAGGGACGTCGCAAAGTAGTATTTGAGCCTGGTGATTGGGTGTGGTTGCATATGCGCAAGGAGAGGTTTCCATTGCAGCGCCGATCGAAGTTACTTCCTCGTGGCGATGGACCATTCCAGATGTTGGAGCGTATCAACGACAATGCCTACAAACTGGACCTCCCAGGTGAGTACAATGTTAGTGCTACTTTCAATGTTACTGACTTGAGTTTGTTCGATGCAGGTGACGACATGGATTTGAGGACAAATCCTCTTCAAGAGGAGGGGAATGATGCAGCCCAAGAGTCTCGTTGATACAAGACCCAGTGCGAGTTCCAGCTGGACCAGTTACGCGCTCGAGAGCCAAGAAGTTCAAGGCAAGCTTGATGTCGATGATCCAAGAAGTATGGGCGCAAGAGCTATTGAAGAAACCCATTGGTGAAGTGGAGATGCCAAGCCTCATCAATCTGATTGCGTACGAGGAGGCCGAACCAACAGAAGACGAAGTTGGAACCATGAAGACGAAGCCAGAGCAGCTTGTGTAGGACGACATGGAAAGCTGTCGGCCGACAAGTGGTTTGTCGGACGACACCTCTAGGATGTCGGACGACATGCAGTGTAAAAGAGGGACGGTACAGACGGGATTCGCAGGTTGAGCCTGCGAACGACGAAGATTTGTCGGACGACAGGATTTCCTGTCGGACGATAAGAGGATGTCGGACGACACCCTTTCCTGTCGTCCGACATGAGCCCAGATTTTTTATGGAAATCACGTTTTCGCGATTTCGAGACTTTGCAGCATATTTCCTTTTCTTTTGTGGTCTTTTTAGGTCAGCCTATATAAGGCCTTGAACCCTATTGTTTTAGAACACAACTTTGAACTATTGAATTATTTTATGTGAGTTATTTCTCTCTCGATTTCGTTCTCTTTTCGATTATCCAAAGAGATCAACCGGTGAATCTACGAAGCATCCATACTTCGTCGTGTGTCTTCATCGTTCTTCGAATTGCTGAGTCAATCGCGTGTTGGGGTTTAGGTTTCTATCTAAATCATTCCACGAATTAACCCACAGGTTTGAGATCTCCACCCAAGGTATCCAATTTCCGCGTTCTTCGTTTCTAATCTTCCTTATAC
Organism: Euphrasia confusa; assembly: GCA_954870475.1. NCBI lineage: Eukaryota > Viridiplantae > Streptophyta > Magnoliopsida > Lamiales > Orobanchaceae > Euphrasia > Euphrasia confusa. Next base: position 416,866 of record CATPAB010000004.1, on the reverse strand, counting down.
CAATCGAGTTACGTATCACTCGAGTATATGATATATGCAATAATACAAATGATGAAGGGAAAACATGCAATGGCAGTTTCATGGAAGAGTTGGTGAAAGTGTAGGCCTGCATCATCCTGCGCCTGAACGGAGATAAAGATGTTACTCTTATCTACATTCTCATGTAGACCTGAGTATGTTGAGAAAAGTTGCACTCCCCGTCTAAGTGTAGCGATAGACACAGGGTCGGCGTGACAGGCAAGAAGTAAGTCATCAGCAAAACTCAGCATATAGGTTTGTGTCCTCTCACCTCTGCAGTGATACTGGAACTCCGGCTCGGCCTGTATATATGCCACTCCAAGATCCCATGTAATACATCCATCACAAGGACAAAAATAAATGGAGACATCGGGTCCCCCTGCCTCAATCCCCTAGCACCTATGAAATAACCCTCAGACGATCCATTGATGTTCACCGAGTAGGACGAAGTAGTGAGACACTCCATAATCCAACTGATGAACACCTGGTGAACACCTGGTGGAATCCCATGGTCTCCATCGTCGCCTGTACAAAGCTCCACTCAACAGTATCATATGCCTTCATAAGATCGACTTTCAGCACACATCTAGCTGGAAGTCGTCTTTCTCCGTATCCCTGCAGTAACACCTGGGCAAGGAGGATATTATCCACAATGCGTCTGCCAGGGTCGAAGGCCATCTGAGAACTTTCAACCAATAGAGCCATACTGGCACTCATATGATTAGAAATAATTTTCGCTATCACATTGTACAGCACATTGCAGCACGAGATGGGGGGAAAGTCCTTAGGATGCTTCGGGGCAACAACCTTCAGTATAAGCGAAAGAATCGTCGAGTTAACCTCTCTAACAAGATTCCCAGTGCGGAAGAAAACTACAATAGTCGTGAGACTCTCAGATTTAATAACTGGCCAATCTTTTTTGAAGAAAGCCAAGGAGTATCCATCAGGACCCGGGGCTCTATCATCATCGAACGCAAACAGAACACTCTGAATCTCTGCCGCTGTCACCGGTATAATCATGTGCTCTGCCATCACATCTGTCAATCTCCTAGTCACGAAAGGTCGTAAATCTCCTACCACAGGATGGGTAGAAGTACCCAACAGACCTTGAAAGAAAGACACTATCGCGCTGCTAATCTGGGAAGAGTCATGAACAAGCTCTCCCGTAGCAGTCTCGACTTGTACTATACGCGAACGAGCCCCTCGAGTCGCGATACTCCTGAAGAAAAAGGTCGTACACTGATGAACCTCTTTTAACCATGACGTCTTCGTCCTCTGGCGAAGATAAACCTAATCTGCCTCAACTGCTCGTGCATAAAGTCGGCGGCAGATGCCATCCAACTCTAGTAATGGCTCAAAGGTGGGATCTGTACTTAAACACGTATGAATAGAGAGAAAGTACTCCCAAGCCCTTGTCACATTCGCCCCAAGATGCCCCTGTCTCCTCCTCATCTGTCTGAAAATACCCTTAAGAAGCTTAAGCTTTTTAACTACTGAAAACATAGGCAATTGATAAATCGAGATGTCCCAAATACGCCTCGTCTGAGGGATAAAGTTCTCCATTTCAGTAATGTGGTTATCGAAACGAAACCACGCTTTGTATCCTTGACTATTTGTAAATTGTTATGTTCAAAATATTTCATTAAGTGAGAAATTTAAAAATACACTTAGTGAGATAATGTTTAATGTTTTTTATAAACTTACTTAATAATTTTTTTTTTACACATATAATTAATAAAATGCCTGAAATACTCTTTCAATTGGTTGAAAATTGATTTATTTTGTAAAAGAATTATGGAGACCAAATATGTGTCCGGGGACCGAAAATGTTGTCCGAAGACCGAATTAATTATAACATTTTCGGTCTCCTAGTTAACATATTCGGTCTCCAGACACATATTCGGTCCACAACTTTTTTATTCGGTCCCTGAAACTATATTACAAAATAAATCAATTTTCAATAATCAATTTTCAACCAACTGAAAATGTATTTGAAATATTTTATAAATTACTGTATGTGTATAATTTTTTTTATTAAATGAGTGTGTAGAAAAGATAAAATATCTCAATATATTTAAAATATTATCCACTCGTACTTGTCCATATATAGATATATTATCACATTTCATTAATATGCATATAAAATATATTTAAAATATAATATTAATGAATTAAATATAAAAATGTAAAACATTTAATCCACTCGTACTCGTCCATTAATCTATATAGTAGGCAAGTCTGTATAGTAAGTAAGTCTCGAGTCACCGTTCGACTAGCGCCCAGTGCTTTTTAGAACCTTGTTTATCTCACATTGATCAAATACAAGGACCAAGTTATTAAATTCAGTGAGTTCCACATATCACCGATTGGTTCTAGACTTAAAAAAATGGACGAGTAACAGGCGATCTGGCGACAGGGCCACCAAGTGCCCGGAAATCAACAAAATACTTTCAAACTGTCATTTGCCTAAGAAAAATATTGTTTGCTAACTCGAGTATATGATATATGCAATAATTGTTGGAGTTGTGTACTTAATGTCTAGATTTAAGTGACAGAAACTCACGATCCATTGCCATTAATCTATTTAACTAAATGAACAATTGTTTGCGTTTAATTATTTATAATTAAATATATGCAAAACATAGTCCTGGATTCTATACGTTGTAGTTAGTATGGTGTGTCGGGCCCCACACAGAAGATCATACTATCGGTTACTCGTATTTAATCGAACAGTTGCTCACGACCTAGATGGACACGGACCAATCCATCGGTATAGTCGTTGTGTGAGAGAGAAAATAATTTGTCTTAATTATTTTATCACACTTGTACACTTGGTGTATTGAGCGGATCGTTGAGATTCATCGATTAGGATTGCCGGCGATAATCGATTCGAGTCTCAGTGTATTTTATTCTTAATCCCCGAAACTATTGCGGGTGTGTATATTTAATATAAGTGACTTTGATTTACCAAAGGAATTAACCGATTTAATTATTGGGTTAATTACCGGTTAAGTTGGGTCACTATATTTTATATATGGCATGCCGTGAATACTTGACGGGAAAGTGTATCCCGGAAGGGTTGATAATATCCCCGAGATGAGTTCATAAGGAATTATTATGTAAACCCTGCAGGTGGATTCGTTCCGCATAATAATTAAGGTTGAATGGTACTAGTCTCGGATATAAGAGATGAATAAATTAATTAGCAATAAATTAATTTTATTCATGGATATTTATATCTTAAATACACGGAATAAATAATACTACCGGAGAAATATTATTTGATATAATATGGTTTAATATTGGGAGTGCAATTAATTTTATATAGTGGAAAATAGAATTAATTAATATTAATGGATTAATAGATTTGGGCTTGGGCTCAATTTAATCATTAATATTGGAAGCCCAATATTCCACCTCCTTAAGATCCCCTACGTAGCCTATAAAAGCACTACATGGTCTTCTCTATTCTCATAACTTGAAGATCACAATTCTAGAGAGAGAAAGTAGAGAGGGAGATCCATGGAGTTCGGAAGATCGTCGCCCACCCGACGTTCGAGCTAGTGCAAGGAATACGTGGGAAGGTCTCAAGGTCTTCATAGATCTCGTTTCTCCGTACAACGAGAACAAAGGTAAAATCGTGAAAACCCCCTCGATGATTTTACATGTTAATTATCGTGAAAATACCGTGAACCAAGATCCGAGGGATGAACCCGGGGATGGGAATCGACCTCGCGGTGGTGATCGAAGATCACCGGACCGCGGGAGGTCGGGAGATCCCCGCCGGGATCACACGAAAACCCCTCGGCTGGACGCCGAGGGTGGCGATCGGCCCTAGGGCACGATCGCCGATCGCGCAAGGGAGGAGCCCCGGCTGGACGCCGGGGCGTGCGATCGACCACCGTGGTCGATCGCTGGGGCGCCGCGGCTGTCCGCTGGGCGGACGCCCCTCCTCCACGGCGGTGGCGGTGAGTCGCCGGACTCACCGCCGGGGGCTGCAACGAGCAGCCCGCGGGGATGCACGTGCATCCCCGGCGATCGTATTCGATCGCGAGCCCCTCGCGGGGCTCGGCTGGACATGCCGCGGGTTTATCCCGCGGCGGTGGTTGTTCGGTCGGGCCCGGTTCGCATGGTGGTTCGTGGTTGTTTTCCGGCGAAAGGTTTTTCGATTGGATTGTCGGTTCCGCAATTTTGACAATCCGGATATTCGAAGGATTTCGGTCGGAATTAATTAGATAATTTATTTATTTAAATTTATTAATTCCGGGATATCGAATTCCAACAATTGGTATCAGAGAGTTAGTTTTAGTTCACGGTATTTTTCGATAAATTGTTCTACCTTGCAGGGTTTCCGACTATTATGGCTAGATATAATTGTTCTTAATTATTGTCATAATATTGTTCTTGATTATTAAACTCTCGGACATGTCGAGATTCGTTTTATGTGTGGTGAATGCTTGTAATAGTAAAAAATTCGGGGGTTGACCGAATTTAGGTTTATTATTACGTTCTACTTTTTCCGGAAAATGTATAGGGTCGATTTCATGTATAGAATCGATACCGGATAATTGTAATTAAATTATGTAATTTATTTTACGTTGGATCGATGCCGAAACGACCGCCGGAAGAAGACGTGTGACGGAGGAGACGAATAGAGGGAGGGCTCGATCGGCCATCCCCATGGCCGATCTCATGAGGCTCGATCGACCACCATGAGGAGTTCGACTCCTCTAGGTGGGTGGTCGATCATGGTGAGTGCGGGGATCCCCAACCCGCGTTCATCTCGGCCAAGATCCAACTTTCCTAAATTGATTCGGTTTTCCTATTTTGAGTATTCCTATTTTTGGGAATTCTCATGGAAATAGGAAAAGAATTAATTGGAATTAATTTATTTCCTTATTCTATTATGGAAGTCTTCTAGAATATTCTAAGTTCTACTTGGAATAGGATTCTAGAGATTTAATAGAATTAGAAAGGAAAATAATTAATTATTAAATTAAATTAATTTCCTATTTGATTATTCCTATTTAATGGGAATTTTCATGGACATAGAAATTAATTAATTTTGGAAAGTAGAAGAGTCCTAAATTAATTTTTCCTTATTTAATTATTCCTTTATGGAATTTTTTAATGGATTAGGAAAGGAATTAATTTGGAAGGACTAGGAGTCCTAAATTATTTTATTTCCTTATTTCATTATGGAAATCATCTAGAATATTCCAAGTGGGTCTTGGATAGATTATTCTAGAGATTTAATGAAGTAGAAAGGGAAAAATAAAATAGATTTATTTTATTTCCTTATTCTATTATAGATGTCTTCTAGAATATTTCAAGTGGGTCTTGGATAGATTATTCTAGAGATTTAATAGAATTAGATAGGAAAATAAATAAATAAAAATATTAATAATATTTAATTTTATTTTTGATTTATTCGATTGACTTAATTTCGAATTAAGTAACTTTTGGATTTATTAAAAATAAATAGATTTAAATATTGGAATTAATATTCCCGTCACATGGAGCATTCAAGAACGAAGACTAAAGACTAGAAGATGCGTACGGAGATGCGATAAAGCCATAATAGTCGGAAAATAATATTCTAGTATTATTTTGATTATGTGATAATATTCTATGTGCTTTATTTCATGTATGCATGCTTATGTGTATTTAATTATGCATTAGATAGCGTATCCCTTTATTGTAAAAAGCTAAGTGGGAGAGGGTATGGAAACATATCCATGGTCTCCATTGCTGTTCTCTTGGTGACTTTTATGGACTTTTGAAGTTCGTTTAGACAAGTCATTGGAGGAGAATTCTTGTAATTCCTTTTACGAGAAACATTGATTAAGTTTATCAAACAATGCCTAATTTGTTTTTCCAAAACTGATTACAAGTCGACTCATTCTCACCCCGGGGAGTGGAATGGAGCCAAAGCCACTTGGTCATGTCGAGGACACAAATTAGAGACTTTCGTGTCATTTGATGACTAGATCGATTGTCTGCTCGGCTCCCTCATTCTATGAGAGATAGGGTTGTTCGCATGGTGAATCACTGGTAAGAAACTTCGAGTTTCACTTATGATTCTCCGCGTCTTGATTTACAAGATCGAATGGATCAAGTAATTGGATGTCAATTGTAAAAGTCTTTTGGTGTAGTAAACGTCCACACTATCGTGGCTTGCTACATTGAATGGGACTTTGGAACGATTGATGTAGACAGTTATAGAAGGGAGTAAAGGAGCGTATGTTAACGTAAACGTCCACACTATCGTGGCTTGCGGTGAATATGCGTGTCCCAAACAATCTTCTTAGATACTGAGTAATGGTTTACACTTAGGTACGCTTTATAGTATTCTTCCCATCGAAGTAACGCTATAATTGATGTACGACCGAAGGAAATCTAATTGCTAAATCATTTGGATAGGTAAACGTCCACACTATCGTGGCTTGCCATATCTGATGGGATTTTAGATGTGATTAGTGGTTTAATGATATTATTTGAGGGAGATAATATCGGAGATTAAATCGATTGTTTGTTGTTATATGTGCTCATAGATTAGGATATGGCTTTGAACCCACTTCCTGTGATACGTAAGGATTTTAAACTCATTGGTCCCTAAATGTAATGATTGGAATAGAGATCTAGACATTGTCCAGACTGTTGAAGAGTACTGGTTAGTACTCAATAAGCTTTGTCCTCCCGAGCCTATTGACATAGGCGGCTAGACAAGAAGCGATGAGGATACTCATAAAGGCCAGTCGCTTCGAGGAAACGCTTAAACACGTTTTTGAGATGATTGACCTTTTAGACGAGTTGAGTCGGAAATCGCAAGCTCTTGTAGCCAATGCCAAAGGTTTTGAACCTAAGGGGAAAATCGGGGGAAAGGAAAAGCAAGCAAAGAAACCCAGTGGTCCTAAGTGTCTTGGACCACGAGATGGGATGAGAAAGCCAAAAGGCAAGTGTTCTCGATGCAAACAGTCTGGGTACTGGAAGTCTGATTATCCTCTCAAAGAAAGTACGAAATTTTCTTTAGTCGTAAAACATAGTCAGTGGTATTATCTACCGGAACCTGGTGTGTAGATATGGAACCATTGACGGTATGTGCATTCTAAATGCAAAGGTTCCAGGAAACCTGACGACTTAGAAAAGAAAAGATCGTAGTCTACATGGGCAATGCTGTAGAGGAGGCAGCAGTCGCAGTGGAGGACATTTTATAGGATTTCATTTTGAGTTATTGCTTTTATGTACCTTTCATATTAGAAAGAACTTTGTTCTGGATTTCTAATAAATGGATATTTTATTTCTTTTAATCATTTGATGGTTATAAGAAGAAATAATGATATTATCTATTTTGGTACATTAGCTAGCAATATATAAATGATGAATCCTGAGTCCACCACGATGCAACGAACCGTAGTATAAAACTCGTTTTACTAATAAGAGATTTCTTTATCAATTATACTTGTGGATTCTTATGCTGAGTCATGTTTATTCAAATAAGAAGTTCAAAGGTCGAAAATTGATATTTTGATCAATTAAGTTGAAGGAGTGGACCTTCCGACCTAAGAATCTAATTTGGAAGATAATATGACTAAGCAATCCTTTATGGATATAAGATGTAAGATCCGGACAAGTATAAGAATTGATTGACTCTGATGTATGCAGACCTATGCCTACTCAGACAATAAGGTACGAGTACTTCATTTTATGATTACTCGAAAAATGGATTAGAATACCTGATGTGCCACAAAAGCAAGTGTTTTGACAAGTCAATGGACACTAAGCAATTGTGGAGAACCATCAAGGTATATCCATTTGTAGCCTGCGATTTGATCGCGGAGGCAAGTACCTGTCTGAGGAATGCATGGCATACTGATCAGAGATTGGGATTTGATCCCAAATGACTACACCATACACTTTTGTGTAAGAAATGGTGTGTCGTAAATAAGAAATGGAACTCTTATAGAGATAGTAAAAGATGAGTTATACGGAACTACCTATGTTCTATGGATATGTCTGGAAACAACGGCGCATTCAAATGCGGTTGTAGAATATCCTAGAAGAACAAAAGATGTGTGTTCAATAGTACTATGAACCAGAAGGACGTTATAAGTTCTAACGCCCGGTTCTTAGAGAAGGACTCTATAATGAACCACAAGCCCAAAGTGACGTAATACTTTGAAATGAGAGAGAAAGATTAAGACTTAGAACCAGCCAAACCGAGTAGCGGTACACCACTAACTGCACCTACTGTTATCACTGTTTATACACCGGAATGCCATTGTAGTGGGAGGTTGTGGGACAACCGGAGATATTCATAAGACTAGGAGAGTCTTCGGACTCTGGACCTAGATTACATGAAATCGATCCCTAGATCTACAAGAAGGCCGTACTAGATCTAAATGTGCCTTCTTGGAGAGCAATAAGGATTATTGCTAAGAGGCGAGATCATTTAGAGTACAAGCTTAGTTGATCCATTTATGGATTGAAACAAAGCATTGAGTTCGTGGTACTTGCAAATTGATGAGATAGTCCATTTTATGGATTCATCAAAAGCATAGACGAATTGTGTGTATTGGAAACGTGATGGAAAACAAGGTGGTGTTTCTCGGAGGTTTTATGTAGATGACACTCTTATCATTGGCAACAATGTAAAGATGTTGTCAGACATAAAATGATGGTTGTCTAGAAAAATCGATATATGAGATGAAGAAGAAGTTAGAGCATGTTCTTAAGATCTAGGATCTTAAGAAAAGAACATTGTACTTCTCCTGGACATCTTACATATATATGATTATGGTTCGTTTTAACATGCAAGATTCCGAGAAAGGTTTGTTACCTTTCAGAGACGGAATGCATCTATCTAAGGATATGTGTTTTGAAACACAAAAGGAGATAGAAGCAATGAAAGCAGTTTCCTACACTTTGAGTGTGGAAAGCTTAATAAATGCATTGTTGAAAACAAGAACCTGATATCGGCTATGCGGTTAGCATAGTGGGAGGATATCAAGGTAATCCTGGAAAGGAATATTCGACTGCCGTAAAAGTACTTTCGAAGTACTGTTCTAGACTACGAAGCAGACGAGTTTTTCCTTTGGATTACATTCTCTTAGATTTCTAATCGAATGAGGACCGGTGTAAGTCGATATCAGGCTATGTGTTTCACTATTGAAGGAGAAGGAGTTTTAACATGGAAGAGTGATAAGCACGATGCTTTTCGGACTCTGCCATGGGTAACCAAATAGCGGCCTCAGAGGCAGCGGAAGTTTTGGTATAACTCCGGGATAATCTCTGGGACTTAGAAGTGATTCTTAATTTTCCAAAAGGCTATGTGTATAGCGGTGCGATGGCAAATGGTAAGAAATCACAAGTCCATAAGTGTAAGAAAACACATAGTGCAAGTACCACCTGATACGAGTCATCGTCGAGGGAGACGACGCTGTAGTCACCAAGATAACTTCAGAGCGGCAACCTAGAGTGCTCATTCACATAGTACTTCTTGGAAGTACAACTTAAGCACGTGATGAGTATGGGAGTTGGGAGTTTGGAGGAAATGACTAGACCTTAGTACAAGTGGGAGATTGTTGGAGTTGTGTACTTAATGTCTAGATTTAAGTGACAGAAACTCACGATCCATTGCCATTAATCTATTTAACTAAATGAACAATTGTTTGCGTTTAATTATTTATAATTAAATATATGCAAAACATAGTCCTGGATTCTATACGTTGTAGTTAGTATGGTGTGTCGGGCCCCACACAGAAGATCATAATATCGGTTACTCGTATTTAATCGAACAGTTGCTCACGACCTAGATGGACACGGACCAATCCATCGGTATAGTCGTTGTGTGAGAGAAAAAATAATTTGTCTTAATTATTTTATCACACTTGTACACTTGGTGTATTGAGCGGATCGTTGAGATTCATCGATTAGGATTGCCGGCGATAATCGATTCGAGTCTCAGTGTATTTTATTCTTAATCCCCGAAACTATTGCGGGTGTGTATATTTAATATAATTGACTTTGATTTACCAAAGGAATTAACCGATTTAATTATTGGGTTAATTACCGGTTAAGTTGGGTCACTATATTTTATATATGGCATGCCGTGAATACTTGACGGGAAAGTGTATCCCGGAAGGGTTGATAATATCCCCGAGATGAGTTCATAAGGAATTATTATGTAAACCCTGCAGGTGGATTCGTTCCGCATAATAATTAAGGTTGAATGGTACTAGTCTCGGATATAAGAGATGAATAAATTAATTAGCAATAAATTAATTTTATTCATGGATATTTATATCTTAAATACACGGAATAAATAATACTACCGGAGAAATATTATTTGATATAATATGGTTTAATATTGGGAGTGCAATTAATTTTATATAGTGGAAAATAGAATTAATTAATATTAATGGATTAATAGATTTGGGCTTGGGCTCAATTTAATCATTAATATTGGAAGCCCAATATTCCACCTCCTTAAGATCCCCTACGTAGCCTATAAAAGCACTACATGGTCTTCTCTATTCTCATAACTTGAAGATCACAATTCTAGAGAGAGAAAGTAGAGAGGGAGATCCATGGAGTTCGGAAGATCGTCGCCCACCCGACGTTCGAGCTAGTGCAAGGAATACGTGGGAAGGTCTCAAGGTCTTCATAGATCTCGTTTCTCCGTACAACGAGAACAAAGGTAAAATCGTGAAAACCCCCTCGATGATTTTACATGTTAATTATCGTGAAAATACCGTGAACCAAGATCCGAGGGATGAACCCGGGGATGGGAATCGACCTCGCGGTGGTGATCGAAGATCACCGGACCGCGGGAGGTCGGGAGATCCCCGCCGGGATCACACGAAAACCCCTCGGCTGGACGCCGAGGGTGGCGATCGGCCCTAGGGCACGATCGCCGATCGCGCAAGGGAGGAGCCCCGGCTGGACGCCGGGGCGTGCGATCGACCACCGTGGTCGATCGCTGGGGCGCCGCGGGCTGGTGCCGCGGCTGTCCGCTGGGCGGACGCCCCTCCTCCACGGCGGTGGCGGTGAGTCGCCGGACTCACCGCCGGGGGCTGCTACGAGCAGCCCGCGGGGATGCACGTGCATCCCCGGCGATCGTATTCGATCGCGAGCCCCTCGCGGGGCTCGGCTGGACATGCCGCGGGTTTATCCCGCGGCGGTGGTTGTTCGGTCGGGCCCGGTTCGCATGGTGGTTCGTGGTTGTTTTCCGGCGAAAGGTTTTTCGATTGGATTGTCGGTTCCGCAATTTTGACAATCCGGATATTCGAAGGATTTCGGTCGGAATTAATTAGATAATTTATTTATTTAAATTTATTAATTCCGGGATATCGAATTCCAACAATAATACAAATGATGAAGGGAAAACATGCAATGGCAGTTTCATGGAAGAGTTGGTGAAAGTGTAGGCCTGCATCATCCTGCGCCTGAACGGAGATAAAGATGTTACTTTTATCTACATTCTCATGTAGACCTGAATATGTCGAGAAAAGTTGCACTCCCCGTCTAAGTGTAGCGATAGACACAGGGTCGGCGTGACAGGCAAGAAGTAAGTCATCAGCAAAACTCAGCATATAGGTTTGTGTCCTCTCACCTCTGCAGTGATACTGGAACTCCGGCTCAGCCTGTATATATGCCACTCCAAGATCCCATGTAATACATCCATCACAAGGAGAAAAAGAAATGGAGACATCGGGTCCCCCTGCCTCAATCCCCTAGCACCTAAGAAATAACCCTCAGACGATCCATTGATGTTCACCGAGTAGGACGGAGTAGTGAGACACTCCATAATCCAACTGATAAACACCTGGTGGAATCCCATGGTCTCCATCGTCGCCTGTACAAAGCTCCACTCAATAGTATCATATGCCTTCATAAGATCGACTTTCAGCACACATCTAGCTGGAAGTCGTCTTTGTTCGTATCCCTGAAGTAACTCCTGGGCAAGGAGGATATTATCCACAATGCGTCTGCCAGGGTCGAAGGCCATCTAAGAACTTTCAACCAATAGAGCCATACTGGCACTCATATGATTAGAAATAATTTTCGCTATCACATTGTACAGCACATTGCAGTACGAGATGGGGGGAAAGTACTTAGGATGCTTCGGGGCAACAACCTTCAGTATAAGCGAAATAATCTTCGATTTAACCTCTCTAACAAGATTCACAGTGCGGAAGAAATCTACAATAGTCGTGAGACTCTCAGATTTAATAACCGGCCAAGCTTTTTTGAAGAAAGCCGAGGAGTATCCATCAGGACCCGGGGTGTTGGAGTTGTGTACTTAATGTCTAGATTTAAGTAACGGAAACTCACGATCCATTGCCACTAATCTATTTAATTAAATAAACAATTATTTGCATTTAATTATTTATAATTAAATAAGTGCAAATTATAGTCCTGGATTATATACGTTGTAGTTAATATGGTGTGCGACGTCACACAGAAGATCATACTATCGGTTACTCGTATTTAATCAAACAGTTGCTCACGACCTAGATGGACACGGACCAATCCATCGGTATAGTCGTTGTGTGAGAGAGAAAATAATTTTTCTTAATTATTTTATCACACTTGTACACTTGGTGTATTGAGCGGATCTGCTTGAGATTTATCGATTAAGATTGCCGGCGATAATCGATTTAAATCTCTGAGTATTTTATTCTTAATCCCCGATACTATTGCGGATGTGTATATTTAATATAAGTAACTTTGATTTACCAAAGGAATTAACCGATTTAATTATTGGGTTAATTACCGGTTAAGTTGGGTCACTATATTTTATATATGGCATGCCGTGAATACTTGACGGGAAAGTGTATCCCGTAAGGGTTGATAATATCCCCGAGATGAGTTCATAAGGAATTATTATGTAAACCCTGCAGGTGGATTCGTTCCGCATAATAATTAAGGTTGAATGGTACTAGTCTCGGATATAAGAGATGAATAAATTAATTAGCAATAAATTAATTTTATTCATGGATATTTATATCTTAAATACACGGAATAAATAATACTACCGGAGAAATATTATTTGATATAATATGGTTTAATATTGGGAGTGCAATTAATTTTATATAGTGGAAAATAGAATTAATTAATATTGATAAGGATTAATAGACTTGAGCATTGGGCTCAATTTAATCTTCAATATTGGAAGCCCAATATTCCACCTCCTTTAGATCCCCTACGTAGCCTATAAAAGCACTACATGGTCTTCTCTATTCTCATAACTTGAAGATCACAATTCTAGAGAGAGAAAGTAGAGAGGAGGATCCATGGAGTTCGGTAGATCGTCGCCCACACGACGTCCGGGCTAGTGCAAGGAATACGTGGGAAGATCTCAAGGTCATCATAAGATCTCGTTTCTCCGCACAACGAATCGAAAGGTGAATTAAATAATTGCTATTTAATTCTTGTTTTATTGAAATCAATTATCGAAAAACAAGATCCAAGGATCGAACCCCGGATTAGACGACGAACGCGTGGTGGCGATCTAGGATCGCCGGACCACGGCGATCGCCGCCTAGGGTTTCGCATGGGGCGAGAGGGTCGAACCCTCGGCTGGACCGAGGGTATGCGATCGATCACTTGGATTGATCGCGGAGGGTGCGGGCTGGTGCCGCCCCTCCCCACCGTGAAGGTGGGCCCCCTCCAGGCGGCGGCGAGTCGCCGGACTCGCCGCGGGGGCTGCTGGGCAGCCCCACCCCAACCGATCGATGAGCGATCGGTGATCGCATGGAGCCCCGCTCGCGGGGGCTCGACTGGGGCAGCGGCGTGCCTTCGGGTGCGTCGTGTCCTCGGTCGTGTTCCGGCGCGTGCGGTGGTGTTCGCGTGATCTCCGGCGAAGGGTTTTTGATCGGAGTTGTCATGTTCCGCAATTCCGGCAACTCCGGGATATCGAATTCCAACAATTGGTATCAGAGTGTACGGTTACGTTTTTCGTTAATTGTTTCGATAATCGATTATCGTTGTTTATAGCCATAGATTAATTTAATTTAATTAAATTATTGTGCTATATATATTGTTCTACGTACTTGTTTTTCTCTCTCGTATGAATTGTGTTCGTCGGAAAAATTAAATATTAAAAATCGAGGGTTTTCGGAAATCGAACCGGATCGAACGTGCGCTCGGTGCGGGCTGCCGGGGAGGTGGCTGGAAGCACGAGCAAGGGCCGGGCTGTTTCAGCTGCTCTCGGAGCAGCGGTGAGGCGGCACGGGCTGGGCTGTTGGCAAGGATCGACGGCATGATCGCCGGATGTCGATCGCCGACGAGCTGGAGCTCTCCGCTGCTGGTACGCCTTCGAAGCGGGCTGCTGGGGCAGCGGCGTGAGCTGGGCGTGTGGACTGCTGGGGCAGCGGCTGGTCGTCAGGCCGGGAGTCGTTTGCTCAGGCGAAGGTCCACACGCGCTCGTGCACAAGCTGCTTATGAAAGGTGCACAGCTGCTGGACGTTCATGGACTTTCAATCGAACTTGCAGTTGGGTTTTTCTTTTTGAATAATCAATTGGGTTGATTGATTTGCATGGCCTGATGCGTTTGCATGGTCATTTGATGATGTCCATGGGCACATGCACTGCATGTGCGAGTGCGAGTGCCTGTGCATGGTTCGATTGGGCACGAACCTAGATAATTCGAGCGGGTCTCGTTTTTTGGTTCGTCCCGGTAAATCCGATCTTTCCGGAAATAATTTAATCTTTCTAATTTTATTTAATTTAATTTTGGAATTAATTCAAATTCTATTTGGATTATATTTCTTAATTATGGAATTAAATAATGGAATTAGATGGAGAGTTAAATTAGGAAAGAAAATCCTAGTTTCTCTAGATATCCTATACCTACTTGGATTAGAAGTCTTAAGAAGAATCAAAATTCGATTTTGATTAGGATTCTTGAGATCTAATTTAAATAGGATTGAGAAATTATTAAAATATTGATTTTATTTAATTTAAGTATTTTATTTAAAATCATTAGATTAATTCAAAATTTATTTTGGATTGGAAAATCTTGGATTTTATTTAAAATAGAATTAAATATGGAAATCAATGGATTTTAATAATATTGATTTTATTTAATTTAAGTATTTTATTTAAAATCATTAGATTAATTCAAAATTTATTTTGAATTGGATAATCTTGGATTTTATTTAAAATAGAATTAAATATGGAAATCAATGGAATTGATTTTATTTAATTGGAGCAAAATTAAATATGAGAATCAAAGAATTTTTCCGTCGCTCGGCAAAGTATTCAAGACGTAGAATGGAGGCTCAAGACAAGCATGCTGGAATTCATCAAGGTACGAATAGTCGAGAAATAATTTTACTTGAGTAATTATTTGATTATTTGTGAACGTACTTGCATGAAATGTATGTTTGTTATTATGCTTATGTGTATTTAATTATGCATTAGATAGCGTATCCCTTTGTTATAAAAAGCTAAGTGGGAGAGGGTATGGAAACATATCCATGGTCTCCATTGCTGTTCTCTTGGTGACTTTTATGGACTTTTGAAGTTCGTATAGATAAGTCATTGGAGGAGAATTCTTGTAATTCCTTTTACGAGAAACATTGATTAAGTCTATCAAACAATGCCTAATTTGTCTTTCCAAAACTGTCTTCAAGTCGACTCATTCTCACCCCGGGGAGTGGAATGGAGCCAAAGCCACTTGGTCATGTCGAGGACACAAATTAGAGGCAGTCGTACCATCTTTTGAAGGTGGATCGATTGTCTGCTCGGCTCCCTCATTTATGAGAGATAGGGTTGTTCGCATGGTGAATCACTGGTTAGAAACTTTGAGTTTCACTTATGATTCTCCGCGTCTTGATTTACAAGATTAAATGATTCAAGTAATTGGGAGTCAATTGTAAAAGTCTTTTGGTGTAGTGAACGTCCACACTATCGTGGCTTGCTACATTGAATGGGATTTTGGAACGATTGATGTAGACAGTTATAGAAGGGAGTAAAGGAGCGTATGTTAACGTAAACGTCCACACTATCGTGGCTTGCGGTGAATATGCGTATCCCAAACAAACTTCTTAGATACTGAGTAATGGTTTACACTTAGGTACGCTTCTTAGTATTCTTCCCATCGAAGTAACGCTAATGATGATGTACGACCGAAGGAAATCTAATTGCTAAATCATTTGGATAGGTAAACGTCCACACTATCGTGGCTTGCCATATCTGATGGGATTTTAGATGCGATTAGTGGTTTAATGATATTATTTGAGGGAGATAATATCGGAGATTAAATCGATTGTTTGTTGTTATATGTGCTCATAGATTAGGAGATGGCTTTGAACCCACTTTATGTGATAACTAAGGATTTTTAAACTCACTGGTCCCTAAATGTAATGATTGGAATAGAGATCTAGACATTGTCCAGACTGTTGAAGAGTACTGGTTAGTACTCAGTAAGCTTTGTCCTCCCGAGCCTATTGACATAGGCGGCTAGACAAGAAGCGATGAGGATACTCATAAAGGCCAGTCGCTTCGAGGAAACGCTTAAACACGTTTTTGAGATGATTGACCTTTTAGACGAGTTGAGACGGAAATCGCAAGCTCTTGTAGCCAATGCCAAAGGTTTCGAACCTAAAGGGAAAAATCGGGGGAAAGGAAAAGCAAGCAAAGAAACCCAGTGGTCCTAGGTTTCTTGGACCACGAGATGGGACGAGAAAGCCATGAGGCAAGAGTTCTCGATGCAAACAGTCTGGGTACTGGAAGTCTGATTATCCTCTCAAAGAAAGTACGAAATTTTCTTTAGTCGTAAAACATAGTCAGTGGTATTATCTGTTGGAGTTGTGTACTTAATGTCTAGATTTAAGTAACGATAAACTCCCGGTCATAGCATTTAATCTATTAAATAAACAATTGTTTGCTTTTAATTATTATTAATTAAATATATGCAAATCATAGTCCTGGATTTTATACGTTGTAGTTAGTATGGTGTGTCGGGCCCCACACAGAAGATCATACTATCGGTTACTCGTATTTAATCAAACAGTGGCTCACGACCTAGATGGACCCGGACCAATCCATCGGTATAGTCGTTGTGTGAGAGAGAAAATAATTTGTCTTAATTATTTTATCACACTTGTACACTTGGTGTATTGAGCGGATCGTAGAGATTCATCGATTAGGATTGCCGGCGATAATCGATTCGAGTCTCAGAGTATTTTATTCTTAATCCCCGATATTGTTGCGGGTGTGTATATTTAATATAAGTGACTTTGATTTACCAAAGGAATTAACCGATTTAATTATTGGGTTAATTACCGGTTAAGTTGGGTCACTATATTTTATATATGGCATGCCGTGAATGATTGACCGGACAGTGTATCCCGGAAGGGTTGATAATATCCCCGAGATGAGTTCAAAAGGAATTATTGTGTAAACCTCATGAGTGGATTCGTTCCGCACAATAATTAAGGTTGAATGGTACTAGTCTCGGATTCAAGAGATGAATATAAATTAATTAGCAATAAATTAATTTTATTCATGGATATTTAAATCTTAAATACACGGAATAAATAATACTACCGGAGAAATATTATTTGATATAATATGGTTTAATATTGGGAGTGCAATTAATTTATATAGTGGAAAATAAATTAATTAATATTAATGGGAGATTAATAGATTTGGGCTTGGGCTCAATTTAATCATTAATATTGGAAGCCCAATATTCCACCTCCTTTAGATCCCCTACGTAGCCTATAAAAGCACTACATGGTCTTCACTTTTTCATAAGACAAGAATATCAATAGTTGATAGTTCTAGAGAGTTGAAGAGGATCCATAAGCTTGGAGGATCGTCGCCCACCCGACGTTCAAGCTAGTGCAAGGAATACGTGGGAAGATCGTAAGGTCATCAACTTAGATTCTATTCTCCGCACAACGAATTAAAAGGTAAAATCATAAACTCCTTTGTGTGAATTTATGTGGATTAATTGTGATACATACATGAACGGAAGATCCGGGAAAACGACGAACTTCGGGGACGGGGATTCGAGATCCCCGGCGAAGGTTCGAAGGACCCTCGGCTGGGAGCCGAGGGGTGCGATCGAGCCCTAGGGCATCGATCGCGGGGCCCACACGAGGACGCCCCGGCTGGACGCCGGGGCACGCGATCGACCGCGGGGTCGATCGCCGGGCGAACCGCGGCTGGGCCGCGGCGGGTGCGCTGGGCGCACCGCCCTCCTCGGCGGCGGCGGTGAGTCGCCGGACTCACCGCCGGGGGCTGTTCGGAACAGCCCCACGGGGATGCGCGTGCATCCCCGGCGATCGCTAGGGTTAGCGATCGCGAGCCCCGTGCGGGGGCTCGGCTGGGCGCGCGGGTTCGTCCCGTGCGGTGCTCGGTCGAGCTCCGGCTCGTGCGGTGGTTCGCGGTTTCATCTCCGGCGAGAGGATTTCGGTCGGGTTGTCGGTTTCCGCATATTTAGATAACCCGGGATATCGAATTCCAACAATTGGTATCAGAGCGTTTGGTTTCGTGTTCATGTATGTGTTCAATTGCGTTCTACCTTGCAGGGATTCCGACTATCATGGTTTAATTAATTGTTAATTTTTAGTTTAATTAATTGCTATTTAATTTACCATGATTGTTCGTTTATTAAACTCTCGGACATGTCGAGATTCGTTTTATGTGGATGAATGCTTGTAATAGTAAAAATTCGGGGGTTGACCGAATTTAGGATTTATTATTACGTTCTATGTTTTCCGGAAAGTGTATAGAGTCGATTTCATGTATAGAATCGATACCGGAATTGTAAATTTATTTCTTGTAATTTATTTACGTTGGATCGATGCCGAGACGACCACCGGGGAACTCATGAGACGAAGAAGACGAAGAGGACGAAGAACCGGGGGGTCGATCAACCCCATGATCGACCCCATGACCGAAGCCATGGGGAGGGGTCGATCGCCCCTCGGCTGGGGCTGCCGCCGGCAAGGTGGTGGCCGGCCGGATGGGGCGGCGGCGGCGGTGCCCTCTCCGGTGGTGGCGGCGGTCGGTGGTGGTGGTGGTGCGGGGATCCCCAACCCGTGCTACTCCTACTCCTACCAAGATTCACTTTCCTAATTAATTCAAGTTTTCCTATTTTGAGTATTCCTAAGTATGGGAACTCTCATAGAGATAGGAAAAGAATTAATTAATATTATTTATTTCCTTATTCTATTATGGAAGTCTTCTAGAATATTTCAAGTTCTACTTGGAATAGGAATCTAAAGATTTAATAGAATTAGATAGGAAAAGAATTAATATTATTTATTTCCTTATTCTATTATAGAAATCTTCTAGAATATTTCAAGTTCTACTTGGAATAGAAATCTAGAGATTTAATAGAATTAGATAGGAAAATAATTAATTTATTTCTATTTGATTATTCCTATTTTATGGGAATTTTCATAGACATGGAAACTAATTAATCTTGGAAAGTAGAAAAGTCCTAATTTATTTTATTTCCTTATTCTATTATAGAAGTTTTCTAGAATATTCCAAGTTTGACTTGGATAGATTATTCTAGAGATTTAATGGAATTAGATAGGAAAATAAAATAAATAAAAATATTAATAATATTTAATTTTATTTTTGATTTATTCGATTGACTTAATTTTCGAATTGAGTATCTTTTGGATTTATTGAAAATAAATAGATTTAAATATTGGGATTAATATTCTCGTCACATGGAGCATTCAAAAACGAAGACTGAAGACTAGAAGACGCATACGGAGATGGAATAAAGCCATGATAGTCGGAAAATAATTTTCTAGCTTATTTTGACTATGTGATATGTGCTTTATTACTTGTATGCATGCTTATGTGTTTAATTATGCATTAGATAGCGTATCCCTTTGTTATAAAAAGCTAAGTGGGAGCGGGGATGGAAACATTCCCATGGTCTCCATTACTGTTCTCTTGGTGACTCTTATGGACTTTTGAAGTTCGTATAGATGTGTCATTGGAGGAGAATTCTTGTAATTCCTCTTACGAGAAACATTGATTAAGTTTATCAAACAATGCCTAATTTGTCTTTCTGAAACTGACTTCAAGTCGACTCATTCTCACCCCGGGGAGTGGAATGGAGCCAAAGCCACTTGGTCATGTGGATGACACAAATTAGAGGCAGTCGTACCATTCTTTGATAGATGGATCGATTGTCTGCTCGGCTCCCTCATCTAATGAGAGATAGGGTTGTTCGCATGGTGAGTCACTGGTTAGAAACTTCGAGTTTCACTTATGATTCTCCGCGTCTTGATTTATGAAATCGAATGTCTCAAGTGATTGGATTTCAATTGTAAAAATCTTTTGGTGTAGTAAACGTCCACACTATCGTGGCTTGCTGCATTGAATGGGATTTTGGATCGATTGATGTAGACAGTTATAGAAGAAAGTGAAGGTTCATGTATTAGCGTAAACGTCCACACTATCGTGGCTTGCGGTAATATACGAGTCCCAAACAATCTTCTTAGATACTGAGTAATGGTTTACACTTAGGTACGCTCTATCGTATCCTTCCCATCGAAGTAACGCTATAGTGATGTACGACCAAAGCAAATCTAATTGCTAAATCATTTGGATGGGTAAACGTCCACACTATCGTGGCTTGCCTTATCTGATGGGATTTTAGATGTGATTAGTGATTTAATGATATTATTTGAGGGAGATAATATCGGATATTAAATTAATTGTTTGTTTAAATGTGCTTATAGGTTTAGAGAATAGCTATGAACCCACTTTCTATGATACTCAAGGAGCATAAGCTCACTGGCCCCAACTATATTGATTGGAAGAGAAATTTAGACATTGTCCTAACTTCGGAGGAGTACAAGTTTGTACTCCATGAAGTGTGCCCTGCTGAGCCCACGGCTGCCTCAACTGATGAGGAAAAACTGACATATCGGAAGTGGAAAAAGGCTGATGAAATGGCTAGGTGTTATATTTTGGCTTCCATGTCAAATGTACTCCAAACCCAACATGAGTCGATGGACACTGCCTATGATATGATGTTTAACCTCAAGGAGATGTTTGGGGAGCAAGATCGTGCGGCAAGGCAAGAAGCCATGAGAGTCCTCATGTCGACTACTCAATCTGAAGGAACGCCCGTTGGGGAGCACGTTCTTAAGATGATGAGTATGTTGAATGAACTTGAGGTCCTAGGAGCTTCTATTGATGGTGAGACGCAAGTCGACATCATACTCCAGTCTCTGGCCCCTAGTTTTGAGCAGTTTCGTATGAGCTATAATATGGGTAAACTATCTTATACTCTTGCGCAACTCCTGACTGAACTAAAGGCGGCAGAGGGGATCTACAAGAAGGGCAAGTCTCAAGCGCTTGTAGCTACCAAGTCCAAAGGCTTTAAGCCTAGTGGAGGTAGGGGCAAGAGAAGGAAGCAAGCCCGGAAACCCAGTGGTGTCAAGAGGACTGTACCACGAGTGGGGGCTGCAAAGCCAAAGGGTAAGTGCTTCCGATGCAACAAGATGGGACACTGGAAGTCTGAATGTCCTCTCAAAGGTACGAATTTTTCTTTAGTCGTAAAAACATAGTCAGCGGTATTATCTACCAGAATTCTGGTGTGTAGATATGGAACCACTGACGGTATGTGCATTTTGAATGCAGGGGTTCCAGAAAACCCGGCGACTTAGAGAGGAAGAGTTCGAGTCTACACGGGCAAAGCTGTAGAGGAGGCAGCGGTTGCGGTGGAAGACATTTATCTGCTTGAGTAGTTAAATAGGATTTCATTTCAAAGTTATTGCTTTATGTACCCCTTTATTTTAGAAAGAACGTTTTGTTCTGGATTTCTATTATTAATGAATGGATATTTTATTTCTTTAATCATTGGATGATTTTGACAAGAAATAATGGCATTATCTATTCTGGTACATTAGATAGCAATATGTGAATGATAAATCCTTAGTCTACCACGATGCAACAAACCATTCTATAACTTGTTTTACTTGTTAGATATTTCTTTAAATTAATCATTATACTTGTGAATTCTTATACTTAGTAGTATTTTCAAATAAGATTCAAATGGTCGAAATTGATTTGATCAATTAAAGTTGAAGGAATGGACCTTCCGACCTAAGGATTGAATTTGGAGGATAATACGTCTAAGCAAACCTTTCTGGATAAAGGATAGAATTCAGACAAGTATTGGAAATGATTAGATATGCAGACATATGTGTAAATTAGAAAGGTACGAGAAATTCTTTCAAGAATACTCAAGTGATGGATTAGAATACTTAATGTGCCATAAAAGCAAAGTGTTTTGACTAGTCAATGGACACAAAGCTATTATGGAGAACCATCAAAGTATATACATTAGGAGCCTGCGACTTGGTCGCGGAGGCCATCACCTATCTGAATAACACATAGCATAATCAAAGATTGGGATTCAATCCCAAAGGACCGCGCCATACACTTGCGTGTAGAGATGGTGCGCTATAAAGAAATGGAAAATCTAATAGTAAAAGAACAAGTTGTTCGGAACTACCTATGTTCTATGGATATTCCTAGATACAACGGCATATTGAATATGGTTGTAGGATATCCTAGATGAACGAAGTATTGTGTGTTCTATAGTACTATGAACCAGAGGGACGTCCTGTCCGGTTCATAGAGAAAGACTATTAGATGAACCACAAAGCCTAAAATTGATGTAATACCTTGAAATGAGAAGAAGGACAAAAGACTAGGAACCAGCCAAACCGAGTAGAAGTACACCACATACTGCACCTATTGTTATTACTGTCATACACCGGGACGCCATTGCAGTGGGAGGTTGTTGGACAACCAGGGATATTCATAAGACTAGAGGAGTTCGGACTCTGGATCTAGTAAAGATGAAATCGACCCCTAGATCTGCATAAGGGCAGTACTAGACCTAAATGTGCCTGCTTGGAACAATAAGAATTATTGTTGAGAGGCTAGATCATTTATAGTACAAGCTTAGTAAATCCATTTATGGATTGAATTAAAGCTGTGAATCGTGGAACTTGCGAATTGATGGGATAGTCCATTTGATGGATTCATCAAAAGGCATAGACGAAAGGTGTATTAGAGAAGTGATGGAAACAAGGTGGTGTTTCTCGGAGAATTTATGTAGATAAAATTTTATCATTGGCAACAATGTAAAAATATTGTCAGACATAAAATAATGGTTGTCTAAATAAATCGAGATATAAGATTGAGAAGAAGTTAGAGCATGTTCTTAAGGTCTTATGATCTAGAGATAAGAACATTGTACTTCTCCTAGATATCTTATACGATTAAGGTTTGTTTTAACATGCATACTTCTGAGAAAGGTTATTGCCTTTCAGAGACGGAATATACATCTATCTAAAGGGTGTGTGTTCGAACACATGAAGGAGATAGATGAGGACAAAGCAGTTTCCTATACTTCAAGTATGGAAAGCTTTGTAGATGCAATGTTGTAAAACAAGAACCTGATATCAACTATGCGGTTTGCGTAGTGGGAGGATATCAAAGTAATCTGGATAAGGGATGTTCGAATGCTGCAAGAGTACTTTCATAGTACTGGCTTGAGCAAGACGAAATCTTCTTAGATTACAGATTCTCAGATCCAAAAATCAGAGAAGGACCAGTGAAAGTCGATATCAGGCTATGTGTTCACTTTTAGAAAGAGGTGGAACCATGAAATGAAAGAGTGATAAGCAGGACGCTTTTCGGACTCTCTCATAACCGAATAGCAGCCTCAGAGGCAGCGGAAGTTTTGGTTAGGTTCCGGAATAACCTCTTGACTTGGATATGACTCTTAGTTTACCTAAGGCTATAGGATAGCGGTGCACGGTAAACTGGAAGAGATCATAAGTCAAAAGTGATGTTAACACATAGAGCAAGTACCACCTGATACGAGTCATCGTCAGGAGAGACGACGTAGTAGTCACCAAGATAACTTCAGAGCGGCAACCTAGATTGCTCATTCACATAGTACTTCTCGAAAGTACATTTTGAAGCACGTGATGAGTATGGGAACCGGGAGTTTGGAGGAAATGACTAGACCTTAGTACAAGTGGGAGATTGTTGGAGTTGTGTACTTAATGTCTAGATTTAAGTAACGATAAACTCCCGGTCATAGCATTTAATCTATTAAATAAACAATTGTTTGCTTTTAATTATTATTAATTAAATATATGCAAATCATAGTCCTGGATTTTATACGTTGTAGTTAGTATGGTGTGTCGGGCCCCACACAGAAGATCATACTATCGGTTACTCGTATTTAATCAAACAGTGGCTCACGACCTAGATGGACCCGGACCAATCCATCGGTATAGTCGTTGTGTGAGAGAGAAAATAATTTGTCTTAATTATTTTATCACACTTGTACACTTGGTGTATTGAGCGGATCGTAGAGATTCATCGATTAGGATTGCCGGCGATAATCGATTCGAGTCTCAGAGTATTTTATTCTTAATCCCCGATATTGTTGCGGGTGTGTATATTTAATATAAGTGACTTTGATTTACCAAAGGAATTAACCGATTTAATTATTGGGTTAATTACCGGTTAAGTTGGGTCACTATATTTTATATATGGCATGCCGTGAATGATTGACCGGACAGTGTATCCCGGAAGGGTTGATAATATCCCCGAGATGAGTTCAAAAGGAATTATTGTGTAAACCTCATGAGTGGATTCGTTCCGCACAATAATTAAGGTTGAATGGTACTAGTCTCGGATTCAAGAGATGAATATAAATTAATTAGCAATAAATTAATTTTATTCATGGATATTTAAATCTTAAATACACGGAATAAATAATACTACCGGAGAAATATTATTTGATATAATATGGTTTAATATTGGGAGTGCAATTAATTTATATAGTGGAAAATAAATTAATTAATATTAATGGGAGATTAATAGATTTGGGCTTGGGCTCAATTTAATCATTAATATTGGAAGCCCAATATTCCACCTCCTTTAGATCCCCTACGTAGCCTATAAAAGCACTACATGGTCTTCACTTTTTCATAAGACAAGAATATCAATAGTTGATAGTTCTAGAGAGTTGAAGAGGATCCATAAGCTTGGAGGATCGTCGCCCACCCGACGTTCAAGCTAGTGCAAGGAATACGTGGGAAGATCGTAAGGTCATCAACTTAGATTCTATTCTCCGCACAACGAATTAAAAGGTAAAATCATAAACTCCTTTGTGTGAATTTATGTGGATTAATTGTGATACATACATGAACGGAAGATCCGGGAAAACGACGAACTTCGGGGACGGGGATTCGAGATCCCCGGCGAAGGTTCGAAGGACCCTCGGCTGGGAGCCGAGGGGTGCGATCGAGCCCTAGGGCATCGATCGCGGGGCCCACACGAGGACGCCCCGGCTGGACGCCGGGGCACGCGATCGACCGCGGGGTCGATCGTCGGGCGAACCGCGGCTGGGCCGCGGCGGGTGCGCTGGGCGCACCGCCCTCCTCGGCGGCGGCGGTGAGTCGCCGGACTCACCGCCGAGGGCTGTTCGGAACAGCCCCACGGGGATGCGCGTGCATCCCCGGCGATCGCTAGGGTTAGCGATCGCGAGCCCCGTGCGGGGGCTCGGCTGGGCGCGCGGGTTCGTCCCGTGCGGTGCTCGGTCGAGCTCCGGCTCGTGCGGTGGTTCGCGGTTTCATCTCCGGCGAGAGGATTTCGGTCGGGTTGTCGGTTTCCGCATATTTAGATAACCCGGGATATCGAATTCCAACATTATCTACCGGAACCTGGTGTGTAGATATGGAACCACTGACGGTATGTGCATTTTAAATGCAAGGGTTCCAGGAAACCCGACGACTTGGAAAGGAAGAAATCGTAGTCTACATGGGCAATGCTGTAGAGGAGGCAGCAGTTGCAGTGGAGGACATTTTATAGGATTTCATTTTGGGTTATTGCTTCTATGTACCTTTCATATTAGAAAGAACTTTGTTCTGGATTTCTAATAAATGGATATTTTATTTCTTTTAATCATTTGATGGTTATAAGAAGAAATAATGATATTATCTATTTTGGTACATTGACTAGCAATATATAAATGATGAATCCTGAGTCCACCACGATGCAACGAACCGTAGTATGAAACTCGTTTTACTAATAAGAGATTTCTTTATCAATTATACTTGTGGATTCTTATGCTGAGTCATGTTTATTCAAATAAGAAGTTCAAAGGTCGAAAATTGATATTTGATCAATTAAGTTGAAGGAGTGGACCTTCCGACCTAAGAATCTAATTTGGGAGATAATACGACTAAGCAATCCTTTATGGATATAAGATATAAGATCCGGACAAGTATAAGAATTGATTGACTCTTATATATGCAGACCTATGTCTACTCAGATAATAAGATACGAGTGCTTCTTTTGATGATTACTCGAGAAATGGATTAGAATACCTGATGTGCCACAAAAGCAAGTGTTTTGACAAGTCAATGGACACTAAGCAATTGTGGAGAACCATCAAGGTATATCCATTTGTAGCCTGCGATTTGATCGCGGAGGCAAGTACCTGTCTGAGGAATGCATGGCATACTGATCAGAGGTTGGGATGATCCCAAATGACTACACCATACACTTTTTGTGTAGAAATGGTGTGTCGTAAACAAGAAATGGAACTCTTATAGAAATAGTAAAAGCATGAGTTATACGGAACTACCTATGTTCTATGGATATGTCTGGAAACAACAGCGCATTCAAATGCGGTTGTAGAATATCCTGGAAGAACAAAAGATGTGTGTTCAATAGTACTATGAACTAGAGGGACGTTATAAGTTCTAACGCCCGGTTCTTAGAGAAAGACTATATGATGAACCACAAAGCCCAAAGTGACGTAATACTTTGAAATGAGAGAGAAAGATTAAGACTTAGAACCAGCCAAACCGAGTAGCGGTACACCACTAACTGCACCTACTGTTATCACTGTTTATACACCGGAATGCCATCGTAGTGGGAGGTTGTGGGACAACCGGAGATATTCATAAGACTAGGAGAGTCTTCGGACTCTGGACCTAGTATACATGAAATCGATCCCTGGATCTACATGAAGGCCGTACTAGATCTAAATGTGCCTTCTTGGAGAGCAATAAGGATTATTGCTAAGAGGCGAGATCATTTAGAGTACAAGCTTAGTTGATCCATTTATGGATTGAAACAAAGCATTGAGTTCGTGGAACTTGCGCATTGATGAGATAGTCCATTTGATGGATTCATCAAAAGGCATTGACGAATAGTGTATATGGGAAACGTGATGGAAACAAAGTGGTGTTTCTCGGAGGTTTAATGTAGATAACATTTTATCATTGGTAACAATGTAAAGATGTTGTCAGACATAAAATGATGGTTGTCTAGAAAAATCGATATATGAGATAAAGAAGAAGTTAGAGCATGTTCTTAAGATCTAGGATCTCAAGAAAAGAACATTGTACTTCTCTAGATATCTTGTACGATTATGGTTCATTTTAACATGCAAGATTCCGAGAAAGGTTCGTTACCTTTCAGAGACGGAATGCATCTATCTAAGGATATGTGTTTTAAAACACAAAAGGAGATAGAAGAAATGAAAGCGGTTTCCTACACTTCGAGTGTGGAAAGCTTGATAAATGCAATGTTGAAAACGAGAACCTGATATCGGCTATGCGGTTGGCATAGTGGGAGGATATCAAGGTAATCCTGGAAAGGAATACTTGGCTGCTGTAATGAACATTTTAAGTACTTTCGAAGTACTGGAGACTATGTTCTGGATTACGGAGCAAGCAAGCATTTCCTTTGGATTACATTCTCTTAGATTTCTAATCAAAGAAGGACCGGTGTAAGTCGATATCAGGCTATGTGTTTCACTATTGAAGGAGAAGGAGTTTTAACATGGAAGAGTGATAAGCACGATGCTTATCGGACTCTGCCATGGGTAACCAAATAGCGGCCTCAGAGGCAGCGGAAGTTTTGGTATAACTCCGGGATAATCTCTGGGACTTAGAGGTGATTCTTAATTTGCCAAAAGGCTATGGGTATAGCGGTGCGATGGCAAATGGTAAGAAATCACAAGTCCATAAGTGTAAGATAACACATAGTGCAAGTACCACCTGATACGAGTCATCGTCGAGGGAGACGACGCTGTAGTCACCAAGATAACTTCAGAGCGGCAACCTAGAGTGCTCATTCACATAGTACTTCTTGGAAGTACAACTTAAGCACGTGATGAGTATGGGAGTCGGGAGTTTGGAGGAAATGACTAGACCTTAGTACAAGTGGGAGATTGTTGGAGTTGTGTACTTAATGTCTAGATTTAAGTAACGGAAACTCACGATCCATTGCCACTAATCTATTTAATTAAATAAACAATTATTTGCGTTTAATTATTTATAATTAAATAAGTGCAAATTATAGTCCTGGATTATATACGTTGTAGTTAGTATGGTGTGCGACGTCACACAGAAGATCATACTATCGGTTACTCGTATTTAATCAAACAGTTGCTCACGACCTAGATGGACACGGACCAATCCATCGGTATAGTCGTTGTGTGAGAGAGAAAATAATTTGTCTTAATTATTTTATCACACTTGTACACTTGGTGTATTGAGCGGATCTGCTTGAGATTTATCGATTAGGATTGCCGGCGATAATCGATTTAAATCTCTGAGTATTTTATTCTTAATCCCCGATACTATTGCGGGTGTGTATATTTAATATAAGTAACTTTGATTTACCAAAGGAATTAACCGATTTAATTATTGGGTTAATTACCGGTTCAGTTGGGTCACTATATTTTATATATGGCATGCCGTGAATACTTGACGGGAAAGTGTATCCCGTAAGGGTTGATAATATCCCCGAGATGAGTTCATAAGGAATTATTATGTAAACCCTGCAGGTGGATTCGTTCCGCATAATAATTAAGGTTGAATGGTACTAGTCTCGGATATAAGAGATGAATAAATTAATTAGCAATAAATTAATTTTATTCATGGATATTTATATCTTAAATACACGGAATAAATAATACTACCGGAGAAATATTATTTGATATAATATGGTTTAATATTGGGAGTGCAATTAATTTTATATAGTGGAAAATAGAATTAATTAATATTGATAAGGATTAATGGACTTGAGCATTGGGCTCAATTTAATCTTCAATATTGGAAGCCCAATATTCCACCTCCTTTAGATCCCCTACGTAGCCTATAAAAGCACTACATGGTCTTCTCTATTCTCATAACTTGAAGATCACAATTCTAGAGAGAGAAAGTAGAGAGGAGGATCCATGGAGTTCGGTAGATCGTCGCCCACACGACGTCCGGGCTAGTGCAAGGAATACGTGGGAAGATCTCAAGGTCATCATAAGATCTCGTTACTCCGCACAACGAATCGAAAGGTGAATTAAATAATTGCTATTTAATTCTTGTTTTATTGAAATCAATTATCGAAAAACAAGATCCAAGGATCGAACCCCGGATTAGACGACGAATGCGTGGTGGCGATCTAGGATCGCCGGACCACGGCGATCGCCGCCTAGGGTTTCGCATGGGGCGAGAGGGTCGAACCCTCGGCTGGACCGAGGGTATGCGATCGATCACTTGGATCGATCGCGGAGGGTGCGGGCTGGTGCCGCCCCTCCCCACCGTGAAGGTGGGCCCCCTCCAGGCGGCGGCGAGTCGCCGGACTCGCCGCGGGGGCTGCTGGGCAGCCCCACCCCAACCGATCGATGAGCGATCGGTGATCGCATGGAGCCCCGCTCGCGGGGGCTCGACTGGGGCAGCGGCGTGCCTTCGGGTGGGTCGTGTCCTCGGTCGTGTTCCGGCGCGTGCGGTGGTGTTCGCGTGATCTCCGGCGAAGGGTTTTTGATCGGAGTTGTCATGTTCCGCAATTCCGGCAACTCCGGGATATCGAATTCCAACACGGGGCTCTATCATCATCGAACGCAAACAGAACACTCTGAATCTCTGCCGCTGTCACCGGTATAATCATGTGCTCTGCCATCACATCTGTCAATCTCCTAGTCACGAAAGGTCGTAAATCTCCTACCACATGATGGGTAAAAGTACCCAACAGACCTTGAAAGAACGACACTATCGCACTGCTAATCTGGGAAGAGTCATGAACAAGCTATCCCGTAGCAGTCTCGACTTGTAGTATACGCGAACGAGCCCCTCGAGTCGCGATACTCCTGAAGAAAAAGGTCGTAAACTGATCAACCTCTTGTAACCATGACGTCTTCGTCCTCTGGCGAAGATAAACCTAATCTGCCTCAACTGCTCGTGCATAAAGTCGGCGGCAGATGCCATCCAACTCTAGTAATGGCTCAAAGGTGGGATCTGTACTTAAACACGTATGAATAGAGAGAAAGTACTCCCAAGCCCTTGTCACATTCGCCCCAAGATGCCCCTGTCTCCTCCTCATCTGTCTGAAAATACCCTTAAGAAGCTTAAGCTTCTTAACTACTGAAAACATAGGCAATTCATAAATCGGGATGTCCCAAATACGCCTCGTCTGAGGGATAAAGTCCTCCATTTCAGTAATGTGGTTATCGAAACGAAACCACGCTTTGTATCCTTGACTATTTGTAAATTGTTATGTTCAAAATATTTCATTAAGTGAGAAATTTAAAAATACACTTAGTGAGATAGTGTTTAATGTATTTTATAAACTTACTTAATAATTTGTGTTTTTACACATATAATTAATAAAATGCCTGAAATACTCTTTCAATTGGTTGAAAATTGATTTATTTTGTAAAAGAATTATGGAGACCAAATATGTGTCCGGGGACCGAAAATGTTGTCCGAAGACCGAATTAATTATAACATTTTCGGTCTCCTAGTTAACATATTCGGTCTCCAGACACATATTCGGTCCGCAACTTTTTTATTCGGTCCCTGAAACTATATAACAAAATAAATCAATTTTCAATAATCAATTTTCAACCAACTGAAAATGTATTTGAAATATTTTATAAATTACTGTATGTGTATAATTTTTTTTATTAAATGAGTGTGTAGAAAAGATAAAATATCTCAATATATTTAAAATATTATCCACTCGCACTCGTCTATATATAGATATATTATCACATTTCAATAATATGCATATAAAATATATTTAAAATATAATATTAATGAATTAAATATAAAAATGTAAAACATTTAATCCACTCGTACTCGTCCATTAATCTATATAGTAGGCAAGTCTGTATAGTAAGTAAGTCTCGAGTCACCGTTCGACTAGCGCCCAGTGCTTTTTAGAACCTTGTTTATCTCACATTGATCAAATACAAGGACCAAGTTTTTAAATTTAGTGAGTTCCACATATCGCCCAGTGCTTTTTAGAACCTTGTTTATCTCACATTGATCAAATACAAGGACCAAGTTATTAAATTTAGTGAGTTCCACATATCACCGATTGGTTCTAGACTTAAAAAAATGGACGAGTAACAGGCGATCTGGCGACAGGGCCACCAAGTGCCCGGAAATCAACAAAATACTTTCAAACTGTCATTTGCCTGAGAAAAATATTTTTTACAAACTCGAGTATATGATATATGCAATAATACAAATGATGAAGGGAAAACATGCCATGGCAGTTTCAGGGAAGAGTTGGTGAAAGTGTAGGTTTAGCAACTTTTAGTTCTCCACAATCACTAATATACAGAGTCTTAAGAGGTCTGTTCCAGATCGCACGAGCACTTTTGGCTCTTTCGTCTCCAATAAACTCTGCAAAGTCATTGTATTGCCGGATACTGTCGCCTGGTTTGAATGTTGGAAGGGAAGCTATAGCAGTCACAACATCCAATCCTGAAATGCAGTTCAAGTTTTAGGAAATGTATATTGTGCAGAATATTATACAGAGCACGGAATTATCGCAACACGTCTACCTAGTCACATATCTACGTAATCACGTACCAAAGATTTCTGTAGTTCAATGTTTATTGAAGACACATCATAAGCACAACAAAATATAGTTAAAGCAGGCATTTGTTTTTCTTCTCCCTAACGATTAATAAATAACATATCACTCTGAAAGTGGAATTCAAATCATTTCCGCACAAGTAATAGCTTAGACTGAGATAGTGCAGGATCCCTTGGTTAACAATGAGGCAACGATGTCTCTCGTGTAACTATACTTTGGAAAGTAAGTAAGCAAAGTTCAAATTAATTCAGATTCAAAATCAAATTATAAGCGCGAAACAGTAATCAGAAAAATGTAGGGACCAGAGTGAGATGTCCAGAAATATCTTTTGCAAACTAGTCAAGAAGAATGACTACACGTGTTTTTCCCTTTAATAAGTTATCTGGAGGAGAAACTAAGCCATTACAAGAGAAGGAAATAACAAATAAAACGATTACACATCTTCTGACCTCGACTTCTAACCTCAACACAAATTCAGGGCTATAACGTAACCAACCTAGTTTATGCCACATTGTATGGGAGAATTGGATTTAAGGAGACAATTGGAGGTAAGATATGAAATGACTCAAAATATAGTTTCACATCAAGAATTAGAAAGGCATTACATTAAGATTGTTAGTATGTACGGGAATTAATTAGAATCGGGCAGTAAGTAAGACTCTATCGAACGACTTAGTTACTGGTGTAATTAGGAACTTCACTTCAAATTGTTATATAAGTACATCATTCACCTTGTCTGATTAGTTATCATAAGTTCTTTATCCTCCACATTCTATAACTTTTCGATAGAAAAAAATGGCCCAACTAGAAGATACTATTGTTTCAAAAAGATCTACTAATAAACCATTAAAATTAACATCTCATAAAGTTGTGCACTCATCAAGTTCATATTGCAAACATCCATGAACAACGAACCCAAATCGAAATCTATTATCATCACTCGAATTCGTAATAAAACAATGAATGTTTTTCGGAGCATACCTTGAATCACAGAACCAAACACAATGTTTTTGTTGTCGAGCTGCGGGCAAGGCCCGGGACCAGTGGTGATCAAGAACTCTACATTATGATACTTAGGGCTGAACTTCACATCATCATCATCGTCATTCTCAGACAAGCACAACGAAACTAAGCCGGGCCTCGAGTGCTCCAACAGAAAGGCTTTGGAATCGACGGTCTCGGTGTTTCTAACCAGCTTGCTCGGCGGCACAACATCGCCCTTGTCTCTGCGACCCTGTCGGCCGGCCACGAAGAACTGGCCCGGAAATAATTTCTGGACGAGAGTGCCCTTGTAGGTGGATCCCGAGGAGCCGCTGCACATGGCTTTGAAATTGGAGACGGTGATGGGAACGAGGTTTCCGTAGAGGCCTAGAACGAGGCGGCCGAGGGGCTCGGAGTCGGGGCAGCGGGAGAGGTCGTAATCGCCGAGGGTGCGATTGAGAAAGTAAGATGGGCAAACGCTCAAGTCCAAGAAGACTCTGTCGGTGATGGTGGTGTCAGGGGCGGCGGAGGTGAGGAGGGGAGTGGTGGAGAGGGGGAGAGTGGTAGAGAGGAAGAGAACGGAACGGCGGTTCAGGGGGAGGCGGTTCGGGGGTTCAACAGGAGGCGGGAGAAGGCATCGGGTGGAGGAGAAAGCCATCGTGAGTGGCAGTGCAATCGCATGACCCTGGCCGAGTTGGAGGAGAAGGTGAGGGCCGTGTGGCTATGTGGAGTTATCGGAAGCCACACAAGTCGGATTTGATTCTCAAAGGGTTCGGGGTGGGAAAATAGATAAATATAGTTTTATTGATTTTTTTCAACAAAAATTGTCCCACTAATCACAGTAATTGTCCCCACCTAATTATTTAAACATTGTTATAAACTCAGGAGAGTTGAGAGAGAATAATATATTAGAGTAAAACAGAATATGGAGAGGAGAATATGATTGTTATTTCATTCGTATGGGAAGACTCCTTTATATAGGTTACAAAGTAGGGTTTCTGTCTTGTTCACCAAGAAAGGGTAAACTAGTCATTCACTAATTAATAATATTCATAACACTCCCCCTTGAATGACTATTTACAGGATTGTTGCCTCGTTAAAACCTTGCCAGGAAAACCCAGTGAAAAAAACTTAGTAGAGGGAAAAAGAGTGCATGCTCAGCCTCAATTGCTCGTTTCTATTTCTTTCGAGTGACGCTGGCACATTATCATTGATTTAAGTTTTGGATCCAAATTTTCTAGAGCAACTCTTGAGGCAAATATGTCGTTGACGACTTTCTATTTTTTAATGTTGATGACAATTCAATATATCAACCAAAGCATTTCCCATAATAAATCCTTATGAGCTCATCTCGGGGATATTATCAACCCTTCCGGGATACACTGTCCCGTCAAGAATTCACGGCATGCCATATATAAAATATAGTGACCCAACTTAACCGGTAATCAACCCAATAATTAAATCGGTTAATTCCTTTGGATTAAATACGAGTAACCGATAGTATGATCTTCTGTGTGACGTCGCACACCATACTAACTACAACGTATATAATCCAGGACTATAATTTGCATATATTTAATTATAAATAATTAAACGCAAATAATTTTTTATTTAATTAAATAGATTAGTGGCAATGGATCGTGAGTTTCCGTTACTTAAATCTAGACATTAAGTACACAACTCCAACACGTGTGCAATCGATAAAGTCATAAGGTCGTCTATGGATGTTAAATGATTATTCGATAATATTATATTGTTGGGAACAATATAATATTGATCTATAAATCATACCTACAGGGTCACACACGGACTTGATGATGTACTATGTAGCTTTTTAATTATATTGATTTAGAATCAATATTTACGTGGATTAATACATGCATGGGATGCATGTCTCGCATGGAATGCATGTCACATAGTGTGACATGGCATGCCACACAAGCAAGTGGGACCACATATCATGATTTGACATGATTATGTGGAGGTGTCTTTTCATCTCCCCATTAACCACCATTACTTGTGCATTATGATGCACATAATGGGGGGGTTACTGATTTATGTCGTGTGTGTGTGTTTTTCGTTTATGTTTTAGTGTCTATTGTGAGTCGTGTGTTGCATGTTTGTGTCGTTTTAGTTAGTTTTGATGCTTTTGTGTGTGTCGGATCTCATGGGGTGTGTTGGAGTGGTTCGAGTTCGTTTTGTAGGTCAAAAGTGGACGAAAGTCGAAGAAACGAGAAGGAACCGAAGGAACCAGAAATGGCGAGCGCCAAATTTGAAATGGCGGTCGCAGGATCAGAATGGCGGTCGCCGGAGGTGAAGTGACGACCGCTGAAAGGGTCGAAATGAGGCAGAAGGCTAGCCAAGATATTTGGAAAAATGGCGGTCGCCGTTTTGCGAACGGCGGTCGCCGAATTCAAATGGCGGTCGCAGAAAACATATTGGCGGGCGCCGTTTGAGGGCAGTTCCAAGGCGGTTACATACGAACTTGAAGATGCATTTAGGCGAGGATTGGAAGAAAAAAAAGGGACTTTTCGCCTGGGATTGAATCGGGGAGCACGGGAGACCATTTCGGAGCCGACAACTCCGAGAGAAGATCGATCAAGTCCAAGCCATTTCAATAATCGTAATCTTAGTTGTAATTTCATTTTCTAGAATTCTAGTTGATTTCTTTTCATGTTTTTCTCAACTTTTGCAAAACTTATGAATGCTTTCAAGTTTTATAATGCTTGAATGATTTCGTTGATGAATGTTTTTAGTATTAAAGATTGCTCTAAATTTTCTTCTTGTTTCATTATCTAGTTTAACTTCGTTTTATTTTTCGTTATTATTGTTGATGCTCGTTCAATCATGAGAATGATGAACTAAACTTTTCACTCGAATAATTACATGTAAAACGAGCCGGATAATTGTGGAATCCGGAAAATCATATATAATGACTCGACCTTGAACTTGTAACCCGACCGGGAGCAAGTATTCAAGTGGATTAAACGTTTGCAAAAACGAGTTATGCAACCCGACCGGGAATTTGACTTTCACGAGTTAGTTATATAAGATCGATAAAGGAGGAAATAATTTGAAGACGAGTTTGGATTATAATTATTCGAGTCTTACTTCTTTGATTTTTTTAAATCTTACTTCGAGTGCTAAGTACCAAAATGATCTTAGGATTTAGTTTTAGGACTTATGTTTCTAACTCTTTACTTTCACTTAAATACTACTCTTTCATTTCCTTGGATTGATACCGAGTCAACTACAATTGACCTCGGATTTTGACGAGAGACACACACAAAAACGTCTAATCAGTTACATGGAGTGGTAAATGGACATGAATATAGACATGAAAATCTGATTTTCATATCACTTTATGCTTACCCACGAAATTCATACCAAAAGGAGAGAATAGAGAGTGTTCTTAGAGAACCACTTCAAGCAAGCAAGGTGTTCATCATCCGGGTTCGTGTGCAACACGTAGAGGCCGGGCCATTTGTGCGGCTTCAACATCCGGACGATCCAAAGGAGTGACGAGGTCATTCACAAGGAGAGCTTCAAGTTGCTGATCCATTAAGGTGGTTCAATCGACTCAACACCACCTTAATCAACATCAACGAATCAATTCATTATCAAATGTAAGAACTCGTTGAACCTTATATATATATATATATATATATATATATATATATATATATATATATATATATATATATATATATATATATATATATATATATAATATATATATATATATATATATATTGTTGGAATTCGATATCCCGGGTCATTAAAAATTGCGGAAAATAATAACCCGACCGAAATCCTCTCGCCGGAGACCGATCACGAACACCACGAAGAACCGGGCTCGTCAAGAGCATCGCCGCGGGATGAACCCGCGGCTAAACCCTAGCCGAGCCCCACCGTGGGGCTCTCGATCGCCGTCGATCGCGTGGGGCTGCCTAGCAGCCCCCGGCGGTGAGTCCGGCGACTCACCACCACCACCGGCCGGGGAGGGAGCGCCCAGCCGCGGCGCGAAGCCGCGGCAGCCCCCAGCGATCGACCCTTGGTCGATCGCTCGCCCCGGCGTCCAGCCGGGGCTCCCCTCGCGTGGCCGCTGCCGGCGGTCGAGCCCTAGGCCGACCGCCACCCCCTCGGCTCCCAGCCGAGGGCTCTCTCGAACCTTCGCCGGGGATCTCGAATCCCCGTCCCCGAAGTTCGTCGTTTACCCGGATCGTCCGTTCATGTATGCATCACAATTAATCCACATAAATTCATAGAAGAGAGTATGTGATTTTACCTTTTAATTCGTTGTGCGGAGAAACGAATCTAAGTTGATGACCTTACGATCTTCCCACGTATTCCTTGCACTAGCTTGAACGTCGGGTGGGCGACGATCCTCCAAGCTTATGGATCCTCTTCAACTCTCTAGAACTATCAACTATTGATATTCTTGTCTTATGAAAAAGTGAAGACCATGTAGTGCTTTTATAGGCTACGTAGGGGATCTAAAGGAGGTGGAATATTGGGCTTCCAATATTAATGATTAAATTGAGCCCAAGCCCAAATCTATTAATCTCCCATTAATATTAATTAATTTATTTTCCACTATATAAATTAATTGCACTCCCAATATTAAACCATATTATATCAAATAATATTTCTCCGGTAGTATTATTTATTCCGTGTATTTAAGATTTAAATATCCATGAATAAAATTAATTTATTGCTAATTAATTTATATTCATCTCTTGAATCCGAGACTAGTACCATTCAACCTTAATTATTGTGCGGAACGAATCCACTCATGAGGTTTACACAATAATTCCTTTTGAACTCATCTCGGGGATATTATCAACCCTTCCGGGATACACTGTCCGGTCAATCATTCACGGCATGCCATATATAAAATATAGTGACCCAACTTAATCGGTAATTAACCCAATAATTAAATCGGTTAATTCCTTTGGTAAATCAAAGTCACTTATATTAAATATACACACCCGCAACAATATCGGGGATTAAGAATAAAATACTCTGAGACTCGAATCGATTATCGCCGGCAATCCTAATCGATGAATCTCAACGATCCGCTCAATACACCAAGTGTACAAGTGTGATAAAATAATTAAGACAAATTATTTTCTCTCTCACACAACGACTATACCGATGGATTGGTCCGGGTCCATCTAGGTCGTGAGCCACTGTTTGATTAAATACGAGTAACCGATAGTATGATCTTCTGTGTGACGTCGCACACCATACTAACTACAACGTATAGAATCTAGGACTATGATTTGCATATATTTAATTAATAATAATTAAAAGCAAACAATTGTTTATTAATTAAGTATATTAAATGCTATGACCGGGAGTTTATCGTTACTTAAATCTAGACATTAAGTACACAACTCCAACAATCTCCCACTTGTACTAAGGTCTAGTCATTTCCTCCAAACTCCCGGTTCCCATACTCATCACGTGCTTTAAAGTGTACTTCCAAGAAGTACTATGTGAGTGAGCAATCTAGGTTGCCGCTCTGAAGTTATCTTGGTGACTACTACGTCGTCTCCCCTGACGATGACTCGTATCAGGTGGTACTTGCTCTATGTGTTAACATCACTTTTGACTTATGATCTCTTCCAGTTTACCGTGCACCGCTATCCAATAGCCTTAGGTAAACTAAGAGTCATATCCAAGTCAAGAGGTTATTCCGGAACCTAACCAAAACTTCCGCTGCCTCTGAGGCTGCTATTCGGTTATGAGAGAGTCTGAAAAGCGTCCTGCTTATCACTCTTTCATTTCATGGTTCCACCTCTTTCTAAAAGTGAACACATAGCCTGATATCGACTTTCACTGGTCCTTTCATTGATTTTTGGATCTGAGAATTTGTAATCAAAGAAGATTTCGTCTTGCTTAATAATCCAGTACTTTGTAAGTACTATTACAGCATCCGAAAATCTCTTTCCTAGATTACCTTGATATCCTCCCACTACGCAAACCGCATAGTTGATATCAGGTTCTTGTTTTACAACATTGCATTTATAAAGCTTTCCATACTTGAAGTATAGGAAACTGCTTTGTCCTCATCTATCTCCTTCATGTGTTCGAACACACACCCTTTAGATAGATGTATATTCTGTCTCTGAAAGGCAATAACCTTTCTCAGAAGTATGCATGTTTAAAACAAACCTTAATCGTATAAGATGTCTTAGGAGAAGTACAATGTTCTTATCTCTAGATCATAAGATCTTAAGAACAAGCTCTAACTTCTTCTCAATCTTATATCTCGATTTATTTAGACAACCACTATTTTATGTCTGATGACACTTTTACATTGTTGCCAATGATAAAATGTTATCCACACAAAATCTCCGAGAAACACCACCTTGTTTCGATTACGTCTTTAATACACCTCTCGTCTATGCCTTTTGATGAATCCATCAAATGGATTATCCCATCAACTCGCAAGTTCCACGATTCATAGCTTTATTTCAATCCACAAATGGATTTACTAAGCTTGTACTCTAAATGATCTAGCCTCTCAACAATAATTCTTATTGTTCCAAGCAGGCACATTTAGGTCTAGCACTGCCCTTATGCAGATCTAGGGGTCGATTTCATCTTTACTAGATCCAGAGTCCGAACTCCTCTAGTCTTATGAATATCCCTGGTTGTCCAACAACCTCCCACTGCAATGGCGTCCCGATGTATAACAGTAATAACAATAGGTGCAGTATGTGGTGTACTTCTACTCCGTTTGGCTGGTTCCTAGTCTTTTGTCCTTCTTCTCATTTCAAGGTATTACGTCAATTTTAGGCTTTGTGGTTCATCTAATAGTCTTTCTCTATGAACCGGACGAGACGTCCCTCTGGTTCATAGTACTATAGAACACACAATACTTCGTTCATCTAGGATATCCTACAACCATATTGAATATGTCGTTGTCTCTAGGAATATCCATAGAACATAGGTAGTTCCGAAACAACTTGTTCTCTTACTATTAGATTTCCATTTCTTTACAACGCACCATCTCTACACGCAAGTGTATGGCGCGTCTCTTTGGGATTTAATCCCAATCTTTGATTATGCCATGTGTTATCTAGATAGGTTATGGCCTCCGCGACCAAGTCACAGGCTTCTAATGGATATACTTTGATGGTTCCCCATAATAGCTTTGTGTCCATTGACTAGTCAAAACACTTTGCTTTTATGGCACATCAAGCATTCTACTCCATTACTTGAGTATTCTTGAAAGAATTACTCGCACCTTTCTAATATACACATATGTCTGCATATCTAATCATTTCTAATACTTGTCTGAATTCTATCCTTTTTCCAGAAAGGTTTGCTTAGACGTATTATCCTCCAAATTCAATCCTTAGGTCGGAAGGTCCATTCCTTCAACTTTAATTGATCAAATCAATTTCGACCATTTGAATCTTATTTGAAAATACTACTAAGTATAAGAATTCACAAGTATAATGATTAATAAAGAAATATCTAATA
Source organism: Euphrasia confusa (assembly GCA_954870475.1). Lineage (NCBI taxonomy): Eukaryota > Viridiplantae > Streptophyta > Magnoliopsida > Lamiales > Orobanchaceae > Euphrasia > Euphrasia confusa. Next base: position 376,444 of record CATPAB010000004.1, on the reverse strand, counting down.
AGTAAAACAAGTTATAGAACGGTTTGTTGCATCGTGGTAGACTAAGGATTTATCATTCACATATTGCTATCTAATGTACCAGAATAGATAATGCCATTATTTCTTGTCAAAATCATCCAATGATTAAAGAAATAAAATATCCATTCATTAATAATAGAAATCCAGAACAAAACGTTCTTTCTAAAATAAAGGGGTACATAAAGCAATAACTTTGAAATGAAATCCTATTTAACTACTAAAGCAGATAAATGTCTTCCACCGCAACCGCTGCCTCCTTTACAGCTTTTGCCCGTGTAGATCATTCCTCCATTTCCAAGTCTTTGGGTTTCCTGGTGTCCCTGCATTTTAAATGCATACATACCGTCAGAGGTTCCATATCTACCAACCAGGTTTCTGGTAGATAACGCTACTGACTATGTTTCAAAGACTAAGGAGGAAATCTCGTACCTTCTCGAGGAGAAAACATAGACTTCCAGTCCTCAGAATGTGTTCCATGAGAATGACTGCCCGAAGGCTTTCTCACTCTGTTCCGTGGTCCAAGTCTTTTAGGACCATTGGACTCTCTTGTCATCTTCTCCTTTTCCTTATGTAAAACCTTAGGTCCGAAACCTTTGGCCTTGGCTGTAAGAGCTTGCGATTGTTTCAACTCTTCCAAAAGATCTAGCATCTCGAAAACGTGATCAAGCGTTTCCTCGAAGCAACTGATCTTTATGAGTGTTCTCATCGCCTCTTTTCTAGCCTTTACATTTTGCCTAAAGATCAACTTGAGTTTAAGCATGACATCATGATTGGCGGCCAGTGCAAGAGCACTATCCCACTTCTCAAAGTCAGCTATTTCCTCATCAGTTGAGACAATAGTAGGTCTAGGAGGACAAGTTTCACTGAGTACATCTTTGTACTCTTTTACAGTCTGAGCAATGTCTAAATTTCTCTTCCAATCAATATAGTTGGGGCCAGTGAGCTTATGCTCCTTGAGTATCATAGAAAGTGGGTTCATAGCTATTCTCTAAACCTATAAGCACATTTAAACAAACAATTAATTTAATATCCGATATTATCTCCCTCAAATAATATCATTAAATCACTAATCACATCTAAAATCCCATCAGATAAGGCAAGCCACGATAGTGTGGACGTTTACCCATCCAAATGATTTAGCAATTAGATTTGCTTTGGTCGTACATCACTATAGCGTTACTTCGATGGGAAGGATACTATAGAGCGTACCTAAGTGTAAACCATTACTCAGTATCTAAGAAGATTGTTTGGGACTCGTATATTACCGCAAGCCACGATAGTGTGGACGTTTACGCTAATACATGAACCTTCACTTTCTTCTATAACTGTCTACATCAATCGATCCAAAATCCCATTCAATGCAGCAAGCCACGATAGTGTGGACGTTTACTACACCAAAAGATTTTTACAATTGAAATCCAATCACTTGAGACATTTGATTTCATAAATCAAGACGCGGAGAATCATAAGTGAAACTCGAAGTTTCTAACCAGTGACTCACCATGCGAACAACCCTATCTCTCATTAGATGAGGGAGCCGAGCAGACAATCGATCCATCTATCAAAGAATGGTACGACTGCCTCTAATTTGTGTCATCCACATGACCAAGTGGCTTTGGCTCCATTCCACTCCCCGGGGTGAGAATGAGTCGACTTGAAGTCAGTTTCAGAAAGACAAATTAGGCATTGTTTGATAAACTTAATCAATGTTTCTTGTAAGAGGAATTACAAGAATTCTCCTCCAATGACACATCTATATGAACTTCAAAAGTCCATAAGAGTCACCAAGAGAACAGTAATGGAGACCATGGGAATGTTTCCATCCCCGCTCCCACTTAGCTTTTTATAACAAAGGGATACGCTATCTAATGCATAATTAAACACATAAGCATGCATACAAGTAATAAAGCACATAGCACATAGTCAAAATAATGCTAGAAAAATTATTTTCCCGACTATCATGGCTTTATTCCATCTCCGTATGCGTCTTCTAGTCTTCAGTCTTCGTTCTTGAATGCTCCATGTGACGAGAATATTAATCCCAATATTTAAATCTATTTATTTTCAATAAATCCAAAAGATACTCAATTCGAAAATCAAGTCAATCGAATAAATCAAAAATAAAATTAAATATTATTAATATTTTTATTTATTTTATTTTCCTATCTAATTCCATTAAATCTATAGAATAATCCATCCAAGTCAAACTTGGAATATTCTAGAAGACTTCTATAATAGAATAAGAAAATAAAATAAATTAAGACTTTTCTACTTTCCAAGATTAATTAGTTTCCATGTCTATGAAAATTCCCATAAAATAGGAATAATCAAATAGAAATAAATTAATTATTTTCCTATCTAATTCTATTAAATCTCTAGATTCCTATTCCAAGTAGAACTTGAAATATTCTAGAAGACTTCCATAATAGAATAAGGAAATAAATAATATTAATTCTTTTCCTATCTAATTCTATTATATCTCTAGATTCCTATTCCAAGTAGAACTTGAAATATTCTAGAAGATTTCCATAATAGAATAAGGAAATAAATAATATTAATTAATTCTTTTCCTATCTCCATGAGAGTTCCCATACTTAGGAATACTCAAAATAGGAAAACTTGAATCAATTAGGTAAGTAGTATCTTGGTAGGATTAGGAGTAGCACGGGTTGGGGATCCCCGCACCACCACCACCACCACCGACCGCCGCCATCATCGGAGAGGGCACCGCCGCCGCCCCAGCCGGCCGGCCACCACCTTGCCGGCGGCAGCCCCAGCCGAGGGGCGATCGACCCCTCCCCATGGCTTCGGTCATGGGGTCGATCATGGGGTTGATCGACCCCCCCGGTTCTTCGTCCTCTTCGTCTTCTTCGTCACACGAGTTCTCCGGCGGTCGTCTCGGCATCGATCCAACGTAAATAAATTACAAGAAATAAATTTACAATTCCGGTATCGATTCTATACATGAAATCGACCCTATACACTTTCCGGAAAACATAGAACGTAATAATAAATCCTAAATTCGGTCAACCCCCGAATTTTTACTATTACAAGCATTCATCCACACAAAACGAATCTCGACATGTCCGAGAGTTTAATAAACGAACAATCATGGTAAATTAAATAGCAATTAATTAAACGAATAATTAATAATTAATTAAACCATGATAGTCGGAATCCCTGCAAGGTAGAACACAATTGAACACATACATGAACACGAAACCAAACGCTCTGATACCAGTTGTTGGAATTCGATATCCCGGGTCATTAAAAATTGCGGAAAATAATAACCCGACCGAAATCCTCTCGCCGGAGACCGATCACGAACACCACGAAGAACCGGGCTCGTCAAGAGCATCGCCGCGGGATGAACCCGCGGCTAAACCCTAGCCGAGCCCCACCGTGGGGCTCTCGATCGCCGTCGATCGCGTGGGGCTGCCTAGCAGCCCCCGGCGGTGAGTCCGGCGACTCACCGCCACCACCGGCCGGGGAGGGAGCGCCCAGCCGCGGCGCGAAGCCGCGGCAGCCCCCAGCGATCGACCCTTGGTCGATCGCTCGCCCCGGCGTCCAGCCGGGGCTCCCCTCGCGTGGCCGCTGCCGGCGGTCGAGCCCTAGGCCGACCGCCACCCCCTCGGCTCCCAGCCGAGGGCTCTCTCGAACCTTCGCCGGGGATCTCGAATCCCCGTCCCCGAAGTTCGTCGTTTACCCGGATCGTCCGTTCATGTATGCATCACAATTAATCCACATAAATTCATAGAAGAGAGTATGTGATTTTACCTTTTAATTCGTTGTGCGGAGAAACGAATCTAAGTTGATGACCTTACGATCTTCCCACGTATTCCTTGCACTAGCTTGAACGTCGGGTGGGCGACGATCCTCCAAGCTTATGGATCCTCTTCAACTCTCTAGAACTATCAACTATTGATATTCTTGTCTTATGAAAAAGTGAAGACCATGTAGTGCTTTTATAGGCTACGTAGGGGATCTAAAGGAGGTGGAATATTGGGCTTCCAATATTAATGATTAAATTGAGCCCAAGCCCAAATCTATTAATCTCCCATTAATATTAATTAATTTATTTTCCACTATATAAATTAATTGCACTCCCAATATTAAACCATATTATATCAAATAATATTTCTCCGGTAGTATTATTTATTCCGTGTATTTAAGATTTAAATATCCATGAATAAAATTAATTTATTGCTAATTAATTTATATTCATCTCTTGAATCCGAGACTAGTACCATTCAACCTTAATTATTGTGCGGAACGAATCCACTCATGAGGTTTACACAATAATTCCTTTTGAACTCATCTCGGGGATATTATCAACCCTTCCGGGATACACTGTCCGGTCAATCATTCACGGCATGCCATATATAAAATATAGTGACCCAACTTAACCGGTAATTAACCCAATAATTAAATCGGTTAATTCCTTTGGTAAATCAAAGTCACTTATATTAAATATACACACCCGCAACAATATCGGGGATTAAGAATAAAATACTCTGAGACTCGAATCGATTATCGCCGGCAATCCTAATCGATGAATCTCAACGATCCGCTCAATACACCAAGTGTACAAGTGTGATAAAATAATTAAGACAAATTATTTTCTCTCTCACACAACGACTATACCGATGGATTGGTCCGGGTCCATCTAGGTCGTGAGCCACTGTTTGATTAAATACGAGTAACCGATAGTATGATCTTCTGTGTGACGTCGCACACCATACTAACTACAACGTATAGAATCTAGGACTATGATTTGCATATATTTAATTAATAATAATTAAAAGCAAACAATTGTTTATTAATTAAGTAGATTAAATGCTATGACCGGGAGTTTATCGTTACTTAAATCTAGACATTAAGTACACAACTCCAACATATATATATATATATATATATATATATATATATATATATATATATATATATATATATATATATATATATATATATATATATATATATATATATATATATATGTGTGTGTGTGTGTGTGTGTGTGTGTGTGTGTCTATACATATATTGTGTGTACTAGATCAAGCATGATAGATTTATATACTTTACACGCTTCCGCACACACGGTATATCGATCGGATCGGTATACCGGTACCTTCAATTGGTATCAGAGCCTAGGGCTCGTGCACACTTTTGTGTTGGTCATGAAGGTTAAATCAACATAATTGGATTATATGTTTAATTGTGATTATGTGATTAGATGTAAGGCCGGCCACCGTTAGTGGTCGGGTGAATGAAATTGTCGTTTTTACGTACGATTGGCCATAGTTTTGGAGGGCTGCGTCCCTCGGAATCATTTATAATAGATAGATTTTCTATTATATTTGTATTGTACTACTTGTAAGCGATGGACTTGGTCCATGGTTCGATGGTGGATCTCGGCTCTCCGGCGAAAACGAGAAGAAACGAAGCAAAACGAAGCAAAGCGGACAAAACCGGGCTGCTGGAGCCAAACGACGGGCGTCGTTGTAGCTCCAGCGGGCGCTGTTTTGGTTCGGCGGGCGCCGTTTTGGAAACGGCGACCGCCGAATGGTCTTATTCTTGGCAAATTTTTCCGTGCCCTTTCTGTTGGAATTCGATATCCCGGGTCATTAAAAATTTGCGGAAAATAATAACCCGACCGAAATCCTCTCGCCGGAAACCGATCACGAACACCACGAAGAACCGGGCTCGACAAGAGCATCGCCGCGGGATGAACCCGCGGCTAAACCCTAGCCGAGCCCCACCGTGGGGCTCGCGATCGCCGTCGATCGCGTGGGGCTGCTCCGGCAGCCCCGGGGCGGTGAGTCCGGCGACTTCACCGCCCACGCCGTCGGGAGGGGCGGTCAGCCCAGCTGACCACCGCGGCAACAGCCGCGGCTCGCCCCCGCGATCGAGCCCAGCTCGATCGCTAGCCCCGGCGTCCAGCCGGGGTCCCTTCGCGCGGATCGCCGCGATCGAACCCTAGGTTCGATCGCCCCTCGGCTCCCAGCCGAGGGCTCCTCTCGAGCTTCGCCAGGGATCTCGAATCCCCGTCCCCGAAGTTCGTCGTTTTCCCGGATCGTCCGTTCATGTATGCATCACAATTAAATTCACATAAATTCACACAAAGGAGTTTATGATTTTACCTTTTAATTCGTTGTGCGGAGAAACGAATCTAAGTTGATGACCTTACGATCTTCCCACGTATTCCTTGCACTAGCTTGAACGTCGGGTGGGCGACGATCCTCCAAGCTTATGGATCCTCTTCAACTCTCTAGAACTATCAACTATTGATATTCTTGTCTTATGAAAAAGTGAAGACCATGTAGTGCTTTTATAGGCTACGTAGGGGATCTAAAGGAGGTGGAATATTGGGCTTCCAATATTAATGATTAAATTGAGCCCAAGCCCAAATCTATTAATCTCCCATTAATATTAATTAATTTATTTTCCACTATATAAATTAATTGCACTCCCAATATTAAACCATATTATATCAAATAATATTTCTCCGGTAGTATTATTTATTCCGTGTATTTAAGATTTAAATATCCATGAATAAAATTAATTTATTGCTAATTAATTTATATTCATCTCTTGAATCCGAGACTAGTACCATTCAACCTTAATTATTGTGCGGAACGAATCCACTCATGAGGTTTACACAATAATTCCTTTTGAACTCATCTCGGGGATATTATCAACCCTTCCGGGATACACTGTCCGGTCAATCATTCACGGCATGCCATATATAAAATATAGTGACCCAACTTAACCGGTAATTAACCCAATAATTAAATCGGTTAATTCCTTTGGTAAATCAAAGTCACTTATATTGAATATACACACCCGCAACGATATCGGGGATTAAGAATATAATACACTGAGACTCGAATCGATTATCGCCGGCAATCCTAATCGATGAATCTCTACGATCCGCTCAATACACCAAGTGTACAAGTGTGATAAAATAATTAAGACAAATTATTTTCTCTCTCACACAACGACTATACCGATGGATTGGTCCGGGTCCATCTAGGTCGTGAGCCACTGTTTGATTAAATACGAGTAACCGATAGTATGATCTTCTGTGTGGGGCCCGACACACCATACTAACTACAACGTATAAAATCCAGGACTATGATTTGCATATATTTAATTAGTGATAATTAAAAGCAAACAATTGTTTATTTAATAGATTAAATGCTATGATCGGGAGTTTATCGTTTCTTAAATCTAGACATTAAGTACACAACTCCAACAATCTCCCACTTGTACTAAGGTCTAGTCATTTCCTCCAAACTCCCGGTTCCCATACTCATCACGTGCTTTAAAGTGTACTTCCAAGAAGTCCTATGTGAGTGAGCAATCTAGGTTGCCGCTCTGAAGTTATCTTGGTGACTACTACGTCGTCTCCCCTGACGATGATTCGTATCAGGTGGTACTTGCTCTATGTGTTAACATCACTTTTGACTCATGACCTCTTCTAGTTCACCATGCACCGCTATCCAATAGCCTTTGGTAAACTAAGAGTCATATCCAAGTCAAGAGGTTATCCCGGAACCTAACCAAAACTTCCGCTGCCTCTGAGGCTGCTATTCGGTTATGAGAGAGTCCGAAAAGCGTCCCGCTTATCACTCTTTCACTTCAAGGTTCCACCTCTTTCTAAAAGTGAACACATAGCCTGATATCGACTTTCACTGGTCCTTCTCTGATTTTTGGATCTGAGAATCTGTAATCTAAGAAGATTTCGTCTTGCTCAAGCCAGTACTATGAAAGTACTCTTGCAGCATTCGAACATCCCTTATCCAGATTACTTTGATATCCTCCCACTACGCAAACCGCATAGTTGATATCAGGTTCTTGTTTTATAACATTGCATCTATAAAGCTTTCCATACTTGAAGTATAGGAAACTGCTTTGTCCTCATCTATCTCCTTTATGTGTTCGAACACATACCCTTTAGATAGATGTATATTCTGTCTCTGAAAGGCAATAACCTTTCTCAGAAGTATGCATGTTAAAACAAACCTTAATCGTATAAGATATCTAGGAGAAGTACAATGTTCTTATCTCTAGATCATAAGACCTTAAGAACATGCTCTAACTTCTTCTCAATCTTATATCTCGATTTATTTAGACAACCATTATTTTATGTCTGACAATATTTTTACATTGTTGCCAATGATAAAATTTTATCTACATAAATTCTCCGAGAAACACCACCTTGTTTCCATCACTTCTCTAATACACCTTTCGTCTATGCCTTTTGATGAATCCATCAAATGGACTATCCCATCAATTCGCAAGTTCCACGATTCACAGCTTTAATTCAATCCATAAATGGATTTACTAAGCTTGTACTCTAAATGATCTAGCCTCTTAACAATAATCCTTATTGTTCCAAGCAGGCACATTTAGATCTAGTACCGCCCTTATGCAGAGCTAGGGGTCGATTTCATCTCTACTAGATCCAGAGTCCGAACTCCTCTAGTCTTATGAATATCTCTGGTTGTCCAACAACCTCCCACTGCAATGGCGTCCCGGTGTATGACAGTAATAACAATAGGTGCAGTATGTGGTGCACTTCTACTCGGTTTGGCTGGTTCCTAGTCTTTTGTCCTTTCTCTCATTTCAAGGTATTACGTCAATTTAGGCTTTGTGGTCCATCTAATAGTCTTCCTCTATGAACCGGACAGGACGTCCCTCTGGTTCATAGTACTATAGAACACACAATACTTCGTTCATCTAGGATATCCTACAACCATATTCAATATGCCGTTGTATCTAGGAATATCCATAGAACATAGGTAGTTCCGAACAAATTGTTCTTTTACTATTAGATTTTCCATTTCTTTATAGCGCACCATCTCTACACGCAAGTGTATGGCGCGGTCCTTTGGGATTGAATCCCAATCTTTGATTATGCTATGTGTTATTCAGATAGGTGATGGCCTTCGCGACCGAGTCGCAGGCTCCTAATGGATATACTTTGATGGTTCCCCATAATAGCTTTGTGTCCATTGACTAGTCAAAACACTTTGCTTTTATGGCACATTAAGTATTCTAATCCATCACTGAGTATTCTTTGAGAGAATTTCTCGTACCTTTCTAATTTACACATATGTCTGCATATCTAATCATTTCCAATACTTGTCTGAATTCTATCCTTTATCCAGAAAGGTTTGCTTAGATGTATTATCCTCCAAATTCAATCCTTAGGTCGGAAGGTCCATTCCTTCAACTTTAATTGATCAAATCAATTTCGACCATTTGAATCTTATTTTAAAATACTTCTAAGTATAAGATTTCACAAGTATAATGATAAAGAAATATCTAATAAGTAAAATAAGTTATAGAACGGTTCGTTGCAATTGGGGTAGACTTAGGATCTATCATTCATATATTGCTGTCTAATGTACCAGAATAGATAATGCCATTATTTCTTATCAAAATCATCCAATGATTAAAGAAATAAAATATCCATTCATTAATAATAGAAATCCAGAACAAAACGTTCTTTCTAAAATAAAGGGGTACATAAAGCAATAACTTTGAAATGAAATCCTATTTAACTACTAAAGCAGATAAATGTCTTCCACCGCAACCGCTGCCTCCTCTACAGCTTTGCCCGTGTAGACTCGAACTCTTCCTCTCTAAGTCGCCGGGTTTTCTGGAACCCCTGCATTCAAAAATGCACATACCGTCAGTGGTTCCATATCTACACACCAGAATTCTGGTAGATAATACCGCTGATTATGTTTTTACGACTAAGGAAAATTCGTACCTTTGAGAGGACATTCAGACTTCCAGTGTCCCATCTTGTTGCATCGGAAGCACTTACCCTTTGGCTTTGCAGCCCCCATATGTGGTACAGTCCTCTTGACACCACTGGGTTTCCGGGCTTGCTTCCTTCTTTTGCCCCTACCTCCACCAGGCTTAAAGCCTTTGGACTTGGTAGCTACAAGCGCTTGAGACTTGCCCTTCTTGTAGATCCCCTCTGCCGCCTTTAGTTCAGTCAGGAGTTGCGCAAGAGTATAAGATAGTTTACCCATATTATAGCTCATACGAAACTGCTCAAAACTAGGGGCCAGAGACTGGAGTATGATGTCGACTTGCGTCTCACCATCAATAGAAGCTCCTAGGACCTCAAGTTCATTCAACATACTCATCATCTTAAGAACGTGCTCCCCAACGGGCGTTCCTTCAGATTGAGTAGTCGACATGAGGACTCTCATGGCTTCTTGCCTTGCCGCACGATCTTGCTCCCCAAACATCTCCTTGAGGTTAAACATCATATCATAGGCAGTGTCCATCGACTCATGTTGGGTTTGGAGTACATTTGACATGGAAGCCAAAATATAACACCTAGCCATTTCATCAGCCTTTTCCCACTTCCGATATGTCAGTTTTTCCTCATCAGTTGAGGCAGCCGTGGGCTCAGCAGGGCACACTTCATGGAGTACAAACTTGTACTCCTCCGAAGTTAGGACAATGTCTAAATTTCTCTTCCAATCAATATAGTTGGGGCCAGTGAGCTTATGCTCCTTGAGTATCATAGAAAGTGGGTTCATAGCTATTCTCTAAACCTATAAGCACATTTAAACAAACAATTAATTTAATATCCGATATTATCTCCCTCAAATAATATCATTAAATCACTAATCACATCTAAAATCCCATCAGATAAGGCAAGCCACGATAGTGTGGACGTTTACCCATCCAAATGATTTAGCAATTAGATTTGCTTTGGTCGTACATCACTACAGCGTTACTTCGATGGGAAGGATACTATAGAGCGTACCTAAGTGTAAACCATTACTCAGTATCTAAGAAGATTGTTTGGGACTCGTATATTATCGCAAGCCACGATAGTGTGGACGTTTACGCTAATACATGAACCTTCACTTTCTTCTATAACTGTCTACATCAATCGATCCAAAATCCCATTCAATGCAGCAAGCCACGATAGTGTGGACGTTTACTACACCAAAAGATTTTTACAATTGACATCCAATTACTTTGAAGCATTTGATTTTGTAAATCAAGACGCGGAGAATCATAAGTGAAACTCGAAGTTTCTAACCAGTGATTCACCATGCGAACAACCCTATCTCTCATTAGATGAGGGAGCCGAGCAGACAATCGATCCATCTATCAAAGAATGGTACGACTGCCTCTAATTTGTGTCATCCACATGACCAAGTGGCTTTGGCTCCATTCCACTCCCCGGGGTGAGAATGAGTCGACTTGAAGTCAGTTTCAGAAAGACAAATTAGGCATTGTTTGATAAACTTAATCAATGTCTCTTGTAAAAGGAATTACAAGAATTCTCCTCCAATGACACATCTATACGAACTTCAAAAGTCCATAAGAGTCACCAAGAGAACAGTAATGGAGACCATGGGAATGTTTCCATCCCCGCTCCCACTTAGCTTTTTATAACAAAGGGATACGCTATCTAATGCATAATTAAACACATAAGCATGCATACAAGTAATAAAGCACATAGCACATAGTCAAAATAAGCTAGAAAAATTATTTTCCCGACTATCATGGCTTTATTCCATCTCCGTATGCGTCTTCTAGTCTTCAGTCTTCGTTCTTGAATGCTCCATGTGACGAGAATATTAATCCCTAATATTTAAGTCTATTTATTTTTAATAAATCCAAAAGATACTCAATTCGAAAATTAAGTCAATCGAATAAATCAAAAATAAAATTAAATATTATTAATATTTTTATTTATTTCTTTTCCTATCTAATTCTATTAAATCTCTAGAATAATCTATCCAAGTCAAACTTGGAATATTCTAGAAGACTTCTATAATAGAATAAGGAAATAAAATAAATTAGGACTCTTCTACTTTCCAAGATTAATTAATTTCTATGTCCATGAAAATTCCCATAAAATAGGAATAATCAAATAGAAATAAATTAATTTACTAATTAATTATTTTCCTATCTAATTCTATTAAATCTCTAGATTCCTATTCCAAGTAGAACTTGAAATATTCTAGAAGACTTCCATAATAGAATAAGGAAATAAATAATATTAATTCTTTTCCTATCTAATTCTATTAAATCTCTAGATTCCTATTCCAAGTAGAACTTGAAATATTCTAGAAGATTTCCATAATAGAATAAGGAAATAAATAATATTAATTAATTCTTTTCCTATCTCCATGAGAGTTCCCATTCTTAGGAATACTCAAAATAGGAAAACTTGAATCAATTAGGTAAGTAGTATCTTGGTAGGATTAGGAGTAGCACGGGTTGGGGATCCCCGCACCACCTCCACCGTCGACCACCACCACCTCCGGGCACCACCGCCGCCGCCCCCTAGCCACGCGCCACCACCACCGGTGGCCGGCGTGGCCGGAAACCCTAGCGGGCAGCCCCGGGCGTGGGGTCGATCGATCCTCATGGGGATCGATCATGGGGATGATCGAACCCCCCGGTTTTACGTCCTCTTCGTCTTCTTCGTCTCATGAGTTCTCCGGCGGTCGTCTCGGCATCGATCCAACGTAAATAAATTACAAGAAATAAATTTACAATTCCAGTATCGATTCTATACATGAAATCGACCCTATACACTTTCCGGAAAACATAGAACGTAATAATAAATCCTAAATTCGGTCAACCCCCGAATTTTTACTATTACAAGCATTCATCCACACAAAACGAATCTCGACATGTCCGAGAGTTTAATAAATGAACAATCATGGTAAATTAAATAGCAATTAATTAAACGAATAATTAACAATTAATTAAACCATAATAGTCGGAATCCCTGCAAGGTAGAACGCAATTGAACACATACATGAACACGAAACCAAACGCTCTGATACCAATTGTTGGAATTCGATATCCCGGGTCATTAAAAATTTGCGGAAAATAATAACCCGACCGAAATCCTCTCGCCGGAAACCGATCACGAACACCACGAAGAACCGGGCTCGACAAGAGCATCGCCGCGGGATGAACCCGCGGCTAAACCCTAGCCGAGCCCCACCGTGGGGCTCGCGATCGCCGTCGATCGCGTGGGGCTGCTCCGGCAGCCCCGGGGCGGTGAGTCCGGCCACTTCACCGCCCACGCCGTCGGGAGGGGCGGTCAGCCCAGCTGACCACCGCGGCAACAGCCGCGGCTCGCCCCCGCGATCGAGCCCAGCTCGATCGCTAGCCCCGGCGTCCAGCCGGGGTCCCTTCGCGCGGATCGCCGCGATCGAACCCTAGGTTCGATCGCCCCTCGGCTCCCAGCCGAGGGCTCCTCTCGAGCTTCGCCGGGGATCTCGAATCCCCGTACCCGAAGTTCGTCGTTTTCCCGGATCGTCCGTTCATGTATGCATCACAATTAAATTCACATAAATTCACACAAAGGAGTTTATGATTTTACCTTTTAATTCGTTGTGCGGAGAAACGAATCTAAGTTGATGACCTTACGATCTTCCCACGTATTCCTTGCACTAGCTTGAACGTCGGGTGGGCGACGATCCTCCAAGCTTATGGATCCTCTTCAACTCTCTAGAACTATCAACTATTGATATTCTTGTCTTATGAAAAAGTGAAGACCATGTAGTGCTTTTATAGGCTACGTAGGGGATCTAAAGGAGTTGGAATATTGGGCTTCCAATATTAATGATTAAATTGAGCCCAAGCCCAAATCTATTAATCTCCCATTAATATTAATTAATTTATTTTCCACTATATAAATTAATTGCACTCCCAATATTAAACCATATTATATCAAATAATATTTCTCCGGTAGTATTATTTATTCCGTGTATTTAAGATTTAAATATCCATGAATAAAATTAATTTATTGCTAATTAATTTATATTCATCTCTTGAATCCGAGACTAGTACCATTCAACCTTAATTATTGTGCGGAACGAATCCACTCATGAGGTTTACACAATAATTCCTTTTGAACTCATCTCGGGGATATTATCAACCCTTCCGGGATACACTGTCCGGTCAATCATTCACGGCATGCCATATATAAAATATAGTGACCCAACTTAACCGGTAATTAACCCAATAATTAAATCGGTTAATTCCTTTGGTAAATCAAAGTCACTTATATTGAATATACACACCCGCAACGATATCGGGGATTAAGAATATAATACACTGAGACTCGAATCGATTATCGCCGGCAATCCTAATCGATGAATCTCTACGATCCGCTCAATACACCAAGTGTACAAGTGTGATAAAATAATTAAGACAAATTATTTTCTCTCTCACACAACGACTATACCGATGGATTGGTCCGGGTCCATCTAGGTCGTGAGCCACTGTTTGATTAAATACGAGTAACCGATAGTATGATCTTCTGTGTGGGGCCCGACACACCATACTAACTACAACGTATAAAATCCAGGACTATGATTTGCATATATTTAATTAGTGATAATTAAAAGCAAACAATTGTTTATTTAATAGATTAAATGCTATGATCGGGAGTTTATCGTTTCTTAAATCTAGACATTAAGTACACAACTCCAACACTTTCGGCGGGCGCCGTTTTGGAAACGGCGACCGCCGGTGGTGTTCGGCGACCGCTGATTGTGAAACGGCGGGCGCCGTTCGTGGTTTTTTGGGTACGGAATAGTTTTGACCAAAATCGGAGGGCACGGAACTGAAACGGCGGGCGAGGACCAGTCCAGAAGATGTTCAAGGCTTTTGTTGTTACTTTAATTCTTTTCTTTTGAGAGTTGTCAGGTTCTAGGGGCCTTTCGATTTCGTATTTATTTGCTTTGATTGTTATAGGTTGTTTTATGTTATAAATGTTCAACTTACATATAAACAAACCTATGCATGCAAGTTCCCAAAATAATGAGTATAATGTCTTGTCCAAAACATCACACCCATAAAGCCCTCGATCATAAGTTGGTAGGTCCGCCTCAGCGGGGGTACTACTTGTTATCTTGGGATAAGTGGGAGTAAGGGTTAGACCCTTACATGTGACTTTGGTTTTCTCATCGATAGATCCACTGCAGGCGTGGCTATCGAGACATGAGATGAGAATGGGACTCTCATCGACCGAGAGTGACATTAGATGTCATTGACATGGGATGTCTACCTATCTTGGAGTTTCTTAAGTGCGGACTCAGTCGGCTTAAGGATTCGCAAGATGAGGGTCTTGGGATCGTTTTGTTTAAGGGAACAACGATATTAGATATCGATTGAACAAAATGTAACAAATAAATAATTTTGATAGACAACCATATTTGTTTACCGCTTTGTGGATGTTTACATACTTTAGTTATCTTTGTTTTGTAGTTTATCACGTCAAATATCAACTCAATTCAAGTTTGGTTCAATTCTTGATTGTAAAAAATTGAACAACATATATATTTTCTTGATTGACAACGTAATTTGAGGATGGTCCTCAAATACGAAGACAAGAAAAATGTGTTAGATAACCACATCCTATGATATCATTGAATAACTCAATAGCATGTTCGGGGAACATGCAATGATTGAGCGGTTCGGTGTGACCAGGGTTATCGCTTCAGCTAGGCTGGAGAAAGGGGAACCTAAGGGACCACATGTGCATAAAATGATTGGATTATTTGATTAAAAGTGATCGCCTAGGTTTTTCCTAAGATGATGAGTTGGCAACCGATTTCATACTTCAATCCCATCATGATGGTTATGATGCCTTTAGGCTAAGTTTTCCATATGAATGGTTTGAAGAAATCGCTACGTGAGATCCACGGGATGCTCAAGGTTGCAGAGCCGACAATTGAGAAGGATCCTAATGCTGGAAATCGATATCCCGGGCTATTAAAATTTGCGGAAAATAATAACCCGACCGAAATCCTTCATCGCCGGAGATCCGAACGCGAACCACCGCACGAGCCAAGGCCCGACCGAATACTCAGCGAGGCCCGAAGGCCGCGAGCACTCAGCCGAGCCCCCGCACGGGGCTCGCGATCATCTCCATGATGATCGCTGGGGATGCACGAGGCATCCCCGGGGTTGCTCGTAGCAGCCCCGCAGCGAGCTCACGGGCTCGCTGCTCGCGGGGGGGTTCGATCCTCCCCGCATCGCCGCTGCGGGAAATCCCGCAGCTTGATACGAGGCGCTGCGGGTAAACCCGCAGCTCACCCGGCGATCGAACCCTAGGTTCGATCGCCCCCTCGGCTCCAGCCGAGGGCTTCAGCCCGCGACGCCGCCGGTCGAGAGGGGCTGGGGTTCTTCCGCCGTGGCACCAGCCCACGGCGAACCCCGGCGATCGACCCGAGGTCGATCCCACGCCCCGGCGTTCAGCCGGGGCTCATCCCTTCGTCCGCCCGCTCCCGGCGGTTGAACCCTAGGTTCGACCGCCTCTATCGATCCTCGCCGGGGATCTCGAATCCCCGTCCCCGAGGTTCGTCGTTTATCCGGATCGTGTGTTCATGTATACGCTACAATTAACATCACATAAAATCATAGAAGGGTTTATGACTTTACCTTTGATTCGTTGTTCGGAGAAACGAAATCAAACACCTTTGAAGACCTTCAAATCTTCCTACGTATTCCTTGCACTCCGTTCGAACGTCGTGTGGGCGACGATCTATCGAACTCCTATGGATCTCCTTCAACTCTCTAGAACTATCAAATATTGATATTCTTGTCTTATGATTTATGAAGGCCATGTAGTGCTTTTATAGGCTACGTAGGGGATCTAAAGGAGGTGGAATATTGGGCTTCCAATATTGAAGATTAAATTGAGCCCAATGCTCAAGTCCATTAATCCTTATCAATATTAATTAATTTATTTTCCACTATATAAATTAATTGCACTCCCAATATTAAACCATATTATATCAAATAATATTTCTCCGGTAGTATTATTTATTCCGTGTATTTAAGATTTAAATATCCATGAATAAAATTAATTTATTGCTAATTAATTTATTCATCTCTTATATCCGAGACTAGTACCGTCCAACCTTAATTATTATGCGGATTAAATCCACCTGCAGGGTTTACATAATAATTCCTCATGAACTCATCTCGGGGATATTATCAACCCTTCCGGGATACACATTCCCATCAAGTATTCACGGCATGTCATATATAAAATATAGCGACCCAACTTTACCGGTAATTAACCCAATAATTAAATCGGTTAATTCCTTTGGAAAATCAAAGTCTCTAATATTAAATATATACACCCGCAATAGTATCGGGGATTAAGAATAAAATACTCTGAGATTTAAATTGATTATCCAAGGCAATCCTAATCAATAAATCTCATGCGATCCGCCCAATACACCTAAGTGTACAAGTGTGATAAAATAATTAAGACAAATTATTTTCTCTCTCACACAACGACTATACCGATGGATTGGTCCATGTCCATCTAGGTCGTGAGCAACTGTTTGATTAAATACGAGTAACCGATAGTATGGTCTTCTGTGTGCCCATGCAACACCATACTAACTACAACGTATAAAATCCAGGACTATATTTTGCATAATTAATTAATAATAATTAAATGCAAATAATTGTTTATTAATTTAATAGATTAAATGCTGTGACCGGGAGTTTACCGATACTTAAATCTAGACATTAAGTACACAACTCCAACACCTAAGAGGGAAATTCTTATGATAAGGGATGGGTTAAACAAAAGAGCATGGGCAAAAAGGCTACTAGGGTTCCTAGGGAATCTGAATGCGTCTACTGCAAAAGTGTAGGACACTAATTGCAAACAAGTAGAAGTTCATATTTATTCAATTTCAAAACAAATGCCTAATTTATCTTTCATATGATGAATTCTAAAGTTTGTTGGAAATCGACTACCCGGGATGCATTCGTTCGATCGCTCGAACATCCGAACGCTACCAGTCGACCTCCGAAGGCGCTACTCCGTTCACACGACAGCCCATGATCCGATTCACGCCCAGCCATCGCCCCGAAGGACAACTGCGCAAACCGGGGCTGATCTGCACTCAAATAGCGACCGCTGTATGCAGATCAGCGCTCGCTGGTGGAACTGCAAACAGCGACCGCTGTTTGCCCATCAGCGGGCGCTGTTCGTCCGCGAACAGCAACGCGACATTGCTGTTCCGGGCTCGTTTCCGGGTCGTTTTTCCTCATCCGACTACCGATCCGGAGGTCCTAGAACCCCCAGTAATCGAGGAATACAATCCACGATACCCGGAACCCGATCTACGTTCAATGTATGATTAACGAAAAAATGAGATCGATGAATTGCGGAATAGAGAATCGATCTCATACCTTATCGGTCGATTGTTGAGACCTTAGAGCTTCTAACATATGTCTCTTCTCGACTCCAGCCGTTGTGTGGGCAAGGATCCGCTGGTTCGTCCTTGTCTGCTCTCTCCTTTCTCAAACCACCGTATGATTATTCTCTATGTGAGAATAAAAATATATTTGCGTTAACTTTATTTTTAACAGAGAAAAGTTTTTATTGCGCTAAGCAATTAATTCTTTCTCTGCTGAAAATAATTGTTGCGGCGAAATGTAGGTTTTAGGAGAGGGCAAGGGGGGTTTAAATAGAGCTACGTTAGGGACCTTAGGTAAATTAATTCAAGGCTAAAATGCAATATTAATTAACTCGGAGTCCTTAAAAGGAAATCCTTAATTAATTACATTTTTAATTATTATTAATTCCACTAAATAATAATAATTGAATTCCCGAAATTAATTTAATATTATTTCAACAATAATAATTCCGCCGAAATTACATATACGACTTTCCCCGTGTTTAAGATATCGTATGTCCACGAATTAATTTTAATTACTAATAATTAAATTAATTCGTTTCTTATTATCCGAGACTAGTACCACTCATCCTTATTATCATGTGGAACAAATCCACCTGCAGGGTTTACATGATAAACTTTATGAGCTCATCTCGGGGACATCATCAACCCGATAAACGGGACACGGTTTCCTGTCTATAATCTATAGCATGCCGTGCGTACAATTACGATTCCCAATTTACCGAGAATCTCGACTAATCAATTAGTCTCACTCATTGGCATATTAAAGAACCGAGAATTGGACACACGCACCTATAATTATATAGGGATTAGGAATTCGTATATCCGTAATATCTGAGGTCTAGTTCGATTACTTCGATTAGTATAAATCGAACGCCCTCCCGTGGTCCTGCTCAATACACCAAGTGTACGAGTGTAACATAATAGTCAAGACCAACTATTACCCAGTCACACTACGATGTACCGATGGATTGTCCCTGTCCATCTAAGTCGATGCACCAGCCCACGGCGAACCCCGGCGATCGACCCGAGGTCGATCCCACGCCCCGGCGTTCAGCCGGGGCTCATCCCTTCGTCCGCCCGCTCCCGGCGGTTGAACCCTAGGTTCGACCGCCTCTATCGATCCTCGCCGGGGATCTCGAATCCCCGTCCCCGAGGTTCGTCGTTTATCCGGATCGTGTGTTCATGTATACGCTACAATTAACATCACATAAAATCATAGAAGGGTTTATGACTTTACCTTTGATTCGTTGTTCGGAGAAACGAAATCAAACACCTTTGAAGACCTTCAAATCTTCCTACGTATTCCTTGCACTCCGTTCGAACGTCGTGTGGGCGACGATCTATCGAACTCCTATGGATCTCCTTCAACTCTCTAGAACTATCAAATATTGATATTCTTGTCTTATGATTTATGAAGGCCATGTAGTGCTTTTATAGGCTACGTAGGGGATCTAAAGGAGGTGGAATATTGGGCTTCCAATATTGAAGATTAAATTGAGCCCAATGCTCAAGTCCATTAATCCTTATCAATATTAATTAATTTATTTTCCACTATATAAATTAATTGCACTCCCAATATTAAACCATATTATATCAAATAATATTTCTCCGGTAGTATTATTTATTCCGTGTATTTAAGATTTAAATATCCATGAATAAAATTAATTTATTGCTAATTAATTTATTCATCTCTTATATCCGAGACTAGTACCGTTCAACCTTAATTATTATGCGGATTAAATCCACCTGCAGGGTTTACATAATAATTCCTCATGAACTCATCTCGGGGATATTATCAACCCTGCCGGGATACACATTCCCGTCAAGTATTCACGGCATGTCATATATAAAATATAGCGACCCAACTTTACCGGTAATTAACCCAATAATTAAATCGGTTAATTCCTTTGGAAAATCAAAGTCTCTAATATTAAATATATACACCCGCAATAGTATCGGGGATTAAGAATAAAATACTCTGAGATTTAAATTGATTATCCAAGGCAATCCTAATCAATAAATCTCATGCGATCCGCCCAATACACCTAAGTGTACAAGTGTGATAAAATAATTAAGACAAATTATTTTCTCTCTCACACAACGACTATACCGATGGATTGGTCCATGTCCATCTAGGTCGTGAGCAACTGTTTGATTAAATACGAGTAACCGATAGTATGGTCTTCTGTGTGCCCATGCAACACCATACTAACTACAACGTATGAAATCCAGGACTATATTTTGCATAATTAATTAATAATAATTAAATGCAAATAATTGTTTATTAATTTAATAGATTAAATGCTATGACCGGGAGTTTACCGATACTTAAATCTAGACATTAAGTACACAACTCCAACAATCTCCCACTTGTACTAAGGTCTAGTCATTTCCTCCAAACTCCCGATTCCCATACTCATCACGTGCTTTAAAGTGTACTTCCGAGAAGTACTATGTGAGTGAGCAATCTAGGTTGCCGCTCTGGAGTTATCTTGGTGACTACTACGTCGTCTCCCTCGACGATGACTCGTATCAGGTGGTACTTGCTCTATGTGTTAACATCACTTTTGACTTATGACTTCTTCCAGTTTACCGTGCACCGCTATCCAATAGCCTTTAGTAAACTAAGAGTCATATCCAAGCCAAGAGGTTATCCTGGAACCTAACCAAAACTTCCGCTGCCTCTGAGGCTGCTATTCGGTTATGAGAGAGTCTGAGAAGCGTCCTGCTTATCACTCTTTCATTTCATGGTTCCACCTCTTTCTAAAAGTGAACACATAGCCTGATATCGACTTACACTGGTCTTTCTCCGATTTTTGATCTGAGAAACTGTAATCTAAGAAGATTTCGTCTTGCTTAATTATCCAGTACTTCGCAAGTACTATTACAGCATCCGAAAAATTCTTTTCTAGATTACCTTGATATCCTCCCACTACGCAAACCGCATAGTTGATATCAGGTTCTTGTTTTTATAACATTGCATCTATAAAGCTTTCCATACATGAAGTATAGGAAACTGCTTTGTCCTCATCTATCTCCTTCATGTGTTCAAACACATACCCTTTAGATAGATGTATATTCTGTCTCTGAAAGGCAATAACCTTTCTCAGAAGTATGCATGTTTAAAACAAACCATAATCGTATAAGATATCTAGGAGAAGTACAATGTTCTTATCTAGAGATCTGAAGATCTCAAGAACATGCTCTAACTTCTACTTAATCTTATATCTCGACTCATTTAGACAACCATCATTTTATGTCTGATAATATCTTTACATTGTTGCCAATGATAAAATGTCATCTATATAAAATCTCCGAGAAACACCACCTTGTTTCCATTACGTCTCCAATACACCTTTCGTCTATGCCTTTTGATGAATCCATCAAATGGACTATCCCATCAATTCGCAAGTTCCACGATTTATAGCTTTGTTTCAATCCATAATGGATTTACTAAGCTTGTACTCTAAATGATCTTGCCTCTTAACAATAATCCTTATTGTTCTCTAAGCAGGCACATTTAGATCTAGTACCGCACTTATGCAGAGCTTAGGGATCGATTTCATCTTTACCAGATCCAGAGTTAAAACTCTTCTAGTCTTATGAAAATCTCCGGTTGTCTTAACAACCTCCCACTGCAATGGCGTCCCGGTGTATAACAGTAATAACATAGGTGCTGTTAGTGGTGTACTTCCTCTCGGTTAGGCTGGTTCTTAGTCTTTCCTTTCCTTCATTTTAAAGTACCTTGTCAGTTAGGGCATTATAGTTCATCTAATAGTCTTCCTCTAAGAACCGGGTGAGAACACCCCTCTGGTTCATAGTACTATTGAACATACAATTACTTGCTCTTCTAGGATATTCTACAACCACATAGAATGTGCCGTTGTATCCAGAAATATCCATAGAACATAGGTAGTTCCGAATAAACTTGTCCTTTTTACTATTAGAATTCCATTTCTTATCTCTGACACACCATGTCTACACTCCAGTGTATGGTGTAGTCCTTTGAGACTTAATCTCAATCTTTGATTTTATGCTATGTGTTATTTAGATAGGTAATAGCCTCCGCGAATAAATTGCAGGCTTTTAACAGATATACTTTGAAGGTTCCCCATAATAGCTTTGTGTCCATTGACTAGTCAAAACACTTTGCTTTTATGGCACATCAAGTATTCTAATCCATCTTCAAGTATTCCTAAAGGGAACAACTCATACCTTTCTAATTTACACATATATCTGCATATATCATCTTTGATCATTCTTAATACTTGTCTGAATTCCATCCTTTATCCAGAAAGGTCCGCTTAGTTGTATTGTCTTCCAAATTCAGTTCTTAGGTCGGAAGGTCCATTCCTTCAACTATAATTGATCAAATCAATTTCGACCTTTGAACCTTATTTGAATAAATATTACTAAGTACAAGAATTCACAAGTATAATGATCAATAAAGAAATATATCTAATAAGTAAAACAAGTTATTCATTGGTTCGTCGCATCGTGGTAGACTAAGGATTTATCATTCATATATTGCTATCTAATGTACCAGAATAGATATCACCATTATTTCTTATCCAACCCATCAAATGATTAAAGAAATAAAATATCCATTGATGATAGAAATCTAGAACAAAAAGTTCTTTCTAAAGTAAAAGGGTACATAAAGCAATAAACTTGAAATGAAATCCTATTATCAAAACAGATAAATGTCTTCCACTGCAACCGCTGCTCCCTCAACAGCCTCGCCCATGTGGACTCGAATTCTTCTTCTCTAAGTCGCCGGGTTTTCTGGAACCCCTGCATTTTAAATGCACCAACCGTCAGTGGTTCCATATCTACACACCAGAATTCTGGTAGATAATACCACTGACTATGTTTTACGACTAAAGAAAAATTCGTACCTTTGAGAGGACAAGATATAGACCCCCCAGTACTCAGACTGCTTTCCTTGGGGATATTTGCCAGAAGGCTTCTTTATCCCACCCTTTGGTCCAAGTCTTTCGAGACTACTGGATCCCCTTGCCTTCTTCTCCTTTTCCTTATGTATGCCCTTAGGTTCGAAACCTTTGGCCTTGGCTATAAGAGCTTGCGACTGTCTCAACTCGTCTAAAAGATCTAGCATCTCAAAAAACGTGTTCAACTCGTCTAAAAGATCTAGCGTTTCCTCGAAGCAACTGACCTTTATGAGTATCCTCATCGCCTCTTTTCTAGCCTTTACATCATGTCTAAACATCAACTTGAGTTTTAGCATGACATCATGATTAGTGGCTAATGCAAGAGCACTATCCCACTTCTCGAAGTCAACTATTTCCTCATCAGTTGAGTTAATGGTAGGTCTAGGAGGACAAGTTTCGCTGAGTACATCTTTGTACCCCCTTACAGTCTGAGTAATGTCTAACTCTTTATTCCATCCAACACAGTATGGAATCAGTGCGTTGAATTCCTTAAGTATTAACGAAAGTGGATTCATAGCAATTCTCTAAACCTATAAGCACATATAAACAAACAATTAATTTAATATCCGATATTATCTCCCTCAAATAATATCATTAAATTACTAATTACATCTAAAATCCTATCAGGTAAGGCAAGCCACGTGGTGTGGACGTTTACCCACCCAAATGATTTAGCAATTAGATTTTCTTTGGTCATACATCAATTATAGCGTAACTTCGTGGGGAAGAATACTATAACGTGTATCTAAGTGTAAACCATTACTCAGCACCAAAGTACATCGTTTGGAATTGCTACATCACCGCAAGCCACGTGGTGTGGACGTTTACGATAATTTTACAACTCTTCACAATTACTTACAACTGTCTACATCAATTAATACAAAATCCGTCAGTACAGCAAGCCACGTGGTGTGGACGTTTACTACACTAAGAGACTTTTATAATTGACTCCCAGTTACAAGATCCATTCGATTCTCGTAGATCAAGACGCGGAGAATCATAAGTGAAATTCAAAGTTTCTAACCAGTGATTCACCATGCGAACGACCCTATCTCTCATTAGATGAGGGAGCCGAGCAGACAATCGATCCATCTATCAAAGAATGGTACGAAGATCTCTAATTTGTGTCATCCACATGACCAAGTGGCTTTGGCTCCATTCCACTCCCCGGGGTGAGAATGAGTCGACTTGAAGTCAGTTTCAGAAAGACAAATTAGGCATTGTTTGATAAACTTGATCAATGTTTCTTGTAAAAGGAATTACAAGAATTCTCCTCCAATGACATATCTATATGAACTTCGAAAGCTCATAAATGTCACCAAGAGAACAGTAATGGAGACCATGGGAATGTTTCCATCCCCTCTCCCACTTAGCTTTTTATAACAAAGGGATACGCTATCTAATGCATAATTAAACACATAAGCATGCATGCAAGTAATAAAGCACATATCACATAGTCAAATAATGCTAGGAAATTATTTTCCCGACTATCATGGCTTTACTCCTTCTTCATATGCATCTTCTAGTCTTCAGTCTTCGTTCTTGAATGCTCCATGTGACAAGAATATTAATCCCAATATTTAAATCTATTTATTTTTAATAAATCCAAAAGATACTTAATTAGAAAATTAAGTCAATCGAATAAATCAAAAATAAAATTAAATATTATTAATATTTTTACTTATTTATTTTTTCTATCTAATTCTATTAAATCTCTAGAATAATCTATCCAAGTAAAACTTGGAATATTCTAGAAGACTTCTATAATAGAATAAGGAAATAAAATAAATTAGGACTCTTCTACTTTCAAGATTAATTAATTTTCATTACTATGAAAATTCCCATATAATAGGAATAATCAATTAGGAAATAAATCAATCCTAAATTAACTTTTATTCCTTTCCAATTCTATTAAATCTCTAGGATCCTATTCCAAGTAGAACTCGGAATACTCTAGAAGACTTCCATAATAGAATAAGGAATAAAATTAATTCCAATTAATTCTTTTCCTAATCCATGAGAATTCCCTAAAATAGGAAAAACTCAATTAGGAAAACCGAATCAATTAGGTAAGTAGAATCTAGGTAGGAGTAGCATGAGATCGGGAGACCCCACGCCACCCCCACCTTCGACCGCCCACCCCCGGAGGAGCACCGCCGCCCAGCCCAGCCACCACCGTCGCCGGCGGCAGCCCTAGCCGAGGGCGATCGGCCCCCTCCCCTTGGGTCGATCGATTGGGGTCGATCAAGGGGTTTGATCGATCCCGGTTCTTCGTCCTCTTCGTCTTCTTCGTCACACGAGTTCTCCGGCGGTCGTCTCGGCATCGATCCAACGTAAATAAATTACAAGAATTCAATTACACTATCCGGTATCGATTCTATACATGAAATCGACCCTATACATTTTCCGGAAAACATAGAACGTAATAATAAATCCTAAATTCGGTCAACCCCCGAATTTTTACTATTACAAACATTCAACCACACAAAAACGAATCTCGACATGTCCGAAAGTTTAATAAACGAATAATCATGATAATTAATTAACACAATAATTAAATCCAACCATGATAGCCGGAAATCCCTGCAAGGTAGAACGATAACAGAACATATACATGAACACGAAACCAAACACTCTGATACCAATTGCTGGAAATCGATATCCCGGGCTATTAAAATTTGCGGAAAATAATAACCCGACCGAAATCCTTCATCTCCGGAGATCCGAACGCGAACCACCGCACGAGCCGAGGCCCGACCGAATACTCAGCGAGGCCCGAAGGCCGCGAGCACTCAGCCGAGCCCCTGCACGGGGCTCGCGATCATCTCCATGATGATCGCTGGGGATGCACGAGGCATCCCCGGGGTTGCTCGTAGCAGCCCCGCAACGAGCTCACGGGCTCGCTGCTCGCGGGGGGGTTCGATCCTCCCCGCATCGCCGCTGCGGGAAATCCCGCAGCTTGATACGAGGCGCTGCGGGTAAACCCGCAGCTCACCCGGCGATCGAACCCTAGGTTCGATCGCCCCCTCGGCTCCAGCCGAGGGCTTCAGCCCGCGACGCCGCCGGTCGAGAGGGGCTGGGGTTCTTCCGCCGTGGCACCAGCCCACGGCGAACCCCGGCGATCGACCCGAGGTCGATCCCACGCCCCGGCGTTCAGCCGGGGCTCATCCCTTCGTCCGCCCGCTCCCGGCGGTTGAACCCTAGGTTCGACCGCCTCTATCGATCCTCGACGGGGATCTCGAATCCCCGTCCCCGAGGTTCGTCGTTTATCCGGATCGTGTGTTCATGTATACGCTACAATTAACATCACATAAAATCATAGAAGGGTTTATGACTTTACCTTTGATTCGTTGTTCGGAGAAACGAAATCAAACACCTTTGAAGACCTTCAAATCTTCCTACGTATTCCTTGCACTCCGTTCGAACGTCGTGTGGGCGACGATCTATCGAACTCCTATGGATCTCCTTCAACTCTCTAGAACTATCAAATATTGATATTCTTGTCTTATGATTTATGAAGGCCATGTAGTGCTTTTATAGGCTACGTAGGGGATCTAAAGGAGGTGGAATATTGGGCTTCCAATATTGAAGATTAAATTGAGCCCAATGCTCAGGTCCATTAATCCTTATCAATATTAATTAATTTATTTTCCACTATATAAATTAATTGCACTCCCAATATTAAACCATATTATATCAAATAATATTTCTCCGGTAGTATTATTTATTCCGTGTATTTAAGATTTAAATATCCATGAATAAAATTAATTTATTGCTAATTAATTTATTCATCTCTTATATCCGAGACTAGTACCGTTCAACCTTAATTATTATGCGGATTAAAACCACCTGCAGGGTTTACATAATAATTCCTCATGAACTCATCTCGGGGATATTATCAACCCTTCCGGGATACACATTCCCGTCAAGTATTCACGGCATGTCATATATAAAATATAGCGACCCAACTTTACCGGTAATTAACCCAATAATTAAATCGGTTAATTCCTTTGGAAAATCAAAGTCTCTAATATTAAATATATACACCCGCAATAGTATCGGGGATTAAGAATAAAATACTCTGAGATTTAAATTGATTATCCAAGGCAATCCTAATCAATAAATCTCATGCGATCCGCCCAATACACCTAAGTGTACAAGTGTGATAAAATAATTAAGACAAATTATTTTCTCTCTCACACAACGACTATACCGATGGATTGGTCCATGTCCATCTAGGTCGTGAGCAACTGTTTGATTAAATACGAGTAACCGATAGTATGGTCTTCTGTGTGCCCATGCAACACCATACTAACTACAACGTATAAAATCCAGGACTATATTTTGCATAATTAATTAATAATAATTAAATGCAAATAATTGTTTATTAATTTAATAGATTAAATGCTATGACCGGGAGTTTACCGATACTTAAATCTAGACATTAAGTACACAACTCCAACAATCTCCCACTTGTACTAAGGTCTAGTCATTTCCTCCAAACTCCCGGTTCCCATACTCATCACGTGCTTTAAAGTGTACTTCCGAGAAGTACTATGTGAGTGAGCAATCTAGGTTGCCGCTCTGGAGTTATCTTGGTGACTACTACGTCGTCTCCCTCGACGATGACTCGTATCAGGTGGTACTTGCTCTATGTGTTAACATCACTTTTGACTTATGACTTCTTCCAGTTTACCGTGCATGGGCAAAAAGGCTACTAGGGTTCCTAGGGAATCTGAATGCGTCTACTGCAAAAGTGTAGGACACTAATTGCAAACAAGTAGAAGTTCATATTTATTCAATTTCAAAACAAATGCCTAATTTATCTTTCATATGATGAATTCTAAAGTTTGTTGGAAATCGACTACCCAGGATGCGTTCGTTCGATCGCTCGAACATCCGAACGCTCCCAGTCGACCTCCGAAGGCGCTGATCCGTTCACACGACAGCCCATGATCCGATTCACGCCCAGCCATCGCCCCGAAGAACAACCACGCGAACCGGGGCTGATCTGCACTCAAACAGCGACCGCTGTATGCAGATCAACGCTCGCTGGTGGAACTGCAAACAGCGACCGCTGTTTGCCCATCAGCGGGCGCTGTTCGTCCGCGAACAGCAACGCGACGTTGCTGTTCCGAGCTCGTTTCCGGGTCGTTTTTCCTCATCCGACTACCGATCCGGAGGTCCTAGAACCCCCAGTAATCGAGGAATACAATCCACGATACCCGGAACCCGATCTACGTTCAATGTATGATTAACGAAAAAATGAGATCGATGAATTGTGGAATAGAGAATCGATCTCATACCTTATCGGTCGATTGTTGAGACCTTAGAGCTTCTAACGTATGTCTCTTCCCGACTCCAGCCGTTGTGTGGGCAACGATCCGCTGGTTCGTCCTTGTCTGCTCTCTCCTTTCTCAAACCACCGTATGATTATTCTCTATGTGAGAATAAAAATATATTTGCGTTAACTTTATTTTTAACAGAGAAAAGTTTTTATTGCGCTAAGCAATTAATTCTTTCTCTGCTGAAAATAATTGTTGCGGCGAAATGTAGGTTTTAGGAGAGGGCAAGGGGGGTTTAAATAGAGCTACGTTAGGGACCTTAGGTAAATTAATTCAAGGCTAAAATGCAATATTAATTAACTCGGAGTCCTTAAAAGGAAATCCTTAATTAATTATATTTTTAATTATTATTAATTCCACTAAATAATAATAATTGAATTCCCGAAATTAATTTAATATTATTTCAACAATAATAATTCCGCCGAAATTACATATACGACTTTCCCTGTGTTTAAGATATCGTATGTCCACGAATTAATTTTAATTACAAATAATTAAATTAATTAGTTTCTTATTATCCGAGACTAGTACCACTCATCCTTATTATCATGTGGAACAAATCCACCTGCAGGGTTTACATGATAAACTTTATGAGCTCATCTCTGGGACATTATCAACCCGATAAACGGGACACGGTTTCCTGTCTATAATCTATAGCATGCCGTGTGTACAATTACGATTCCCAATTTACCGAGAATCTCGACTAATCAATTAGTCTCACTCATTGGCATATTAAAGAACCGAGAATTGGACACACGCACCTATAATTATATAGGGATTAAGAATTCGTATATCCGTAATATCTGAGGTCTAGTTCGATTACTTCGATTAGTATAAATCGAACGCCCTCCCGTGGTCCTGCTCAATACACCAAGTGTACGAGTGTAACATAATAGTCAAGACCAACTATTACCCAGTCACACTACGACGTACCGATGGATTGTCCCTGTCCATCTAAGTCGTGAGCTTCTGTTCGATAGTATACGAGTAACCGACAGTATGATCTTCCGCGTGTCTCCTCACGCCATACTGTCTACAACGTATATATCTAGGACTATTGCATTCAAGTACATGATAGACAAAATGCCGACAGTTTGATTAATAGATAATAAAACACAGATAAGGAGTTCCATATTGTCACTAAACTAGACATTTAGAATATAACTCCATCAAAGTTAGGATTATTTTCACCTCGGGGAGTGATCTAATCCAAAACACTTAGTTCATCAATGACATAAATTAGAGACTTTCGAGCCATGGGATGGTGTTAGTCGATTGTCTGGTTGGCACCCTCATACTATATGAGAGATAGGGCTTCAATTGCATGATAAAATCGCTGGTTAGAAAATTTCGAGTTTTCACTTACGATTTATCACGTTTTGATATTGGAATAATTGTGAACTGGAATTCGAATAAGAGTCAATTATTGAAAATAATTGAACTTGCCCAAAGTTCAAAGAAGATGTGAAGAACGGGGTTGCTTCATCTTCAGGTATTAATGTTATAGAGATTAAACTTCACAAATTCTACTTCTTGGGTATTGGATGCCAAATGTAGTTCTCAAATTTGTATGTGGAGGAACTACATAGAAGTATAAGTTTGGTGAGTAGAGATGTCGATCTACGGGCGAGAAATGGAGCGAAGGTCGCTGCATTATCCGTATGATCATATGATGTTGTTTTGCCTTAGGGCCTTGTTTAAGTATTATAACTATGTATTTTTCGTACCTTCAATAAACAATGAATATTGGTTCAGTATTGGATACTGATGGATTAATTTTTTCACTATTAAATAGTTGGGTAACTATTTTAATTGTGAATTATACTTTGTTTTGGTACGATTATTATATTGTTTATGTATACTTTAACTGACAAATCATATATATCATTAACACCAAAGGCCGAATCGAATAAGTCTCAATGAGACATAACTATAACATTGTTTATTAGGTCAAATCAACATCTAAACATGTAACGAAGCTTCTTTTAGAATGCATTCTAGAATCATTTGACTTGGAGTCATTTGATACATGTGAATGATGTTTGATGGACAAAATAACAATGTCATCTTTCTTGGAGAAAGGAGAACGTGTGGGTGATTTATTAGGGATGATCCATACTGATGTATGTGGAACCTATCAGTTCACAAGCACATGAAGGTTATGTTTCGGAAAAGAGAAAACAAACTATATTAGATATAGTTCGACCATTCGATGAGAGGTCTAAATGAACTACTTGTCTCTTTTGGGAACACACAATTCTGGACTTCAACTTATACACTGAATAGGACGTTGTCAAAAGCTATTGATAAGACACCATACTAGGTATGAAAAGGGAGGGTCCCTAAAATGTCTTACATCAAGATTTGAGGTTCTATAGCTTATGAAGAGATTAATCTCTACAGGGCTTGAACTCAAATAGGATAAAAGTTTCCTTATGGTATGTCCATAAGAAACTCGAGGGTACAACTTCTACGATCTATCTGAGAACAATGTTTTTGTTGCTCAGGATATTGATTTTCTTGAAAAGAGTTATCTTTCCTAGAAATTCAGTGGGAGCTCAGTTGTCTTGAACGAGGTTCAAGTAGAACAAACTGATATGGATTCTCAAGACTTGGTCAAGAGTACTCCAGTGGTTTTGGAAACCACACATAACCCTCGTAGGCCCGGAAGGATTAGAACTCAACTTGACAGATACTTAGGTATTCTGACAAATGAGAGCTATGAAATCATGCTTTTAGAAAGCAATGAACCTTTGACCTATATCCAAGCTATGACGAGTCCAGATTCCGAGAAATGGCAGGGTGCCATGAAATCCGAAATGGAGTTGATTTCTGAAAATCAAGTTTGGAACTTGGTCGATTTGCTTAAAGGGGCTATGCCATTGGAAGCAAATGAATTTACAAGATAGAAAGAGACATAGATGGAAAACCTAGGGTTTTCAAAGCAAGGTTGGTGGCAAAAGGTTTTTTCACAGGGTGGATTATAATGAAACCTTTTCACCAAATGCTATGATTAAATCCATTTGGATTCTCTTAGCCATTGCTGCTCATTATGATTATGAGATATGGCAAATGGACGTTAAAACTGCCTTCTTGAATGGGATTCTAGTCGAGGATGTGTTTATGACACAACCAGAGGGTTTTATCGATCCTAATCAGGCTGAGAGAGTATGCAAGCTTAATAGTTCCATTTATGGATTAAAGCAAGCATCTCGGAGCTGGAATCTTCGGTTCGATGAATCCATACAAGAGTTTGGATTTCAAAAGAACATGGAATACTCTTGTGTTTACAAGAAAGTCAGTGGGAGTTACGTTGTATTCATTGTGTTGTATGTCGATGACATACTCCTTATTGGAAACAATATTCCTATGCTTAATTCTGTGAAAGAATGGCTGGGAAGATGGTTTTCAATGAAGGATCTTGGAGAAGCACAGTACATATTGGGCATCAAGATCTGTCCGAACAGATCGCAAAGGATGCTTGGACTTAGTCAAGCAACGTATATTGATAAGGTACTTGACAGGTTCAGAATGAAAGACGCCAAGAAGGGTCTCATTCCAATTACTCATGGTACATCTCTGAGTGCCCTTCGGGACCTGATGAGCAAATGAGGATGGCAAATATTCCTTATGTTTCGGCAATAGGGTCTATAATGTACGCCATGATATGTACACGACCGTATGTATTGTATGCTTTGAGCATGACGAGTCGGTTTCAAGGAAAATCTGGTGAGGCACATTGGATGTGGCCAAAACAATTCCAAAGTGCCGTTTACGGACTAAAGAATATTATCTTGTCTTTGGAGGACAAGATGAGTTGATATTAACAATATATTTGATGCATACTTCAAAACAGACTTAGATAATTTCCGATTTTAATCTGGTTATATCTTTTGTCTGGTTAGAGGTAAAATGTGCTGGAATAGTTCCATGCAATGTAATAGCTGATTAAACTACAGAAACTGAGTACAGCACTGCATTGGATGCAGTTATGTTGGCAGTTCAGTTTTTAAAGTTCTTCGATGAACTAGGTGGCATAATTAGCTCGGCCCATCCGATAGTTCTCTATTTATAGTAGAGTTATCGCGCAAGCCAATGAGCTAGGAAGCACCACAAGTCTAAAACTGGTGCTCAGGAAGTTCCACATTATCTGGGAGATAGTGTTGTGGAGACATCGAGATAATAAAGTTGCAACTTTTGGTAAGGTTGCAAACCTGGTTTCTAAACCTCTCCAGCAGTCTAAGCTTAAGGCTTTCACGACTGCAATAGAGATCAAACATCTTAGAGATGGGTTGTGATTTCTATTACTGTATTAGATACTTTTGGAGATTTGGTAAACATTCACTCATATGTATAATACATATTTCTTCATATAAATATGGTTTAATTTATATGAATTGTCCAAATGATTAAGTGATATCAATAGGGTTATGAGGTCGACTTACAACATAATGAAGTCCCAATGGTTGAACTGATATACTTGAATCATATGCTTGTTCCTAGTACGTATAATCGAGTACGGACAAACCGATAATACAATGAACTAGATTGTAATGTGTACTATAGCGCCGCTTCATGGGCTAGTGATGTGGGACATCAAGTACAATTACATAGATATTAGCTGGGAGCTAATGATCGAACAGACCCGACTGAAATAGTATTTAAGATTTCGAGTCATAATACTATTTCATTGACTGTCGAGCAATTTCCTCTGACCTGAGTAGTCCAGAGTGATTCCATTGTGAAATGGTGTACTTTGATACAAGTAAACGCCTTTCGTAAAAGGAGGTTATAAAACTTGTTATTGGATATATAGGGAAGCAAGTGGGAGAACTTGGATTGACAAGATGGGATTGTCCTCCATTTTAATATGGATCATATGTCTTAACGGCCACTTGGAGAGTCGAGACTGTGGAAAATACGTGGCCACGTCCAGATTCGTATCATAGTGATAAATATGGTTTTACAGTCTGTCTCAAAGTCCAAGAAAGGTTTGAACCGATTGAGGATTGTTGGAAATCGACTACCCGGGACGAGTCCGTTCGACCATTCGAACATCCGGACACGCCCAGTCGACCTCCAGCGTGCCTACTGTGTTCACGACGAAGCCCCTGACCCGAAACGCGCCCAGCCATCGCACCCGAGGCACGACCGCGCGAAACGAGGGGCTGCTGACCTCTCTGTCGTCCGACACCAAATGGTGTCGTCCGACAGGCCCTTGTCGATGTGTGGGCATCGATCCGCTTGGAGTGTCTCTTCTTCTTATCTCTCAAACTTACGCAAGAATATAATTTTCTTTCTGGAGCAGAAAAGTTATTGCGCTAATCTATTTATTTTCACAGAATAATTAATTGCGTTAACAAATTAATTTTTCTCCGCAAAAATAAAATAGCGGCGTTCTGTAGGTTTAGAGAAGAGAGACGAGGATTTATATATAGGCCACACTAGGGACCCATAGGCAATTAATTAATTAGGCTTAAATTGCAATTTAATTAACTTGGTGTCCCAAAAGGAAAACCTTAATTAAATTCCACAATTTTATTTATAATTAATTCCACTATAAAATTATAAATGATTTCCAAATTAATTAATTCAAATTATTCCGTCAATAATTTTCCCGCCGTATTACATATGTGATATTTCTCCGTGTTTAAGATATCGCATGTCCACGAATTAATTTTTATTACTAATAATTAAATTAATTCATTTCTTATAATCCGAGACTAGTACCACTCATCCTTATTATCATGCGGAGTAAATCCACCTGCAGGGTTTACATGATAAACTTTATGAGCTCATCTCGGGGACATCATCAACCCAATAAATGGGACACGGTTTCCTGTCTATAATCTATAGCATGCCGTGTGTACAATACCGATTCCCAATCTACCGAGAATATTGACTAATCAATTAGTCTCACTCATTGGCACATCAAAGAACCGAGCATTGGACACACGCACCTATAATTATATAGGGATTAAGAACTCACATATCCGTAATATCTGAGGTCTGGTTCGATTACTCCGATTAGTACAAATCGAACGCCCTCCCGTGGTCCTGCTCAATACACCAAGTGTACGAGTGTAACATGATAGTCAAGACCGACTATCTACCAGTCACACTACGACGTACCGATGGATTGTCCCTGTCCATCTAAGTCGTGAGCTACTGTTCAATAGTATACGAGTAACCGATAGTATGATCTTCCGCGTGTCTCCTCACGCCATACTATCTACAACGTATATATCTAGGACTGTTGCATTAAATGCAATCATGCTTGAATCATACATAGATTAAGGCATAGATAAGTAGTTCCGTATTTGCACTAAACTAGACATTTAGAATACAACTCCATCAATCTCCCACTTATACTAAAAGTCTAGTCGCCCTCTCCCAAACATCAGATTCCCATAACCTCATCACGCCTATCCAACGCTTTCGCTGGAAGAGCCTCTGTGAACGGGTTTTACCAGGCAATCCTCTCGATGCTATCTAGGTGACAACTGCATCGTCTTACTAGACGATCTCTCGAATCAGGTGGTACTTGCGCTCTACGTGTTATCTCCCACTATGGACTTGTGGCATTTCAAGTTTGCCAATACACCTCTATTCAAAATAGCTTTGGGTAAACTAGAAACCACATCTAAGTCCCTCAGGAAGTTCTGGAGCCACACTGACCTTTTAACTGCCTCAGAGGCCGTTATCCTTTCAGTTTCCATGGTAGAGTCCGTAATGCATCGCTGCTTTACATTCTTCCATGTGACTGCTCCACTTCACAGTGAGAACACATATCCTGACTTCGACTTTCAACTGTCCCTGTTTGATTTGGAAATCCAATTCTCTGTAATCCAAAGGAAACAACTTGACTGCTTTGTAACTTAGAACATATATTAAACAAGTTCTTTACATCAGTCGAGTGATCCTTTCCAGGATTACTATGATATCTCACCACCATGCCCACGACATAGTAGATATCAGTTTCGTGCACAGCACTGCATACATTAAGCTTCCCACCGTCAAGGTGTAGGGAACTGCTTACTTTTCATTTATCTCCTTATTGTGTCAGACACAAAACTTTAGATAAATAATTCCACATCTAAAAGGTAAAAACCTTTCTTGGAATTCTGCATGCTGCAACGAGCAAGAATTGTATTTATGTATGAGGCTCGAGATAAGTTCTATGTTCTTTTCTGGTGATCCTTTATAACTTTGATCCCAAGAACATTCCCGACTTCTCTTAAGTCCCTCATATTGAATTTCTCGGACAACCATCCCTTTATGTCCGATAACATATTTCACATTGTTGTCAATTTAGAAGGATGTCGTCTACATAAAGATTGAGAAAACACCACAACTTTTCCGTCACTTCTTTGTTACACACAGGACCTAAACATGCCTTGAATAAATCCATAAAATGGTTTTTCTCATAGATCCGCATGTGTCCAAGATCTTGAAGCTTCCTTCAATCCAAAGATCGATTAAGCTTGCTTACTAAATGCTCTTGGCTCTTTTCGTTGAATCCCTCTGGCTGTCCCACACAGATGGTCCCGTCAAGACTTCGATTTAGGAAATCCGTCTTGACTTCCATCTTCCATGTGAAGACAAAAGAATCCGGATCGACTTTAGCATAGCTACCGGCGAAAAGGTTTCCTCATAATCGATCCTCCTCTTTCTGAGTGTACCCTTTCGCAACAAGCTTAGCCTTGAAGGTTTTCACCTTCCCGTCAGACTCTCTTTTCCTCTTGTACACGCACTAGCAACCAATGGCTTTTACACCTTTGTGATGGAGTTATATTCTAAATGTCTAGTTTAGTGACAATATGGAACTCCTTATCTGTGTTTTTTCATTATCTATTAATCAAACTGTCGGCATTTTGTCTATCTTGTACTTGAATGCAATAGTCCTAGGTATATACGTTGTAGACAGTATGGCGTGAGGAGACACGCGGAAGATCATACTGTCGGTTACTCGTATACTATCGAACAGAAGCTCACGACTTAGATGGACAGGGACAATCCATCGGTACGTCGTAGTGTGACTGGGTAATAGTTGGTCTTGACTATTATGTTACACTTGTACACTTGGTGTATTGAGCAGGACCACGGGAGGGCGTTCGATTTATACTAATCGACGTAATCGAACTAGACCTCAGAATTACGGATATACGAATTCTTAATCCCTATATAATTATAGATGCGTATGTCCAATTCTCGGTTCTTTAACTTGCCAATGAGTGAGACTATTTGATTAGTCGAGATACTCGGTAAATTGGGAATCGGAATTGTGCACACGGCATGCTATAGATTATAGACAGGAAACCGTGTCCCGTTTATCGAGTTGATAACGTCCCCGAGATGAGCTCATAAAGTTTATCATGTAAACCCTGCAGGTGGATTTGTTCCACATGATAATAAGGTTGAGTGGTACTAGTCTCGGATAATAAGAGACGAATTAATTTAATTATTAGTAATTAAATAAATTCGTGGACGTTCGATATCTTAAACACGGGGAAAGTCGTATATGTAATTTCGGCGGATTTATTATTGTTGAAATAATATTAAAATTAATTTCGGGAATTCAATTATTATTTTATAGTGGAGTTAATAATAATTAAAATTGGAATTGATTAATTAAGGAATTGCGTTTACGTATTCCAAGTTAATTAATATTTCAATTTAGCCCTTAATTAATTTATCCTTAGGTCCCTAATGTAACTCTA
The DNA here is from genome assembly GCA_954870475.1 of Euphrasia confusa. Taxonomy (NCBI): domain Eukaryota; kingdom Viridiplantae; phylum Streptophyta; class Magnoliopsida; order Lamiales; family Orobanchaceae; genus Euphrasia; species Euphrasia confusa. The sequence continues at coordinate 339,164 of CATPAB010000004.1, read as the reverse complement.
TAAAAACCCCCCCTTGCCCTCTCCTAAAACCTACAGAACGCCGCAACAATTATTTCAGCAGAGAAAAATTATTCTGCTTAGCGCAAATAAAAGTTTTCTCTGTTAAAATAAAAGTTAACGCAAATATAATTATTTTCTCTCACAGAGAATAATCATACGGTGGTTTGAGAAAGGAGAGAGCAGACAAGGAATTTCCAGCGGATCGTTGCCCACACAACGGCTGGAATCGGGAAGAGTCATACATTAGAAGCTCTAAGGTCTCAACAATCGACCGAGAAGGTATGAGATCGGATCTCTATATTCCGCAATTTATTCGATCTAATTCCTCGTTGATCATACATGAACGTAGATCGGGTTCCGGGGTTGTGGGTTGTATTCCTCGACTACTGGGGGTTCTAGGACCTCCGGAACGGTAGTCGGATGAGGAAAAACGACCCGGAAACGAGCCCGGAACAGCAACGTCGCGTTGCTGTTCGCGGACAAACGGCGGTCGCCAAAGGGCAAACGGCGGTCGCCGTTTGCAGTCCCTTTCAGCGACCGCTGGACTGCTTTCGGCGGTCGCCGAATTGATGCAGTCCAGTCCCGTTTCGCGCGGTTGTCCTTCGGGGCGATGGCTGGGCGTGAATCGGGTCAAGGCTTGTCGGGTGAACGAAGTAGCGACACCGGGGGTCGACTGGGAGTGTTCGGATGTTCGAGCGATCGAACGAACGCATCCCGGGTAGTCGATTTCCAACAATTGGTATCAGAGCCGGTTTGTGCGTTCTTGTATTGTTTGCGAGTTTTGTTTTGCAGGATAACCCGATTATTATGGTCATATGTTTATGTACTGTTTATTGTGGTTAGTTAAACTCTCGGGATTGTCGAGATCTTTGTTTTTTGGATCGTTACTTGTTTGTAATAGTTAAAACGACGGGTTGAGTCGTTTAGGGTTTTCTATTTTCGTTTTCGTTTATCCGGGTGTATAGGATCGATCAATATGTATAGGATCGATGCCGGAAGTAGTATAGTTTACATTTGTAATGTTGCTGCTGCTTGGTGAATCGAGACGAGATCGAGGGCCGGACGAACGAGGGTCGAGAAGTCGAACCCGCGGCTGCTGAAGGGCAAACGGCGGTCGCCGTTTTTCAAACGGCGGTCGCCGTTTCGGTGTTTTCTTGGCAGCAGCTTGCGGGGGTTCGACGGACATCACGGATCGCTTGTCGAGGGCCCGGGATGATACTCCAGTGGGAGGAGTTCGTCTCTTGGTCCTTAGACGAGTCGGTGATGGACCGAGACCGAGACGAGCAACGAGACGAAGATCCGAGAAGACGTGCATCGAAGATTTTAAGGCCATAATAATCGGGCCACGTTAAATGCTTTTTGTGTTTTTACGTGTTTATTATGCTTTATTTTCATATGCATGTGCTTGTTATCCCTTTCGTAAAAACTAAGTGGGAGAGGGATTGGAAACAATCCCGCGGTCTCCATTCTCTGTTTTGATAGTGATGTGTGTCGCTTACGAGTTGGCTTTAGTGTCATCCTCCCTATCGGATAAAGTTGACACACGGATATCACTGGATCAAAATTCGAATTCAATTCCATTTATAGAATTGAACACTTAAGTTTTTCAAAGCAATGCCTAATCTGTCTTTCAAAGACTAATTTCAACTCGACTCATTCTCACCCCGGGGAGTGGAATGGAGCCAAAGCGCTTGGTTATGTCGATGACACAGATTAGAGACATTCGAGTCATTTGATGACTAGATAGATTGTCTGGTTGGCTCCCTCACTTTGTGAGAGATAGGGCTCAATTGCATGATTGATCGCTGGTTAGAAACTTCGAGTTTCACTTACGAGATATCAAGCTTTGATTAACGAAATTGTGAAATTTAATAAATGTAAGAGTCAATTAACAAAGTTGTTTGTTTTAGTAAACGTCCACACTATCGTGGCTTGCTAAATGGAAACGGTACTTTGGGTTAATTGAGACTCTATGACATTTAAATAAATGGAATTCAAATAACAAAGTTGTTTGTTTAGTAAACGTCCACACTATCGTGGCTTGCTAGACGGAAACAGAACTTTGGGTTAATTGAGGCTCGACAGTTATAGGAAATCGTAAAGGAACCGCATGTCAACGTAAACGTCCACACTAACGTGGCTTGCGGTGGGCGTGTAGTTTCCGAGCGGTTAACTTAGTACTGAGAAATGGTATACACTTAGGTACGCTTTACAGTATCCTCCCCATCGGAGTCACTGCTGTAATGATGTACGACCAAAGTAAAAGTCCAGTTATAAAATCGTTTGGACTAGTATACGTCCACGTGAACGTGGCATGCTAGTCTGATGGGATTTTAGGATTGATTGGTAAATTTAATGATATTAATTAAGGGAGTTAATATCGAATTAAATTTGACGGTTTGATTTGTCTCTTTTATAGATATGGCACTTAACCCGCTGTCTATACTAAAAGAAAACAAGCTCACTGGTCCGGATTATAATGATTGGAAAGGAAACTTGGACATTGTCCAGACTGATAAAACTTCTAATCCCACTGAAGTCTTAACTGATGAGGACATTAAAAATGAACTCAGGAAGATGTTAAGACATAGTGCGGAAGCCGGGCAAGAGGTGATTAACTTACTCAAGAAATTCGGTCCTCTTAAGGAATCACTTGAAAGCGATTCCAAAAGAATGGAATTTGTGAGTGAGTTAAGAAAATCACAAATGATTGCGGCTGTGAAGTTAGATCTTTCTAGGCCTCCAGGCGGCAAAAGAAAGAAAAAGCATCAATGGAAACCCAGTGGACCCAGAAATGGTGCACCACAGATTGGAGTGAACCAGCCCATGGGCAAGTGTTTCCGTTGCAAGCAGTCTGGACATTGGAAGTCTAATTGTCCTCTCAGACAAGGAGGTATGAACTTTTCCTTAGTCACTGAAACATGTTTAGCGGTGTTATCCACCGGTACCTGGTGTGTGGATACGGGAGCCACTGATCATGTCTGCAATTCTTTGCAGGGGTTCCAGGAAACCCGGCGGCTTAGAGAGGGAGAGATCACTATCTACATGGGCAACGCTACGAGAGTGGCGGCGGTTGCAGTGGGAGATATTCATTTATCTTTTAATAATAAAGTTTTAGTATTGAATAATTGTCTTTATGTACCGAATTTTAGAAAGAACCTTGTTTCGGTTTCTAAGTTGGTTTTGAATGGATATTCTGTTTCTTTTGATAATTCTGTTATTGTCAAGAAGAATGGTGATTATATCTGTTCTGGTACATTGATAGACAACTTATATATACTGAACCCCACGATGCAAAGTGTAGAGTCTTATAACACATCTAGTACCAATAAGAGAAAGGAGCCTTCTAGGATGAATCAAAAGTACTTATGGCATCTTAGGCTAGGTCATATTAACTTGGGCAGGATTCAAAGGTTGATAACTGATGGAATACTCAGTGGTGTGAAAGATGAGGACTTTCCAACCTGCGAATCATGCCTGGAAGGAAAAATGACCAAGCGACCCTTTAGTGATAAAGGGTATAGATCCAAGGAAGTACTAGAGTTGATTCACTCTGATTTGTGCGGGCCTTTATCTGTCCAAGCGAGAGGAGGTTATGAATTTTTCGTAACCTTCACTGATGATTACTCGAGGTATGGTTTTATATACCTGATGCGCCGCAAGAGCGAGTGCTTTGAAAAGTTCAAGGAGTACAAAGCTCTTGTGGAGAACCTTCATGGTAAAACCATAAAGACTCTACGATCTGATCGTGGAGGAGAGTACCTCTCGGGAGAGTTTAAGGCGTACTTATTAGAGAATGGGATTGACTCCCAGATGACTGCACCATACACGCCCCAGCAGAATGGTGTAGCAGAAAGAAGGAATAGGACTCTTATGGAAATGGTAAGATCTATGATGAGTTATTCAGAACTACCAGTTTCGTTCTGGGGATATGCCTTGGAAACAGCGGCGTATATCCTGAACTTAGTTCCTTCTAAATCAGTCCCTAAGACGCCCTCGGAATTGTGGACCGGGCGAAAGCCAAATTTGAAACACATTCGGGTCTGGGGTTGTCCAGCACATGTGCTGAAGCATGGGGCTGATAAGTTGGAATCTCGTTCAGATATTCGGTTGTTTATAGGATATCCTAGAGGAACGAAAGGTGGTCTATTTTATAGTCCTAAGGACCAGAAGATCGTTGTTAGCACCAACGCTCGGTTCTTGGAAGAGGATTATATAATGGACCACAAGCCCAAGAGTGAGATAATACTAAACGAACTGAGAGGGGACGATCAAGGCTTAGATCCAACCGAACCGGGTGATACGCCACCACAGTCTGCACCTGTAGTTACTGAGGTTACACCGGAGCCTCGTCGTAGTGGGAGGGTTGTTCGACAACCCGATAGGTTCATGTTTATAGGTGAGTCTTCGGACTTGTTACCTGGAGAACATGAAGCCGATCCCTGGACCTATGGCGAGGCGCTTAAAGATCAAGATGCTCAGTCTTGGCAAAAAGCGATGAAATCTGAGATTGAATCAATGGATTCAAATCAGGTCTGGAATCTTGTAGCACCGCCCAAAGGTGTAAAAGCCATTGGTTGCAAGTGGGTGTACAAGAGAAAAAGAGGGTCTGACGGGAAGGTTGAAACCTTCAAGGCTAGGCTTGTTGCGAAAGGGTATACTCAGAAAGAAGGGATCGATTATGAGGAAACCTTTTCGCCGGTAGCTATGCTAAAGTCGATCCGGATTCTTTTGTCTATAGCATCTTATATGGATTATGAGGTGTGGCAAATGGACGTCAAGACAGCATTCTTGAATGGGAATCTTGACGAGACCATTTACATGAGACAGCCAGAAGGTTTCATCAAGAAAGGCCAAGAGCATCTAGTGTGTAAGCTAAACCGATCCATTTATGGATTGAAGCAAGCTTCTAGATCTTGGAACATGCGGTTTGATGAGGTTATCCAGTCTTATGGATTCATTCAAAGCATGGACGAGTCGTGTGTATATCGGAGATGTGACGGAAACAGTGTGGCGTTTCTCGTGCTTTATGTAGACGACATCCTTCTAATTGGCAACAATGTGAAGATGTTGTCGGACATAAAGGGATGGTTGTCCAAACAATTCGATATGAAAGACTTAGGACAAGTTGGGCATGTTCTTGGGATCAAGGTTATAAGGGATCGCCGGAAAAGAACATTAAGCTTGTCCCAAGCTTCATATATTGATACGATTCTGGCTCGTTTCAACATGCAGAATTCCAAGAGAGGTGCTCAACCTTTCTGCCATGGAATTCATCTATCTAAAGACATGTGTCCTAAAACACAAAAGGAGATAGATTACATGAAGAAGGTTCCTTATGCTTCGGCAGTAGGAAGTCTAATGTATGCCATGTTGTGTACGAGACCTGATATCTGCTATGCCGTGGGCATGGTAGCTAGATATCAGAGTAACCCTGGACAGGGTCACTGGACTGCTGTAAAGAACATACTTAAGTACCTGCGAAGGACTAGGAATTATGTTCTGAGTTACAAAGCGTCCGAGTTGATTCCTATTGGTTACACAGACTCGGATTTCTAATCTGATAAGGATCAGCGAAAGTCTACATCAGGCTATGTGTTCACATTGGGAGGTGGAGCAGTCTCATGGAAGAGTGTTAAGCAGAAATGCATTTCGGACTCTACCATGGAAGCCGAATATGTAGCAGCCTCTGAGGCAGCTAAAGAATCGGTGTGGCTCCGGAACTTCCTTATGGACTTGGATGTGGTTCCTAAAATGCCTAGAGCTATCACAATTTATTGTGACAATAGCGGTGCAGTGGCAAATGCAAAGGAACCACGAGCCCACAATGCGAGTAAACACATAGATCGCAAGTACCACCTGATTAGAGACATCGTCAGGAGAGGCGATGCGGTTGTCACCAAGATTGCATCAGCGGATAACCTGGCTGACCCCTTTACGAAGGCACTTCCAGCGGAAGCGTTCAAGAGACACGTGAAGGGGATGGGTATCGGATGTATGGTAGAGGGCAACTAGACTTTTTAGTATAAGTGGGAGATTGATGGAGTTATATTCTAAATGTCTAGTTTAGTGACAATATGGAACTCCTTATCTGTGTTTTTTCATTATCTATTAATCAAACTGTCGGCATTTTGTCTATCTTGTACTTGAATGCAATAGTCCTAGGTATATACGTTGTAGACAGTATGGCGTGAGGAGACACGCGGAAGATCATACTGTCGGTTACTCGTATACTATCGAACAGAAGCTCACGACTTAGATGGACAGGGACAATCCATCGGTACGTCGTAGTGTGACTGGGTAATAGTTGGTCTTGACTATTATGTTACACTTGTACACTTGGTGTATTGAGCAGGACCACGGGAGGGCGTTCGATTTATACTAATCGACGTAATCGAACTAGACCTCAGAATTACGGATATACGAATTCTTAATCCCTATATAATTATAGATGCGTATGTCCAATTCTCGGTTCTTTAACTTGCCAATGAGTGAGACTATTTGATTAGTCGAGATACTCGGTAAATTGGGAATCGGAATTGTGCACACGGCATGCTATAGATTATAGACAGGAAACCGTGTCCCGTTTATCGGGTTGATAACGTCCCCGAGATGAGCTCATAAAGTTTATCATGTAAACCCTGCAGGTGGATTTGTTCCACATGATAATAAGGTTGAGTGGTACTAGTCTCGGATAATAAGAGACGAATTAATTTAATTATTAGTAATTAAATAAATTCGTGGACGTTCGATATCTTAAACACGGGGAAAGTCGTATATGTAATTTCGGCGGATTTATTATTGTTGAAATAATATTAAAATTAATTTCGGGAATTCAATTATTATTTTATAGTGGAGTTAATAATAATTAAAATTGGAATTGATTAATTAAGGAATTGCGTTTACGTATTCCAAGTTAATTAATATTTCAATTTAGCCCTTAATTAATTTATCCTTAGGTCCCTAATGTAACTCTATAAAAAAAAACCCTTGCCCTCTCCTAAAACCTACAGAACGCCGCAACAATTATTTCAGCAGAGAAAAATTATTCTGCTTAGCGCAAATAAAAGTTTTCTCTGTTAAAATAAAAGTTAACGCAAATATAATTATTTTCTCTCACAGAGAATAATCATACGGTGGTTTGAGAAAGGAGAGAGCAGACAAGGAATTTCCAGCGGATCGTTGCCCACACAACGGCTGGAATCGGGAAGAGTCATACATTAGAAGCTCTAAGGTCTCAACAATCGACCGAGAAGGTATGAGATCGGATCTCTATATTCCGCAATTTATTCGATCTAATTCCTCGTTGATCATACATGAACGTAGATCGGGTTCCGGGGTTGTGGGTTGTATTCCTCGACTACTGGGGGTTCTAGGACCTCGGGAACGGTAGTCGGATGAGGAAAAACGACCCGGAAACGAGCCCGGAACAGCAACGTCGCGTTGCTGTTCGCGGACAAACGGCGGTCGCCAAAGGGCAAACGGCGGTCGCCGTTTGCAGTCCCTTTCAGCGACCGCTGGACTGCTTTCGGCGGTCGCCGAATTGATGCAGTCCAGTCCCGTTTCGCGCGGTTGTCCTTCGGGGCGATGGCTGGGCGTGAATCGGGTCAAGGCTTGTCGGGTGAACGAAGTAGCGACACCGGGGGTCGACTGGGAGTGTTCGGATGTTCGAGCGATCGAACGAACGCATCCCGGGTAGTCGATTTCCAACACTTTGTGCGGTGCTACAAGATCCCAGACATGATTTGAATCCAAAGATTCAATCTCAGATTTCATCGTCTTTTGCCAAGACTGAGCATCTTGATCTTTCAGCGTCTCGTCATAGGTCCAGGGGTCGGCTTCATGTTCTCCAAGTAACAAGTCCGAAGACTCACCTATAAACATGAACCTGTCGGGTTGTCTAACAACCCTCCCACTACGACGACGCTTCGGTGTATCTTTATTGACTAAAGATTATAGTAGTGAACTACTCAGTTTGGCTGGTTCTAAGTCTTGATCAGTCCCTCTAAGCTCATTAAGTATTACTCTACTCTTGGGTTTGTGATCTTGTGTATATATAGTCCATGTCTAAGAACCGAACGTTGATTCAATCAACGAACATCTGGTCCTTTGGACTATATTACATATCTCAATTCGTTTTCTTAGGGTATCCTATAACCAGCCGAATATCTGTACAAGTTTCCAAAGGAATCAAGTTCAGGATAAACGCCGCTGTTTCCAAGCCATATCCAAAAACGAATTAGGTAACTCCGAATAACTTATTGTCTACTTTCCCATATCTATAGGAGTCCTATTACTTCTTTACAACACATTATTTTGCCGAGGCATAAATGGTGTAGTCTGTTGGGAGTTAATCCCATTTCCTGATAAGTATACCTTACTCCTCAAAGAGGTCTGCATATATCAGAGCGAATCAACTCTAGTACTTTCTTGGATCTTTTCCCTTTAACCGTAAAGGGTTGCTCGGTCATTAAAACTTCCAAGTATGATTCGAAGGTTGGAAGGTCATTTCCTTCAACCTAGCTGAGTGGTCCATCAGCTTTCATCCTTTGAATCGTACTTAAGTTAAAATGATTTAGCCTAAGATGCCATAAGTACATTTGATTCATCCTAGAAGGATCTTTACTCTTATTGGGGTTCGACAATGTGTTATTAGCTCCGGTATGTTGCATCGTGGAAGAACACGGATTTAGTATTAAATTGTCTATCAATGTACCAGAATAGATAATATCCCCGTTTCCTACACTGATAGGTATGAAACTATCAGAAGAAACGGAATATCCATTCTAAGCCAATTTAGAAATCCGAAATGAAAATTCTTTCTAAATACCGGCACATAAAGACAATTTATTAGAACTAAAATCCTACCGTTAAAACATTTAACATCTCCCACTGCAATGGCTGTTACCTTAACAGTATTGCCCATGTAGGTTATAACTTCTAGTTGCTTTGAGAGGACAATTAAGACTCCCAGTATCCAGACTGCTTACAACGGAAGCACTTGCCCCTTGGGCTTGCTTGTCCCATTCCGTGGTCCAGATATATTAGGCCCACTGGGTTTCCGTATTTGCTTCTTCTTCCTTTTGCCGCCCGAAGGCCTAGGAAGAGTCAATTTCTCAGCCATAAGTGCTTTGAGGACCCTTAAAGATTCTCTCAGCCGCTAGAAGTTCAATCAGGAGCTCCGCCAATGAGTAAGACCTCTTATTCATATTATAGTTCAGGCGGAACTACTCAAAACTTCTCGGCAGAGACTGGAGCACAATATCGACTTGGGTTACCCCATCGATAACTGATCCTAGAATCTCTATCTCATTCAGATAGCACATCATCCTAAGAACGTGATTCCCCACGGGCGTTCCTTCGGATGCGATGGCCGTCATGAGTTGCCTCATTGCATTTTGCCCGGCTGTCCTGTCCTGATAACCAAAAAGCTTCTTGAGGTTAAGCATCATATCATAGGTAATGGTCATGGCTTGATCCCGATGTCGCAGCACATTTTGACATGAAAGCCATAATGCAGCTCCACGTCATCTCAGAGCCTTAATCCACTTCCATGAGCTTCCTTTCCTCAGTACTGGAAACATCATTTGGTTCAGCAGGTCAATTGACTTGGAGTACATAATTGTACTCCTCTGCAGTTAGGACAATGTCCAAGTTTCTTCTTTAATCCATACAAACAGGGTCGGTGAGTTTGTTGACTTTTAATGGGAATAATACCATATAAAACAAACAATGAGTTTAATTCGATATCATTTCCCTCAAATAATATCATTAAACTACCAATCATTTCCAAAATCCCATCAGACTAGCATGCCACGTTCTTGTGGACGTATACTAATCCAAACGATTTTATAATTGGATTTTTACTTCGGTCGTACATCATTATAACAGTGACTCCGATGGGGAGGATACTATAAAGCGTACCTAAGTGTATACCATTTCTCAGTACTAAGTCCACCGCTCGGGAACTACATGCCCACCGCAAGCCACGTTCATGTGGACGTTTACGTTGACATGCGGTCCTCCACGACTTTCTATAACTGTCGAGCCTCAATTAATCCTAAAGTTCCGTTTCCATCTAGCAAGCCACGTTAGTGTGGACGTTTACTAAAACAAACAACTTTATTAATTGAATCCCACTTATTTAAATGTCATAGAGTCTCAATTAACCCAAAGTATCGTTTCCATTTAGCAAGCCACGATAGTGTGGACATTTACTAAAACAAACAACTTTGTTAGTTGACTCTTACATTTATTAAATTTCACAATTTTATTAATCAAAGCTTGATATCTCGTAAGTGAAACTCGAAGTTTCTAACCAGCGATCAATCATGCAATTGAGCCCTATCTCTCACTAGGTGAGGGAGCCAATCAGACAATCGATCTAGTCATCGAATGAAAGTCTCTAATTTGTGTCATTGACATAACCAAGTGGCTCTGGCTCCATTCCACTCCCCGGGGTGAGAATAAGTCGACTTGAAATTAGTCTTTGAAAAACAAATTAGGCATTGCTTTTGAAAAATATAATTATTAAATTCTATAAGTGGAATTAATTTCGAATTTTGATCCAGTGATATCCGTGTATCGACTTTATCCGATAGGGAGGATGGCACTAAAGCCAACTCGTAAGTCAATACACATCACATTCAAAACAGAGAATGGAGACCGCGGGATTGTTTCCAATCCCTCTCCCACTTAGTATTTTACGATAAGGGATAACATGCATAAAATAATTAAGCATAATAAAAAGCACGTAAATCACATACAAAGAAGTTAACGTGGCCCCGATTATTATGTCCTTAAGTATTCTCCAATGCATGTCTCTTGGAACTTCATCTCGTTGCTCGTCTCGATCTCGGTCCACCACCGACTCGCTCGAGGGTCAAGAGACGAACTCCTCCCACTGGAGCCTCGTCTCGAGCCTCGTTGAGTCGTCAGTGGGGTCGAACGAACCCCAGCCTCGCTGCTGCCCGTCGCGAACACGGGGTGTGTTCGATGGCTGCCCGTTGCCGGTTCGCCCTCCTCGATCCTCGTTTCTCCGGGTTTTGGTCTCGTCTCGATCCACCAAAATTAGTAAGAAAAAATACAAGAATAAACTTACTAAATCCGGCATCGATCCTATACAAGGTGATCGACCCTATACATGTCCCGGATACAACGAAAAAATAAATAAACCTAACGACTCAACCCGTCGTTTTTATCTATTACAAACAAGCAACGTTTCCAAAACAAAAACAATCTCGACAAGCCCGAGAGTTTAATCAAACCACAAATTAAAGCACAACATTCACCACAACATTGGCCATAATAACCGGGTTCATCCTGCAACACAAATCGTACGAACAATACAACAAACCGATAAACCGTCTCTGATACCAATTGTTGGAAATCGACTACCCGGGACGAGTCCGTTCGACCATTCGAACATCCGGACACGCCCAGTCGACCTCCAGCGTGCCTACTGTGTTCACGACGAAGCCCCTGACCCGAAACGCGCCCAGCCATCGCACCCGAGGCACGACCGCGCGAAACGAGGGGCTGCTGACCTCTCTGTCGTCCGACACCAAATGGTGTCGTCCGACAGGCCCTTGTCGGCCGACAGGAAACGCTGTCGGACGACAGCATCGCGAACAGCAGCGCGACGCTGCTGTTCCAGGTCGTTTCTGGTCGGATTTTCCGATTCCGACCACCGTTCTGGAAGTCAGCGACCCCACAGTGATCTAGGAACACCAACCACGATCCCGGAACTCGATCGGAGGTTCGTTGTATGATTACGTACGAGATCGAATCGAAACAATGCGGAAATAGGGTTTCGATTCCATACCTTTGTCGCGTGATTCGGAGAAGCCGATTTGACAGAGACCTCGAGTCTTCTAGCGTGTATCCTAGTCCTCTTGCTCCAGCCGATGTGTGGGCATCGATCCGCTTGGAGTGTCTCTTCTTCTTCTCTCTCAAACTTACGCAATAATATAATTTTCTTCTGGAGCAGAAAAGTTATTGCGCTAATCTATTTATTTTCACAGAAAAATTAATTGCGTTAACAAATTAATTTTTCTCCGCAAAAATAAAATAGCGGCGTTCTGTAGGTTTAGAGAAGAGAGACGAGGATTTATATATAGGCCACACTAGGGACCCATAGGCAATTAATTAATTAGGCTTAAATTGCAATTTAATTAACTTGGTGTCCCAAAAGGAAAACCTTAATTAAATTCCACAATTTTATTTATAATTAATTCCACTATAAAATTATAAATGATTTCTCAATTAATTAATTCAAATTATTCCGTCAATAATTTTCCCGCCGTTTTACATATGTGATATTTCCCCGTGTTTAAGATATCGCATGTCCACGAATTAATTTTAATTACTAATAATTAAATTAATTCATTTCTTATAATCCGAGACTAGTACCACTCATCCTTATTATCATGCGGAGTAAATCCACCTGCAGGGTTTACATGATAAACTTTATGAGCTCATCTCGGGGACATCATCAATCCAATAAATGGGACACGGTTTCCTGTCTATAATCTATAGCATGCCGTGTCTACAATACCGATTCCCAATCTACCGAGAATATTGACTAATCAATTAGTCTCACTCATTGGCACATCAAAGAAACGAGCATTGGACACACGCACCTATAATTATATAGGGATTAAGAACTCACATATCCGTAATATCTGAGGTCTAGTTCGATTACTCCGATTAGTACAAATCGAACGCCCTCCCGTGGTCCTGCTCAATACACCAAGTGTACGAGTGTAACATGATAGTCAAGACCGACTATCTACCAGTCACACTACGACGTACCGATGGATTGTCCCTGTCCATCTAAGTCGTGAGCTACTGTTCAATTGTATACGAGTAACCGATAGTATGATCTTCCGCGTGTCTCCTCACGCCAAACTATCTACAACGTATATATCTAGGACTGTTGCATTAAATGCAATCATGCTTGAATCATACATAGATTAAGGCATAGATAAGGAGTTCCGTATTTTCACTAAACTAGACATTTAGAATACAACTCCATCAAGGATGACTCGAGTCTTGCCTTAAGTTCAAACATAGACATAAAGTGACAAAAGGAAGTTGGCAGCACACTGGCTCTGAAGGCCAAGTGGGAGATTATTGGGATATGTCCTTCGATCCTACGTGTGCAATCGATAAAGTCATAAGGTCGTCTATGGATGTTAAATGATTATTCGATAATATTAATTGTTGGGAACAATATAATATTGATCTATAAATTATACCTACAGGGTCACACACGGACTTGATGATGTACTATGTAGCTTGTTAATTATATTGATTTAGAATCAATATTTACGTAGATTAATACATGCATGGGATGCATGGCTTGCATGGAATGCATGTCACATAGTGTGACATGGCATGCCACACAAGCAAGTGGGACCACATATCATGATTTGGTATGATTATGTGGAGGTGTCTTTTCATCTCCCCATTAACCACCATTACTTGTGCATTATGATGCACATAATGGGGGGGTTACATGGAGTGGTAAATGGACATGAATATAGACATGAAAAATCTGATTTTCATATCACTTAATGCTTACCCACGAAATTCATACCAAAAGGAGAGAATAAAGAGTGTTCTTGGAGAACCACTTCAAGCAAGCAAGGTGTTCATCATCCGGGTTCGTGTGCAACACGTAGAGGCCGGGCCATTTGTGCGGCTTCAACATCCGGACGATCCAAAGGAGTGACGAGGTCATTCACAAGGAGAGCTTCAAGTTGCTGATCCATTAAGGTGGTTCAATCGACTCAACACCACCTTAATCAACATCAACGAATCAATTCATTATCAAATGTAAGAACTCGTTGAACCTTATATATATATATATATATATATATATATATATATATATGTGTGTGTGTCTATACATATATTGTGTGTACTAGATCAAGCATGATAGATTTATATGCTTTACACGCTTCCGCACACACGGTATATCGATCGGATCGGTATACCGGTACCTTCAAGACCTTCGATACAAGATCTTTCGATACAAGACCTTTCGATACAAGACCTTTCGATACAAGACCCCCCCCCCCTTTATCTCTTTATTAAAATTCTTGAGCCAATGAAGGTGGCCGTAATCATTCACCTCCCTTGATTAGTGTTTGCCTCTCTCGATTATTGTTCGCCTACCTCGATTAGTGTTCGCCTCCCTCGATTATTGTTGCCACTTTGATTATTGTTGCCACTTCGATACAAGAACTTTCGATACGAGAACCCCCCCTTTATCCCTTTATTAAAATCCTTAAGCCACCGAAGGTGGCCGTAATCATCCACCTCCCTCGATTAGTGTTCGCCTCCCTCGATTATTATTGCCACTTCGATACAAGACCTTTTGATACAAGACCTCCCCTTTATCCCTTTATTAAAATTCTTGATCTACCGAAGGTGGCCGTAATCATTCACCTTCCTCGATTAGTGTTCGTCTCCCTCGATTATTGTTCGCCTTCCTCGATTAGTGTTCGCCTCCCTCGATTATTGTAGAATTCATGAATAAATGGAATAGAATATGATACGAAATAGAGCAGACTGCACTACTAAATGCAGTAGAACTCATTAGAACAAGGTAATGTCCTCGAATATTGTTGCCTACCTCGATTATTGTTTCCACTTCGATACAAGACCTTTCGATACAAGACCCCCCCTTTATACCTTTATTAAAATTATTGAGCCACCGAAGGTGGCCGTAATCCTTCGCATCCCTCGATTAGTGTTCGCCTCCCTAGATTAGTGTTGCCACTTCGATAAAAGACCTTTCGATACAAGACCTTTCGATACAGGACCACCCCTTTATCCATTTATTAAAATTCTTGAGCCACCGAAGGTGGCCGTAATCATTCACCTCCTTCGATTAGTGTTCGCCTCCCTCGATTAGTGTTCGCCTACCTCGATTATTGTTGCCACTTCGATACAAGACCTTTCGATACAAGACCCCTCGTTATCTCTTTATTAAAATTCTTGAGCCACCGAAGGTGGCCGTAATCATTCACCTCTCTCGATTAGTGTTCGCCTCCCTCGATTATTGTTCGCCTACCTCGATTATTGTTCTCCTACCTCGATTATTGTTGCCACTTCGATACAAGACCTTTCGATTCAAGACCTTTCGAAACAAGCCCCCCCCCCCCCCCCCCCCCCTTTATCCCTTTATTAAAATTCTTGAGCCACCGAAGGTGGCCGTAATCCTCCGCATCCCTCGATTAGTGTTCGCCTCCCTCAATTAGTGTTCGCATCCCTCGATTAGTGTTCGATTCCCTCGATTATTGTTGTCACTTCGATACAAGACCCCCCCCCCCCCCCATGTGTCCCTTTATAATCGAGGGAGGTGAACGATCACGGCCGCCTTTGGCGGCCGTGATCGTTCACCTCTCTCGATTATTGTTCGCCTCCCTCGATTAGGGTTTAGGGCTTATTTTTAGGGATTAGGGTTTAGGGCTTATTTTTAGGGTTTATGGTAGATTATATTATTCACTACAGTAGAATCCATTATTAAACAGAGTACAATGTAATTTATAAACAGAGTACTAACCAAAATTGAGGAGATTGTGTTTATAAATAGTGTAGAGTACATTACTAAATGGTGTAGAATGCATAAAGATAGTATAATCAACAAGTCCATTTTTCAAATTCCAATCCCACTTCAGCAAATTCATATTCAGAGCAAATCTTACAATACAATTCAGATATAATCAACAGAACCCATGCTCAGTTTTAAATACAACTTCCACAATTTCAAATACAACTTCAAAATACTACTTCCATCAACTTCAAATACAACTTCCACAATTTCAAATACAACTTCCACAATTTCAAATACAACTTCAATACAATAAACTGAACTAAATGCCCCAATCAAATCAACCTTGCTGAATGTTCTATCCTTGTTTCACAACTTCATGATCAATAGAAAGAAGCATTCTCTCTTGCTCTTTTTTCGACTTCTTTTATACTTGTTTTATACTTGTTCTACTCAGTTGTATATTGAGTTCTACTATTTATTTTATATTATTTTATTTTTAGTTTGAATTTATTTTCTTAGTTATACTTTGTTTTATACTAGGTTAATTCTTAGTTTAAAATCTGTTTTCTTCGTTGTACTTTGTTTTTCTACTCAGTTGTATAATGAGTTATACTCTTTTTTTTTTATATTTAGTTCTACTCTATTTTACTTAGTTGTATAGTAAAATTTACTTGTTTATATACTTAGTTATGCTCTATTTTATACTTAGTTGTACTTTCTTAATTTGAATATACTCTATTTCATACTAATTTTTAATAAGAAATTTGTTTTCTGCTTATACTCTATTTCATATTTAATATGGTGTATATTAATTTTTACTCTTTTAGGATTTAGTTTCATATTTAATATGTTGTATATTAGTTTTTACTCTTTTAGGATTTAGTTGAATAATATCTTGTATTTGAAACTTAAAAGAATTTAGCTATAATAATGTGAAATCTATTTTCTTATTTATAACTCTATTTCATACTAAATTTCTACTCGGTTGTATATTAATTTTTACTCATTTTTATAATTAGTTCTACTCTTTTAAAATTTAGTTGAATAACTTGTATTTGAAAATAATTAGTTTACTCTTTTAGAATTTAGTTGAATAACTTGTATTTGAAACTAAAAAGAATTTAGCTATAGAGTGAGCTTAACAGCTGTAGAAATGGAAAATAATTCAGGTATAAAGTGAGAAGTATGGAATCTAATGTTGTTATATAAATATTTACACAAATCATTTTGTTCAAAATAGTGAATACAATCAGTACATCTCGGGCACCCAAATTATCAACTGCAAAGGCATCAATAAATTAAAAATACAATCTGGAAGCAAGGTGGAAGAAAATGGAAATTGGAATAAAGCTAAACTATCATGTATTTCATAGTTGAACATAGAAGTATTGTTCATCCCTTACGCTAATAGAAGGAAAATGTATACAGATCAGATAAAAAACGATATGTACTCCAAGGCACAACAAATTGATTTTAAATGATCCTCCTCGAATCAATTCAAAATTAACTCCTAGACAACTCCGATTTCCCGAACGATCCTCTCGGCAACCTTGATCCGAGCTCAAACTTGATGCGAACTGGCCGTAGCAGCGCGTGCTGACCATGCCCACCGAAGTGGATGAGGTACCTTGGCCTGCAGAGACGGCCGTGGGGGAAGTTTGCGGCGGAGAAAAGGGATCTAGCTCGGAAAGGGTCGAGGTTGTGGCAATTATCAATCGATATTACCTGGTAGATGGATTGACCGGACCCGAAGATGAAATCGACGGAGAGGCGGCGGACGTAGACGGAGCGAGCGCATGACTCGCTTGGGGGAGGGACGGATGGCGGTGTCGACGACGCTGGGGATAGAGGCGGCTTCGTCGGCAATGAAATGGATGTAGGTTGTGACGGTGCATCGGTGCATCGGAGGGAGATTGCACCGCGGTGAGACGCCAACCAAGATTGAGATCAAAAAAATCGCAAACCCTAGAATAATAGGTAAGAGGAGACGAGGAAGAAAAATAAAAAGTGTTGAATAAGAAGTAACAACTGGGCCGAAATATTGTTTTATATTTGGGCCGGGAACATACAGATTTGGATGGACCCCTACTCCATGGTATATGGTCCCATATTTTATCACTAGATTATAGATATCTTAATAATAATATATAAATTTCAAATTCTATAGTTTTCAATTAGCCAATAAAAACAACCAATTTTGCCACGTAAGATTAAATTGAAATTTAATTGTCCAATAAGAATGCTTAATTTGCGTTCACACCCATTATTAATCTTTTCTTCTTTTTTTAATTTTACTCAAAATTAAAATCATTAAATGAAACGTAAATGTCCTCAATCAGTCCTCAATTTCATTCTCTCATTTCCATATCTTCCGCTTCTCCTTCTCATATTCCATATCACAGAAATCTTCAACTTCTGCTCTTCCCGAATTAAGGTTCTGCTCAAGGTATGTTATTTTCCCTAATATTCGCTGCTCTTTCAAAATTTTGATTGTATCGATTTTTTTTCCAGTTTTATAATCATCGATCCAATGGCGATTATTGTTTTATTTTTTTCCCCAGATTTAGTTTTCATCAGTGTGAGGGTTTTAGTTCTCATCCGACATCGACTCCCAATTCAGGAGCGTCTTCAGGTATTTTTTAATCTCCTGTGTTGAATTTCAATCCGTAAGTTCCTTCAGGTTTGTTCTAGTTATTTGTTAATCATCCTTCATCATGTATTATTAATTTGAGATTTCCTTCTTCATCTGTTTTTGTATTTGAACCTATCTATTTACGGTTGCACAGTTTAATGTTTTTCAATGAAGTCTTTTTCAGTGATGATTCTCAAGTGCTATTTTAAATATTTCTTGAATTGTATGTGTATATGGATTTGCTTTTAACCCTCTCATTTTCATTTGACAGATTTGTTATGTCCAATTATGACTCTGTATGTGAACTCAACAGTAGCAAAAAAACATCGAGAGTTTGCGTTCGAATTTGCCGTAAATGGACAAGGAAGGGTTATGCTAAATTCCCGTTGTCTTTGGAATTAGTTATAGTTGATCATCAGGTGAACTTTTCTCCGATGTTACAAGTTTCCCTAATCATGTGTTTTTAATTTTGATATGTTTTATTTTGCTGCATTTGATTCTTTTTTTTTTTGTGTGTGTTATTCTTCGTTTAGGGTGCATTTATTCATGGGACTGTGAATGCTCGGTTGATAAGTCAATTTGATAATTTGATTATCGAGAATGAAATTTATGAATTTTCTATTTTCAAAGTTGAATTGGTTGAGTATAAGAATGCCATTTGTAATAATCCTTTCAAGATTAAGTTTAGAGATGAGACCTCCATTGTTCGTCCAACATTTGACGGCTTCTCCAGCAGCATTTTCAATTTCAAAAGTTTTAAAAGCATATTGACTGAGGGAGAAAATGAGGAATCTTGCTCTTTGTTTGGTATGGTAGTTGACTCTGTATTGTATTTCATACAGTTTTCTATTTTGATTGTCCTTGCTTGCATGAATCTTACATGATTTTGTTTTGTTTTGTTTTTCTTATCATTGTTTTCCTGTATTTGTTCATGTTCATTAAGATTTGTTCTTCTATTATTAGGTTGAACTATCGAAACTATTGTCCCGTTTCCAGATTATTTCCTGATGGTGTTCTGTCTATACCTGAAACTGTCTTGAGCCTTTCAAAGTTGGTACGAGCTAGATAGGTAATATAATGTTTGTAATTTTCTCCTTTTTTGCAATCACATTTCATATTTTTGCAATTTCCTGTCTTATTAATCAGTTTTTTTTTTTTATTTTTTATATTTGTCTAAGCCTATGACTATTTGGAGTATTGGATGGATATGTGATATCGTGAGTATCCATGATTGGTTCATCACAGTTTGTGAAAACTGTAAATTCAATAGCGAAGACGAACGTGACAATGTCATTTGTCCTTGGTGCAATGAAAGTTCAACTAACAACTTTAAATATAGAGTCATTGTGTCTGTTTCAAATGGAGTATATAATGTTAAGCTTTGCTTACTCGATAAAGTTGTTGTTGAAATGGTTGGGATTACAGCCGTCGAAGCTATGAAGTCACGTCCTCAGGTTGTATCTTAATAATTTTGTATAATTTGAATCTCTCTCTGTTTCAAATTGTATAACTCCTGTTTGTCTGAATATTGTTTGTATTTTTTAATTTGGTGGTATTCATTATTCAGGTCCTTTGTCCCTTTGTTGAAGGTGTTATTCCAAATTCAATAGCTCAGCCTTCAATTCCTTCTGAAGTACATTCTATTATTGGGAAGGAATTCCTGTTCAAAGTTAGAATTGCGTCGTGCCATGTTGATGGCCGTGAAAAAATTTACGACGTAGAAGACTTTTCAGATGATGGACAAATGTTGAAGCTTCATAGAGCCCTTCTTCACAAAAATCATCTCCTTCTTTCAGATGCTTCGAGTAGCAATCATGTTGCTTTTCAGCAATGAACTACTGTTTTATCAGTTCTTATATTACTATGAACATGTTGGAGTTGTATACTTAATGTCTAGATTTAAGTGATAAGAACTCCCGATCCATTGCCATTAATCTATTTAATTAAATAAACAATTATTTGCGTTTAATTATTTATAATTAAATATATGCAAATTATAGTCCTAGATTATATACGTTGTAGTTAGTATGGTGTGCGACGTCACACGGAAGATCATACTATCGGTTACTCGTATATAATCGAACAGTTTCTCACGACCTAGATGGACACGGACCAATCCATCGGTATAGTCGTTGTATGAGAGAGAAAATAATTTGTTTTGATTATTTTATCATACTTGTACACTTGGTGTATTGGGCGGATCGCTTGAGATTTATTGATTAGGATTGCCTTAGATAATCGATTTAAAACTCAGTGTATTTTATTCTTAATCCTCGATATTATTGCGGGTGTGTATATTTAATATTAGTGACTTTGATTTTTCAAAGGAAGTGACAGGTTTGAATATTGGGTCAATTACCGGTAAAGTTGGGTCACGGTATTCTATATATGACATGCCGTGAATTCTTGACGGGAAAGTGTATCCCGTAAGGGTTGATAATATCCCCGAGATGAGTTCATAAGGAATTATTATGTAAACCCTGCAGGTGGATTTGTTCCGCATAATAATTAAGGTTGAATGGTACTATTCTCGAATATAAGAGATGAATAAATTAATTAGCAATAAATTAATTTTATTCATGGATATTTGTATCTTAAATACATGGAATAAATAATACTACCGGAGAAATATTATTTGATATAATATGGTTTAATATTTGGAGTGCAATTAATTTATATAGTGGAAAATAAATTAATTAATATTAATGAGATTAATAGATTTGGGCTTGGGCTCAATTTAATCATTAATATTGGAAGCCCAATATTCCACCTCCTTAAGATCCCCTACGTAGCCTATAAAAGCACTACATGGTCTTCTCTATTCTCATAACTTGAAGATCACAATTCTAGAGAGAGAAAGTAGAGAGGGAGATCCATGGAGTTCGGAAGATCGTCGCCCACACGACGTTCGAGCTACTGCAAGGAATACGTGGGAAGATCTCAAGGTCTTCAAATTGAGTTCTTCGTTTTTCCGAACAACGAGAACGAGGTAAATCGTAAAACCTTCTTTATGATTTTATCGTTTAATTATCGTAAAAATATCGTGAACCAAGATCCGAGAACGCGACCCATGTCGAGGTTGAACCGGGCGGTGGTGGTCAAAGACCACCGGACCGCCGGCGGCTCAACGGCTCGACGGGATGGGTCGAGAGGGCACAAACCCTAGCTGGACCGCCGCTCGCACGGCTGGACCGCCGCTCGCGCGGCGGTGGCTGGCGGCAGCTGGGGTGATCGTGAGCCACGGGTTCGACCGTGGCTGGAGCTAAATCACCCGGGGTGCAGCTGGGGCGTGCCCAGCGGGCTGAACCCTAGCGCTCGCATGGTGCGAGCGCACGCCTCCATCGGGCAGCAGCGGCTTGGCCGCGGCGAGGGTTCGATGATGGGGGCTGTCCGCGAGGGTTCGAGCATGCCCGGCGGGCTGCCAAGGGCAGCCCCAGGTGGCTGCTGTGATCAGCCGCGAACCCCATGCGTGGGCTCGACCGAACAGCCGCGGTGGTTCGTGGCGGGATGTTCCGGCAACCGAGAGTCGATTGGAGTTGTCGTTCCGCAATTTGACAACCCCAGATATTCGATCTCCAAAGGATTTCGGTCGGAATTAATTAGATAATTTATTTATTTAAATTTATTAGTTCCGGGATATCGATTTCCAACAATTGGTATCAGAGCGTTGGTTTTAGTTCACGGTATTTTTCGATAAATTGTTCTACCTTGCAGGGTTTCCGATTATTATGGCTAGATTTAATTATGTTAATTAATGTCCATAATATTGCTCTTGATTATTAATCTCTCGGTGATGTCAATATTCGTTCTTGTGTGGTGAATGCTTGTTCTTATTTTTCCGGATATTGTTTGAGGTCGATTTCATGTAGAGAATCGATACCGGATAGCGTAGTAATAAATTTGTAATTTATTTTACGTTGGATCAACACGAAACAACGACCGGAAAATTGTGACGGAGGAGACGAAGAGAGGGAGGATTCCGGGGATCGATCATCCCCATGATCATCCCCGAAGGAAGGATCGATCGAAGGGGGAGGGGGCTGCCCGCGGCCTTCTCGGCTGTGATGTCGCCGGCGACGGCAGCTGATCGGCTGGGCGGTGGCGGTGGCTCTCCTCTCGGCCGGAGATGGTGGTGGGGGCGCGGGGTCCTCGTGATCTCGTGCTCTCCCGCCAAGATCCAACTTTCCTAAATTATTCGGTTTTCCTATTTTGAGAATTCCTATTTTTGGGAATTCTCATGGAATAAGAAAAGAATAAATTTAGAATAAATTTATTTTTCCTTATTGATTATTCATATTCTTGGGAATTTTCATTGAATAGGAAAATGAATAAATTTAGAATTAATTTATGTTTTCTATTTAATTATTCCTTTATGGAATTTTTAATGGATTAGGAAAATAATTAATTTGGAAAGTTTTGAAAGTCCTTAATTAATTTTTCCTTATTTAATTATTCCTTTATGGAATTTTTAATAGAAAAGGAAAGGAATTGATTGGAAAGGATTAGTAGTCCTAAATTATTTTATTTCCTTATTTCATTATGGAAATCTTCTAGAATATTCCAAGTGTGTATTTGATAGGATTCTAGAGATTTAATGAAATTAGAAGAGGAAAATAAAAATAATAAAAATATTAATAATATTTAATTTTATTTTTGATTTATTCGATTGACTTAATTTTCGAATTAAGTAACTTTTGGATTTATTAAAAATAAATAGATTTAAATATTGGAATTAATATTCCCGTCACATGGAGCATTCAAGAACGAAGACTAAGTCAAGGGTTGTTAGCTCAGTTAGTTGAGCACTTGAATTGGGGACTTGAGGTCCTTGGTTCGAATCCCAAGACATTGCAATTGACCTATACCAAAAAAAAGAACGAAGACTAAAGACTAGAAGACGCATACGGGGATGCGATAAAGCCATAATAGTCGGAAAATAATATTCTAGTATTATTTTCATTATGTGATAATATTCTATGTGCTTTATTTCATGTATGCATGCTTATGTGTATTTAATTATGCATTAGATAGCGTATCCCTTTGTTATAAAAAGCTAAGTGGGAGAGGGATTGGAAACAATGCCATGGTCTCCATTGCTGTTCTCTTGGTGACTTTTATGGACTTTTGAAGTTCGTATAGACAAGTCATTGGAGGAGAATTCTTGTAATTCCTTTTACGAGAAACATTGATTAAGTTTATCAAACAATGCCTAATTTGTCTTTCTGAAACTGATTTCAAGTCGACTCATTCTCACCCCGGGGAGTGGAATGGAGCCAAAGCAACTTGGTCATGTGGATGACACAAATTAGAGGCCTTCGTACCATTTCTTGAAATGGATCGATTGTCTGCTCGGCTCCCTCATTTTATGAGAGATAGGGTTGTTCGCATGGTGAATCACTAGTAAGAAACTTCGAGTTTCACTTATGATTCTCCGCGTCTTGATTTACAAGATCGAATGGATCAAGTAATTGGGAGTCAATTGTAAAAATCTTTTGGTGTAGTAAACGTCCACACTATCGTGGTTCGCTACATTGAATGGGATTTTGGAACGATTGATGTAGACAATTATAGAAGGGAGTGTTTGGACCTGTTCTTTTGGACTGAAACCGGCTGAACTGAACTGAACTGAACTGAAGCGATCTGAACTGAACTGAACTGAACTTAAGCGATCTGAACTGAACTGAACTGGTTTTTTATAAAAATAATAATAATTTGTATAAATTATTAAATATTTTTTAAAAAATATTAATAATATTACGACGGTAACTAGATTTTATATTTAAAATTATAGATTCAAATTATTTTTCGTTTATTTTATTTTAATTTATTTTGAAACGAACTGAACTGAACTGAACTGAAGCGATCTGAACTGAACTGAAGCGATCTGAACTGAACTGAACTGAATTGAAATTAAGTCCAAAAGAACAGGTCCTAAAGGAGTGTATGTTAACGTAAACGTCCACACTATCGTGGCTTGCGGTGAATATGCGCATCCCAAACAACCTTCTTAGATACTGAGTAATGGTTTACACTTAGGTACGCTTCTTCCCATCGAAGTAACGCTAATGATGATGTACGACCGAAGCAAATCTAATTGCTAAATCATTTGGGTAGGTAAACGTCCACACTATCGTGGCTTACCATATCTGATGGGATTTTAGATGTGATTAGTGGTTTAATGATATTATTTGAGGGAGATAATATCGGAGATTAAATCGATTGTTTGTTGTTATATGTGCTCATAGATTAGGAAATGGCTTTGAACCCACTTTCTGTGTTACTTAAGGATTATAAACTCACTGGTCCCTGAATGTATTGATTGGAATAGAAATCTGTGTTGGAATTCGATATCCCGGGCTATTAAAATTTGCGGAAATCATAGCCCGATAAAAAACCCATCGCCGGAGATCACATGAACGCTGACTCATCCGCCGGAGTCCGGCCTTTGGAGACCACGCGCCCGAAGACGCGTAGCCCGCCCCCAGCCGAACCCCCGCGAGCCGGGGTTCGTGCGATCGAAGATCGCGTTCGATGGGGCTGCATCCGGCAGCCCCCGGCAGCAGGTCCGGCGACCTGCTGCCCGCCGTGGAGGAGCCCCCACCGTCGAGGTGGGGAGGTGACGGCACCAGCCCGCCACCACCGGCGATCGCGCCCCATGGCAGCGATCGTCCCCTCGGCCGAAGCCGAGGGCTCCTCATGCTCGCCGAACCCTAGGCGGGCGATCCTCACGCGGTCCGGTGGCTTCGCCACCACCGCGTGGTCGTTCGTCTAATCCGGGTTCGATCCTTCGGATCTTGCGTTCTACGATATTTTCAATAAATCAAAACCGAAATAATATCGAGAGGGATTAGATATTATACCTTCGATTCGTTGTTCGGAGAAACGAAATCAAACACCTTTGAATCTTCCCACGTATTCCTTGCACTCCGTTCGAACGTCGGGTGGGCGACGATCTATCGAACTCCTATGGATCTCCTTCAACTCTCTAGAACTATCAAATAATGATATTCTTGTCTTGTTCTTTATGAAGGCCATGTAGTGCTTTTATAGGCTACGTAGGGGATCTAAATGAGGTGGAATATTGGGCTTCTAATATTGAAGATTAAATTGAGCCCAATGCTCAAGTCCATTAATCCTTATCAATATTAATTTTATTTATTTTCCACTATATAAATAAAATTGCACTCCCAATATTTACCCATATTATATCGAATAATATTTCTCCGGTAGTATTAATTATTCCGTGTATTTAAGATTTAAATATCCATGAATAAAATTTATTTATTGCTTAATAAATTTATTCATCTCTTTTATCCGAGAATAGTACCACTCAACCTTATTTATTATGCGGGAACAAATCCACTCGCGAGGTTTACATAATAAATCCTTATGAGCTCATCTCGGGGATATTATCAACCCTTACGGGATACACTGTCCCGTCAAGAATTCACGGCATGCCATATATAAAATATAGTGACCCAACTTAACCGGTAATTGACCCAATAATTAAACCGGTCAATTCCTTTGGAAAATCAAAGTCACTTATACTAAATATACACACCCGCAATTGTATCGGGGATTAAGAATAAAATACTCTGAGATTTAAATTGATTATCCAAGGCAATCCTAATCAATAAATCTCAAGCGATCCGCCCAATACACCAAGTGTACAAGTGTGATAAAATAATCAAGATAAATTATTTTCTCTCTCACACAACGACTATACCGATGGATTGGTCCGTGTCCATCTAGGTCGTGAGCAACTGTTTGATTAAATACGAGTAACCGATAGTATGATCTTCTGTGTGCCCATGCAACACCATACTAACTACAACGTATAAAATCCAGGACTATTATTTGCATATATTAATTAACAATAATTAAAAGCAAATGAATGTTTGTATTTAATAGGTAAATGAAAGTGTACAAGGAGTTCAGAATACTCAAATCTAGACATTAAGTATACTACTCCAACAATCTCCCACTTATACTAAGGTCTAGTCTTATCTTCCAAACTTTTGACTCCCAAACCCTCCAATTGCTTGAAATATACTTCCTTAGGAAGTATCTTGGTAAAAGGGTCCGCTAGGTTGTCCTCCGAAGCTATCTTGGTGACTACCGCATCGTCCCTCTTGACGATGTCTCGAATCAGGTGGTACTTGCGCTCTATGTGTTTCGTAGCACTATGGGACCGTGGTTCCTTACTGTTTGCCACTGCACCGCTATTATCACAATAAATTGTCATAGCCTTGGGCAAACTCGGAATCACATCTAAGTCCTGGAGGAAATTAAGGAACCAAACTGACTCTTTCGCTGCCTCTGAGGCTGCAACATATTCAGCTTCCATGGTAGAGTCCGAAATGCACATTTGCTTAACACTCTTCCATGTTACGGCTCCACCTCCCAAAGTGTACACATAGCCTGATGTCGACTTACGCCGGTCCTTATCAGCTTGGAAATCCGAATCTGTGTAACCCAAAGGAATCAGATTGTCTGCCCCGTAACTTAGAACATAATCCTTAGTATTTCGCAAATACTTGAAAATGCTCTTTACTGCAGTCCAATGAGCCTTTCCAGGGTTACTTTGATATCTCGCTACTATGCCAACCGCATAACAGATATCAGGCCTCGTGCATAACATTGCATACATTAAGCTTCCCACAGCCGAAGCGTAGGGAACTGCTTTCATTTCATCTTTCTCCTTCTGTGTCCGAGGACACATCTCCTTAGAAAGATAAGTTCCTTTACTGAAGGGCAGTTCACCCTTCTTGGAATCTTGCATGTTAAAACGAGCCAGAATCGTGTCTATGCAAGATTGCTGGGATAGGTACAATGTTCTACTCCGGCGATCCCTTATAACCTTGATACCTAGAAAATGCCCGACTTCTCCCAAATCTTTCATATCGAATTGTCTAGACAACCATCCCTTTATGTCTGATAACATCTTTACACTGTTGCCAATGAGAAGAATGTCGTCTACATAAAGCACGAGGAACACCACCTTCTTTCCATCACGTTTCCAATACACACACGATTCGTCCATGCTTTGAATGAATCCAAAAGATTGGACCACTTCATCAAACCGCAGGTTCCACGATCTCGAGGCTTGTTTCAATCCATAAATGGATTGATTAAGCTTGCACACTAGATGATCTCGCCCCTTAGCAATGAATCCTTCTGGCTGTTTCATATAAATCGTCTCGTCAAGACTTCCATTTAGGAAAGCTGTCTTGACATCCATTTGCCACACCTCATAATCCATATGAGCTGCTATGGATAAGAGAATCCGGATCGACTTTATCTTGGCTACCGGCGAAAAGGTCTCCTCATAATCGATTCCTTCTTTCTGAGTATAGCCTTTCGCAACAAGCCGAGCTTTAAAGGTTTCAACCTTTCCGTCAGATCCTCTCTTCCTCTTGTAGACCCATTTACACCCAATTGGCTTTACGCCGCTTGGTGGTTCTACAAGATCCCAGACTTTATTAGAATCCATAGATTCTATTTCGGATTTCATTGCTTTCTTCCAAGAAGGCGCATCTATATCTTGTACCGCCTCATCATAGGTCCAGGGATCGATTTCATGAACTCCAGGTCCAGAGTCCGAAGACTCACCCAGTCCAATCCATCTATCTGGTTGTTTAACAACCCTCCAACTACGACGGCGTTCCGGTGTATTAACAGTGACAGTATTAGGTGCAGGTTCTAGTGGTGTATCTACACTCGGTTCGGCTGTATCTAAGTCTTCCTTGTCTCCTCTTAACTCATCGAGTATTATGTCACTCTTGGGCTTGTGGTCCATGATATAGTCTTCCTCTAGGAACCGAGCGTTAGTACTTGTAACGATCTTCTGGTCCGTAGGACTATAGAACATGCCACCTTTAGTTCCTTTCGGGTATCCTACAAACAGCCGTAATTCTGATCTAGGTTCTAACTTATCAGCACCTTGTCGCAACACATGTGCTGGACAACCCCAGATCCGAATGTGTCCCAAGTTAGGCTTACGCCCACTCCACAATTCCATGGGTGTAGTTGGTACTGTTTTGGTCGGAACCCTATTTAGAATGTACGCCGCTGTTTCCAAGGCAAGTCCCCAGAACATAACAGGTAAATCCGAGTAACTCATCATTGATCGCACCATCTCCATAAGAGTCCTATTCCTTCTTTCTGACACACCATTCTGCTGAGGAGTATATGGTGAGGTCAGTTGGGATTCAATCTCATTCTCTGCCAAGTATGCCTTGAATTCTCCAGACAGGTACTCGCCTCCGCGATCAGATCGCAGGCATTTTATGGATTTACCACGAAGGTTCTCCACAAGAGCCTTGAATTCCTTGAACTTGTCAAAAGAATCACTCTTGTGGCGCATCAGGTATACATATCCATACCTTGAGTAATCATCAGTAAAGGTGATGAAATACTCGTACCCTCCCCTTGCCTGAGTAGACATAGGTCCGCATACATCAGAGTGAATCAAATCCAATACTTGTTCAGCTCTCCGTCCTTTACCAGAAAAAGGACGCTTGGTCATTTTACCCTCTAAACAGGATTCGCAGGTTGGAAGGTCCTCTCCTTCAACATTGCTGATTAGACCATCAGCTTTCAACCTTTGAAGCCTATTTGAGTTTATATGACCTAGCCTTAGATGCCACAAGTATAATTGATTCATCCTAGAAGGTTCCTTTCTCTTATTGGTGTTCGTAGATGTGTTATTACTCTCGGTTAGTTGCATCGTGTTAGACTCAGGATTTAGTACATACAAATCGTCCACCAATGTACCAGAACAGATAATCTCACTGTTTCTTCTTATGATCACGGAGTGGTCAAAAGAAACAGAATATCCATTCATAATTAGTTTAGAAACCGAAATCAAATTCTTTCTAAAGTTGGGTACATAAAGACAATTATGTAAAACTAAAACCCTATCACTACTAAAGCGTAAGTGAACGTCTCCCACTGCAACAGCCGCCACCCTCGCGGCATTGCCCATGTAGACCACGATCTCTCCCTCTCTAAGTCTCCGGGTTTCCTGGAACCCCTGCAATGAATTGCAGATATGATCAGTGGCCCCCGTATCTACACACCAGGTGCTGGTAGATAACACCACTGATAATGTTTCGGTGACTAAGGAAAATTTCGTACCTTTGATGAGAGGACAATCAGACCTCCAGTGCCCAAACTGTTTGCATCGAAAGCATCTGCCTAACGGCTTGCCTTTCCCAATCCGTGATTTTAAACCACTGGGTCTCTTTGCATGCTTTTCTTTTAGCCTAGCCACAAGAGCTCGTGTTTCTCTTAACTTACGCACAAAAATCGCCTTCGCCGAGCCGTTTTCAAGGGACTCATTGAGGAACGATTCCGTGGGTATGTTAAACACCTCTTGCCTAGCTTCCACACCATGTCTCAACGTAGTTGGAACAACAGTGGATTCAGAAAGCTTGACAGTTTGAACAATGTCTAGATTTCTTTTCCAATCAGTACTATATGGAACCAGTGAGTTTTCATCCTTAAGTATATCACAAAGTGGGGTCACAGTCATTCTTAACCTATAAGCACATAAAACAAACAAACAATTTAATATCCGATATTATCTCCCTTAAATAATATCATTAAATCACTAATCGCCTCTAAAATCCCATCAGGTAAGGCAAGCCACGTGGTGTGGACGTTTACCCACCCAAACGACTTAGCAATTAGATTTTCTTTGGTCATACATCACTTATAGCGGAACCTCGTGGGGAGGAATACTATAAGGCGTATCTAAGTGTAAACCATTACTCAGCACCAAAGCAAATCGCTTGGAATTGCTATATTACCGCAAGCCACGTGGTGTGGACGTTTACGATAACTTCACAACTCTTCACAATTACTTACAACTGTCTACATCAATTAATCCAAAATCCGTCGGCATAGCAAGCCACGTGGTGTGGACGTTTACTACACCAAGAGATTTTTATAATTGACTCCCAATTACTTGATCCATTCAATCTTGTAAATCAAGACGCGGAGAATCATAAGTGAAACTCGAAGTTTCTAACCAGTGATTCACCATGCGAACAACCCTATCTCTCATAAATGAGGGAGCCGAGCAGACAATCGATCCATCTATCAAAGAATGGTACGACTGCCTCTAATTTGTGTCCTCGACATGACCAAGTGGCTCTGGCTCCATTCCACTCCCCGGGGTGAGAATGAGTCGACTTGAAATCAGCTTTGGAAAGACAAATTAGGCATTGTTTGATAAACTTAATCAATGTTTCTCGTAAGAGGAATTACAAGAACTCTCCTCCAATAACTTGTCTATATAAACTTCAAAAGTTTATAAAAGTCACCAAGAGAGCAGCAATGGAGACCATGGGTATGTTTCCAATCCCTCTCCCACTTAGCTTTTTACAATAAAGGGATACGCTATCTAGTGCATAAAAGTAAACACATATAGCATGCATACATGTAATAAAGCACATAGTATTATCACATAGTCAAAATAATACTAGAATATTATTTTCCGACTATTATGGCTTTACTCCATCTCCGTACGCATCTTTTAGTCTTCAGTCTTCGTTCTTGAATGCTCCATGTGACGAGAATATTAATTTCCAATATTTAAATCTATTTATTTTTAATAAATCCAAAAGATACTTAATTAATAATAATTAAGTCAATTGAATAAATCAAAAATAAAATTAAATATTATTAATATTTTTATTTATTTTATTTTTCCTTTCTACTTCATTAAATCTCTAGAATAATCTATCCAAGACCCACTTGGAATATTCTAGATGATTTCCATAATGAAATAAGGAAATAAAATAACTTGGGACTCTTCTACATTCCAAGATTAATTAATTTCCATTACTATGAAAATTCCCATAAAATAGGAATAATCAATTAGGAAATAAATCAATCCTAAATTAACTTTTATTCCTTTCCAATTCTATTAAATCTCTAGGATCCTATTCCAAGTAGAACTCGGAATACTCTAGAAGACTTCCATAATAGAATAAGGAAATAAAATTAATTCCAATTAATTCTTTTCCTAATCCATGAGAATTCCCAAAAATAGGAATACTCAAATAGGAAAAACCCGAATCAATTAGGAGCACGAAGATCACGAGGACCCCCGCGCCCCCACCGGACCGCCATCGCCGGCCGAGGACTGCCGCCGCCGCCACCTAGCCGGCGCACCACCACCGCCGGTGGTTTCGCCGCCGGGAGGCGCGAATTCGGCGCCTCTCCTTCGATGGTTCGATCCTCCATGGATCGACCATGTTGGTCGATCCGAGTCCTAGCCCTCACGATCATCTCCTTCGTCACGCGTCTTCTCCGGCGGTCGTTTCGGCATCGATCCAACGCAAAATAAATTACAAATTTAATTTTACACTATCCGGTATCGATTCTATACATGAAATCGACCCTATACAATTTCCGGAAAAAAGTAGAACGTAATAATAAATCCTAAATTCGGTCAACCCCCGAATTTTTACTATTACAAGCATTCACCACCAAAAACGAATCTCGACATGTCCGAGAGTTTAATCAAACCAACATACATGACAAAATAAATAAACGAATAATCATCAAGCCATAATAGTCGGAACCCTGCAAGGTAGAACAATTTTATCGAAAATACCGCGAACGTAAACCACTCTCTTATACCAATTGTTGGAATTCGATATCCCGGGCTATTAAAATTTGCGGAAATCATAGCCCGGTCAAAAACCCATCGCCGGAGATCACATGAACGCCGACTCATCCGCCGGAGTCCGGCCTTTGGAGACCACGCGCCCGAAGACGCGTAGCCCGCCCCCAGCCGAACCCCCGCGAGCCGGGGTTCGTGCGATCGAAGATCGCGTTCGATGGGGCTGCATCCGGCAGCCCCCGGCAGCAGGTCCGGCGACCTGCTGCCCGCCGTGGAGGAGCCCCCACCGTCGAGGTGGGGAGGTGACGGCACCAGCCCGCCACCACCGGCGATCGCGCCCCATGGCAGCGATCGTCCCCTCGGCCGAAGCCGAGGGCTCCTCATGCTCGCCGAACCCTAGGCAGGCGATCCTCACGCGGTCCGGTGGCTTCGCCACCACCGCGTGGTCGTTCGTCTAATCCGGGTTCGATCCTTCGGATCTTGCGTTCTACGGTATTTTCAATAAATCAAAACCGAAATAATATCGAGAGAGATTAGATATTATACCTTCGATTCGTTGTTCGGAGAAACGAAATCAAACACCTTTGAATCTTCCCACGTATTCCTTGCACTCCGTTCGAACGTCGGGTGGGCGACGATCTATCGAACTCCTATGGATCTCCTTCAACTCTCTAGA
Source organism: Euphrasia confusa (assembly GCA_954870475.1). NCBI lineage: Eukaryota > Viridiplantae > Streptophyta > Magnoliopsida > Lamiales > Orobanchaceae > Euphrasia > Euphrasia confusa. The sequence continues at coordinate 306,655 of CATPAB010000004.1, read as the reverse complement.
ACTATCAAATAATGATATTCTTGTCTTGTTCTTTATGAAGTCCATGTAGTGCTTTTATAGGCTACGTAGGGGATCTAAAGGAGGTGGAATATTGGGCTTCTAATATTGAAGATTAAATTGAGCCCAATGCTCAAGTCCATTAATCCTTATCAATATTAATTTTATTTATTTTCCACTATATAAATAAAATTGCACTCCCAATATTTACCCATATTATATCGAATAATATTTCTCCGGTAGTATTATTTATTCCGTGTATTTAAGATTTAAATATCCATGAATAAAATTTATTTATTGCTTAATAAATTTATTCATCTCTTTTATCCGAGAATAGTACCACTCAACCTTATTTATTATGCGGGAACAAATCCACTCGCGAGGTTTACATAATAAGTCCTTATGAGCTCATCTCGGGGATATTATCAACCCTTACGGGATACACTGTCCCGTCAAGAATTCACGGCATGCCATATATAAAATATAGTGACCCAACTTAACCGGTAATTGACCCAATAATTAAACCGGTCAATTCCTTTGGAAAATCAAAGTCACTTATACTAAATATACACACCCGCAATTGTATCGGGGATTAAGAATAAAATACTCTGAGATTTAAATTGATTATCCAAGGCAATCCTAATCAATAAATCTCAAGCGATCCGCCCAATACACCAAGTGTACAAGTGTGATAAAATAATCAAGATAAATTATTTTCTCTCTCACACAACGACTATACCGATGGATTGGTCCGTGTCCATCTAGGTCGTGAGCAACTGTTTGATTAAATACGAGTAACCGATAGTATGATCTTCTGTGTGCCCATGCAACACCATACTAACTACAACGTATAAAATCCAGGACTATTATTTGCATATATTAATTAACAATAATTAAAAGCAAATGAATGTTTGTATTTAATAGGTAAATGAAAGTGTACAAGGAGTTCAGAATACTCAAATCTAGACATTAAGTATACTACTCCAACAATCTGGACATTGCCTAGACTGTTAAAGAGTACAAGGTTGTACTCAGTGAGCTTTGTCCTCCCGAGCCTACTAATGTCTCAACTGATGAGGAAAGAACTGATTTTAAGAAGTGGGAAAATGCTTATGCAATAACCACTGATTGATATCATGTTCAAACTCAAGTTGGTGTTTAGACATGACATAGGCGGCTAGACTGTTGGAATTCGATATCCCGGGCTATTAAAATTTGCGGAAAATAATAACCCGACCAAAAACCTTCGCCGGAGATCACACGAACACCATGTACGAGCCGAAGCACGACTGAACGCACGACATGGCCAAGCCATGCACGCACGCCCAGCCGAGCCCCCGTCCGCGGGGCTCGCGCGATCGAAGGACCGATCGCACAAGGCGATCGATCGGGGTGGGGCTGCCCAGCAGCCCCCGCGGCGAGTCCGGCGACTTGCCGCCGCCTGGAGGGCCCCACCGGCGTGGTGGGGTCGGGCACGGCACCAGCCCGTGCCCAACGATCGATCGCGAGGATTGATCGCAAGCCCTCGCCCCAGCCGAGGGTTCGACCCTCTCGCCCCATCCGAAACCCTAGGCGGGCGATCCTGCGGTCCGGTGGCTTCGCCACCACCGCGTGATCGTTCGTCTAATTCGGGTTCGATATTTGGATCTTGCGTTCTACGGTATTTTACGATAATCCAAATCAAATAATATCAAGGGCGTTTAGATATTATACCTTCGATTCGTTGTTCGGAGAAACGAAATCAAGATGACCTTACGATCTTCCCACGTATTCCTTGCACTAGCTTGAACGTCGGGTGGGCGACGATCCTCCAAGCTTATGGATCCTCTTCTCTCTCTCTCTACTTTCTCTCTCTAGAAGAATTATGATCTTCAAGTTATGAGAATAGAGAAGACCATGTAGTGCTTTTATAGGCTATGTAAGGGATCTAAAGGAGGTGAAATATTAGGCTTCCAATATTAATGATTAAATTGAGCCCAAGCCCAAATCTATTAATCCCATTAATATTAATTAATTTATTTTCCACTATATAAATTATTTGCACTCCCAATATTAAACCATATTATAACCAATAATATTTCTCCGGTAGTATTATTTATTCCGTGTATTTAAGATTCAAATATCCATGAATAAAATTTATTTATTGCTTAATAAATTTATTGATCTCTTATATCCGAGACTAGTACCACTCAACCTTATTTATTATGCGGAACAAATCCACTCGCGAGGTTTACATAATAAATCCTTATGAGCTCATCTCGGGGATATTATCAACCCTTCCGGGATACACTGTCCCGTCAAGAATTCACGGCATGTCATATATAAAATATAGTGACCCAACTTAACCGGTAATTGACCTAATAATTAAACCGGTCAATTCCTTTGGAAAATTAAAGTCATTTATATTAAATATACACACCCACAATTGTATTGGGGATTAAGAATAAAATACACTGAGTCTTAAATCAATTATCACCGAGCAAACCTAATTGATAAGTCTCAAGCGATCCGCTCAATACACCAAGTGTACAAGTGTGATAAAATAATTAAGACAAATTATTTTCTCTCTCACACAACGACTATACCGATGGATTGGTCCGTGTCCATCTAGGTCGTGAGCATCTGTTTGATTAAATACGAGTAACCGATAGTATGATCTTCTGTGTGGGCCCGACACACCATACTAACTACTGTTGGAATTCGATATCCCGGAGTTGCCGGAATTGCGGAACATGACAACTCCGATCAAACCCTTCGCCGGAGATCACATGAACGCCGACTCATCCGCCGGAGTCCAGCCTTTGGAGACCACGCACCCGAAGGCACGCAGCCCGCCCCCAGCCGAACCCCCGCGAGTACGGGGTTCACGCGATCAACGGATCGCGCCACCGCGCGATCGGGTGGGGCTGCCCAGCAGCCCCCGCGGCGAGTCCGGCGACTCGCCGCCGCCTGGGGTGGCCCGCCTCCAGCTGGGCAGTCGTGCCCAGCAGCTGCCCGCGGTCGATCCTTTGATCGATCGCGCCCCGTCGTCCAGCCGGGGATCGTCCCATGCGCCATGCCGCCGAAACCCTAGGCGGCGATCGCCGTGGTCCGGCGATCCTAGATCTCCACCACGCGTTCGTCGTCTAATCCGGGGTTCGAACTTTTGGATCTTTGTTCTTCGATAATTGATTCAATAAAACAAGAATTAAATAACAATTATTTAATTCACCTTTCGATTCGTTGTGCGGAGAAACGAGATCTTATGATGACCTTGAGATCTTCCCACGTATTCCTTGCACTATCCCGGACGTCGTGTGGGCGACGATCTACCGAACTCCATGGATCCTCCTCTCTACTTACTCTCTCTAGAATTGTGATCTTCAAGTTATGAGAATAGAGAAGACCATGTAGTGCTTTTATAGGCTACGTAGGGGATGTTAAGGAGGTGGAATATTGGGCTTCCAATAATAGTGATTAAATTGAGCCCAAGACCAAATCTATTAATCCTTACTATTATTAATTAATTCTATTTTCCACTATATAAAATTAATTGCACTCCCAATATTAAACCATATTATATCAAATAATATTTCTCCGGTAGTATTATTTATTCCGTGTATTTAAGATATAAATATCCATGAATAAAATTAATTTATTGCTAATTAATTTATTCATCTCTTATTTCCGAGACTAGTACCATTCAACCTTAATTATTATGCGGAACAAGTCCACCTGCAGGGTTTACATAATAATTCCTTATGAACTCATCTCGGGGATATTATCAACCCTTACGGGATACACTTTCCCGTCAAGTATTCACGGCATGCCATATATAAAATATAGTGACCCAACTTAACCTGTAATTAACCCAATAATTAAATCGGTTAATTCCTTTGGTAAATCAAAGTCCCTTACATTAATTATACACACCCGCAATAATATCGGGGATTAAGAATATAATACACTGAGACTCGAATCGATTATCGCCGGCAATCCTAATCGATGAATCTCAACGATCCGCTCAATACACCAAGTGTACAAGTGTGATAAAATAATTAAGATAAATTATTTTCTCTCTCACACAACGACTATACCGATGGATTGGTCCGTGTCCATCTAGGTCGTGAGCAACTGTTCGATCAAATACGAGTAACCGATAGTATGATCTTCTGTGTGGGCCCGACACACCATACTAACTACAACGTATAGAATCCAGGACTATAATTTGCATATATTTAATTATAAATAATTAAACACAAATAATTGTTTATTTAATTAAATAGATTAGTGGCAATGGATCGTGAGTTTACGTTACTTAAATCTAGACATTAAGTACACAACTCCAACAATCTCCCACTTGTACTAAGGTCTAGTCATTTCCTCCAAACTCCCGACTCCCATACTCATCACGTGCTTAAGTTGTACTTCCAAGAAGTACTATGTGAATGAGCACTCTAGGTTGCCGCTCTGAAGTTATCTTGGTGACTACAGCGTCGTCTCCCTCGACGATGACTCGTATCAGGTGGTACTTGCACTATGTGTTATCTTACACTTATGGACTTGTGATTTCTTACCATTTGCCATTGCACCGCTATACACATAGCCTTTTGGCAAATTAAGAATCACCTCTAAGTCCCAGAGATTATCCCGGAGTTATACCAAAACTTCCGCTGCCTCTGAGGCCGCTATTTGGTTACCCATGGCAGAGTCCGAGAAGCATCGTGCTTATCACTCTTCCATGTTAAAACTCCTTCTCCTTTAATAGTGAAACACATAGCCTGATATCGACTTACACCGGTCCTCATTCGATTAGAAATCTAAGAGAATGTAATCCAAAGGAAATGTTCGTCTGCTTCGTAGTCTAGAACAGTACTTCGAAAGTACTTTTACAGCAGTCGAATATTCCTTTCCAGGATTACCTTGATATCCTCCCACTATGCTAACCGCATAGCCGATATCAGGTTCTCGTTTTCAACAATGCATTTATTAAGCTTTCCACACTCAAAGTGTAGGAATCTGCTTTCATTGCTTCTATCTCCTTTTGTGTTCTAAAACACATATCCTTAGATAGATGTATTCCGTCTCTGAAAGGTAACGAACCTTTCTCGGAATCTTGCATGTTAAAACGAACCATAATCGTACAAGATATCTAGAGAAGTACAATGTTCTTTTCTTGAGATCCTAGATCTTAAGAACATGCTCTAACTTCTTCTTTATCTCATATATCGATTTTTCTAGACAACCATCATTTTATGTCTGACAACATCTTTACATTGTTACCAATGATAAAATGTTATCTACATAAAACCTCCGAGAAACACCACCTTGTTTCCATCACGTTTCCCATACACACGATTCGTCAATGCCTTTTGATGAATCCATCAAATGGACTATCTCATCAATTCGCAAGTTCCACGATCTCTAGCTTCGTTTCAATCCATCAATGGATTAACTAAGCTTGTACTCTAAATGATCTTGCCTCTTAGCAATAATCCTTATTGCTTTCCAAGAAGGCACATTTAGATCTAGTACCGCCTCTATGTAGATCCAGGAATTGATTTCATGTATACTAGGTCCAGAGTTCGAAACTCTCCTAGTCTTATGAATATCTCCGGTTGTCAAACAACCTACCACTACAACGGCATTCCGGTGTATAAACAGTAATAACAGTAGGTGCAGTTAGTGGTGTACCGCTACTCGGTTTGGCTGGCTTCCAGTCATTATCGTTTTCTCTCTTTTCAGAAGTATCACGTCATTTTGGGCTTGTGGTTCATCTAATAGTCTTCCTCTAAGAACCGGGCGTCAGAACTTATAACGTCCTTCTGGTTCATAGTACTATCGAACACACATCTTTTGTTCTTCTAGGATATTCTACAACCACATTTGAATGCGTCGTTGTTTCCAGACATATCCATAGAACATAGGTAGTTCCGTATAACTCATCTTTTACTATCTCTATAAGAGTTCCATTTCTTGTTTGCGACACACCATTTCTACACAACAGTGTATGGTGTAGTCATTTGGGATCAAATCCCAATCTCTGATTAGTATGCCATGCATTCCTCAGACAGGTACTTGCCTCCGCGATCAATCGCAGGCTACAAATGGATATACCTTGATGGTTCTCCACAATTGCTTAGTGTCCATTGACTTGTCAAAACACTTGCTTTTGTGGCACATCAGGTATTCTAATCCATTTCTGGAGTAATCATCAAATGAAGTACTCGTACCGTATTGTCTGAGTAGACATAGGTCTGCATACATCAGAGTCAATCAATTTTTATACTTTTCCGGATCTTACATCTTATATCCATAAAGGATTGCTTAGTCATATTATCTTCCAAATTAGATTCTTAGGTCGGAAGGTCCACTCCTTCAACTTAATTGATCAAATAATCAATTTTCGACCTTTGAACCTCTTATTTGAATAAATATGACTTAGCATAAGATTCCACAAGTATAAATGATTTAATAAAGAAATCTCTTATTAGTAAAACGAGTTATATAAAACGGTTCGTTGCATCGTGGTGGACTTGGGATTCATCATTTATATATTGCTAGCTAATGTACCAGAATAGATAATATCATTATTTCTTCTTATAACCATCAAATGATTAAAAGAAATAAAATATCCATTCATTAGAAATCCAGAACAAAGTTCTTTCTAATATGAAAGGTACATAAAAGCAATAACTCAAAATGAAATCCTATAAAATGTCCTCCACTGCAAATGCTGCCTCCTCTACAGCATTGCCCACATAGACTACGATCTTTTTCTTTTCTAAGTCGTTAGGTTTCATGGAACCTTTGCATTTAAAATGCACATACCGTCAGTGGTTCCATATCTACACACCAGGTTCCGGTAGATAATACCACTGACTATGTTTTACGACTAAAGAAAATTTCGTACTTTCTTTGAGAGGATAATCAGACTTCCAGTACCCAGACTGTTTGCATCGAGAACTCTTGCCTCTTGGCTTTCTCGTCCCATCTCGTAGTTCAAGTAATCTTAGAACCACTGGGTTTCTTTGCTTTCTTTTCCTTTTCCCCGATTCATGCCTTTAGGTTCGAAACCTTTGGCATTGGCTACAAGAGCTTGCGATCTCCGTCTCAACTCGTCTAAGAGGTCAATCATCTCAAAAACGTGTTTAAGCGTTTCCTCGAAGCGACTGGCCTTTATGAGTATCCTCATCGCTTCTTGTCTAGCCGACTATGTCAATAGGCTCAGAAGGACAAAGCTCATTGAGTACAACCTTGTACTCTTCAACAGTTTGGGTAATGTCTAGATCTCTATTCCAATCATTACATTTAGGAACCAGTGAGTTTAAAATCCTTACGTATCACAGAAAGTGGGTTCAAAGCCATTTCCTAATCTATGAGCACATATAACAACAAACAATCGATTTAATCTCCGATATTATCTCCCTCAAATAATATCATTAAACCACTAATCACCTCTAAAATCCCATCAGATATGGCAAGCCACGTTCGTGTGGACGTTTACCTATCCAAATGATTTAGCAATTAGATTTGCTTCGGTCGTACATCAATTATAGCGTTACTTCGTTGGGAAGAATACTATAAAGCGTACCTAAGTGTAAACCATTACTCAGTATCTAAGAAGATTGTTTGGGACACGTATATTCACCGCAAGCCACGTTCGTGTGGACGTTTACGTTAACATACGCTCCTTTACTCCCTTCTATAACTGTCTACATCAATCGTTCCAAAATCCCATTCAATGTAGCAAGCCACGTTCGTGTGGACGTTTAATACACCAAAAGACTTTTACAATTGACTCCCAATTACTTGAATCATTTAATCTTGTAAATCAAGACGCGGAGAATCATAAGTGAAACTCAAAGTTTCTAACCAGTGATTCACCATGCGAACGACCCTATCTCTCATAAATGAGGGAGCCGAGCAGACAATCGATCCACCTTCAAATAGATGGTACGACTGCCTCTAACTTGTGTCCTCGACATGACCAAGTGGCTTTGGCTCCATTCCACTCCCCGGGGTGAGAATGAGTCGACTTGAAGTTGATGGAGTAGTATACTTAATGTCTAGATTTGAGTATTATAAACTCCTTGTACACTTTCATTTACCTATTAAATACAAACATTCATTTGCTTTTAATTATTGTTAATTAAATATATGCAAATTATAGTCCTGGATTTTATACGTTGTAGTTAGTATGGTGTTGCATGGGCACACAGAAGATCATACTATCGGTTACTCGTATTTAATCGAACAGTTGCTCACGACCTAGATGGACACGGACCAACCCATCGGTATAGTCGTTGTGTGAGAGAGAAAATAATTTATCTTAATTATTTTATCACACTTGTACACTTGGTGTATTGAGCGGATCGATTGAGACTCATCAATTAGGATTGCTCGGCGATAATTGATTTGAGACTCAGTGTATTATATTCTTAATCCCCGATATTATTGCGGGTGTGTATATTTAATATAAGTGACTTTGATTTGCCAAAGGAATTAACCGATTTAATTATTGGGTTAATTACCGGTCAAGTTGGGTCGCTATATTTTATATATGGCATGCCGTGAATAATTGACCGGACAGTGTATCCCGGAAGGGTTGATAATATCCCCGAGATGAGCTCAAAAGGATTTATTATGTAAACCTCGCGAGTGGATTTAATTCCGCATAATAAATAAGGTTGAGTGGTACTAGTCTCGGATAAAAGAGATGAATAAATTTATTAAGCAATAAATAAATTTTATTCATGGATATTTCTATCTTAAATACACGGAATAAATAATACTACCGGAGAAATATTATTGGATATAATATGGTTTAATATTGGGAGTGCAATTAATTTATATAGTGGAAAATAAATTAATTAATATTGATAAGGATTAATGGACTTGGGCAGTGGGCTCAATTTAATCATCAATATTGGAAGCCCAATATTCCACCTCCTTTAGATCCCCTACGTAGCCTATAAAAGCACTACATGGCCTTCATAAATCATAAGACAAGATTATCACACTTGATATTCTAGAGAGTTGAAGGAGATCCATAGGAGTTCGATAGATCGTCGCCCACCCGACGTTCGAACGGAGTGCAAGGAATACGTGGGAAGATTCAAAGGTCATCTTGATTTCGTTTCTCCGAACAACGAATCGAAAGGTACAATATCTAAACGCCCTTGATAATTGTTCGATTTTGGATTTATCGAGAATACCGTAGAACGCAAGATCCGAAGTTCGGACCCGGAGTAGACGGACGATCACGCGGTGGTGGCGAAGCCACCACACCGCGTGGATCGACCCGCCTAGGGTTCGGCGGGCGCGCGAAGGAGAAGCCCTCGGCTTCGTCCGAGGGGGCGATCACTGGGTGCGATCGCCGGCGGTGACGGGCTGGTGCCGTCACCTCCCCACCGCGACGGTGGGGCTCCTCCACGGCAGGCGGCAGGTCGCCGGACCTGCTGCCGGGGGCTGCCGGATGCAGCCCCATCGATCATGATGATCGATGCGATCATCGATCGCGCGAACACCCCGGCTCGCGGGAGTTCGGCCGGGGGCGGGCTGTGCGTCTTCAGGCGCATGGTCTCCGATGGTCGGACTCCGGCGGATGAGTCGGTGTTCATGTGATCTCCGGCGAAGGTTTTCGTTCGGGTTATTGTTTCCGCAAATTTTAATAACCCGGGATATCGAATTCCAACAATTGGTATCAGAGCGTGGTTTACGTTCGCGGTATTTTCGATAAAATTGTTCTACCTTGCAGGGTTTCCGACTATTATGGCTTAATTTATTATTCGTTTAATTTATTTTGTCATGTATGTTGGTTTGATTAAACTCTCGGACATGTCGAGATTCGTTTTTGGTGGTGAATGCTTGTAATAGTAAAAATTCGGGGGTTGACCGAATTTAGGATTTATTATTACGTTCTACGTTTTTCCGGAAATTGTATAGGGTCGATTTCATGTATAGAATCGATACCGGATAGTGTAAAATCAATTTTGTAATTTATTTTGCGTTGGATAGATGCCGAAACGACCGCCGGAGAAGACGCGTGACGAAGGAGATGATCGTGAGGGTGAAAGGGCTCGGATCGACCGCCCCATGGTCGATCCCACGAGGACGATCGACCCTCGCCCAAAGGGACTGCCCGTGGGAGCTCCGGCCACGCAGGCCACCAATGGAGGTGGCGCGTGGGCTGGACGGCGGCGGTGCCTAGGCGGATGTCGAGGGGTGGCGCGGGGATCCCCATCCCGTGCTATCCCGGTCCGGTAATTCGCTTTCCTAATTGGTTCGGGTTTTTCCTATTTGAGTGTTCCTATTTTTGGGAACTCTCATGGATTAGGAAAAGAATCAATTTGAAATTGATTAGGATTCCTAAATTGATTATTTCTATTTTATGGAAATATTCATGGATTAGGAATCTAATTAATTTGGAAAGTAGAAGAGTCCTAAATTATTTTATTTCCTTATTTCATTATGGAAATCATCTAGAATATTCCAAGTGGGTCTTGGATAGATTATTCTAGAGATTTAATGAAGTAGAAAGGGAAGATAAAATAAATAAAAATATTAATAATATTTAATTTTATTTTTGATTTATTCGATTGACTTAATTATTATTAATTAAGTATCTTTTGGATTTATTAAAAATAAATAGATTTAAATATTGGAAATTAATATTCTCGTCACATGGAGCATTCAAGAACGAAGACTAAAGACTAGAAGATGCGTACGGAGATGGAGTAAAGCCATAATAGTCGGAAAATAATATTCTAGTAATTATTTTGACTATGTGATAATATTATGTGCTTTACTGCTTGTATGCATGCTATATGTGTTTACTTTTATGCACTAGATAGCGTATCCCTTTATTGTAAAAAGCTAAGTGGGAGAGGGTATGGAAACATACCCATGGTCTCCATTGCTGCTCTCTTGGTGACTTTTATAAACTTTTGAAGTTTATATAGATAAGTTATTGGAGGAGAGTTCTTGTAATTCCTCTCACGAGAAACATTGATTAAGTTTGTCAAACAATGCCTAATTTGTCTTTCCGAAGTTGATTTCAAGTCGACTCATTCTCACCCCGGGGAGTGGAATGGAGCCAAAGCCACTTGGTCATGTCGAGGACACAAATTAGAGGCAGTCGTACCATTCTTTGATAGATGGATCGATTGTCTGCTCGGCTCCCTCATTTATGAGAGATAGGGTTGTTCGCATGGTGAATCACTGGTTAGAAACCTCGAGTTTCACTTATGATTCTCCGCGTCTTGATTTACAAGATTGAATGGATCAAGTAATTGGGAGTCAATTATAAAGATCTCTTAGTGTAGTAAACGTCCACACAACGTGGCTTGCTATGCTGACGGATTTTGGATTAATTGATGTAGACAGTTGTAAGAAAATTGTGAAGAGTTGTGAAGTTGTCGTAAACGTCCACACAACGTGGCTTGCGGTGATGTAGCAATTCCAAACGATTTACTTTGGTACTGAGTAATGGTTTACACTTAGATACGCCTTATAGTATTCCTCACACCGAGGTTCCGCTATAAGAGATGTATGACCGAAGGAAATCTAATTGCTAAATCGTTTGGGTGGGTAAACGTCCACACACCGTGGCTTGCCTTACCTGATGGGATTTTAGATGTGATTAGTGATTTAATGATATTATTTAAGGGAGATAATATCGGATATTAAATTGTTTGTTTGTTTTATGTGCTTATAGGTTAGGAATGACTGTGACCCCACTTTGTGATATACTTAAAGATGAAAACTCACTGGTTCCATATAGTAATGATTGGGAACGAAATCTGGACATTGTCCAGACTGTTGAGCCTTCTACATCTGCTATTGTCCCAACTGATGAGGACATTAGGAATGACCTCAATATGATGTTGAGACATAGTGTGGATACTGCTGAAGAGGTGATTGACATACTCATTGTATTTCGTCCACTAGAGGAGTCGCTTAAAAACGATGACTTGAGGATGAAAATCATAAGTGTGATCAGAAAATCACGAGCTCTTATGGCCAAGGAAGAAGTGCAAGCAAAGAAGCCCAGTGGTTCCAAGCCACGGATTGGGAAAAGCAAGCCGCGAGGCAAGTGCTATCGATGCAAGCAGTCTGGGCACTGGAAGTCTGATTGTCCCCTCATCAAAGGTACGAAATTTTCCTTAGTCACTGAAACATTATCAGTGGTGTTATCTACCAGTACCTGGTGTGTAGATACGGGGGCCACTGATCATGTCTGCAATTCATTGCAGGGGTTCCAGGAAACCCGGAGACTTAGAGAGGGAGAGATCGTGGTCTACATGGGCAATGCTGCGAGGGTGGCGGCTGTTGCAGTGGGAGACGTTCACTTACGCTTTAGTAGTGATAGGGTTTTAGTTTTACATAATTGTCTTTATGTACCCAATTTTAGAAAGAATTTAATTTCGGTTTCTAAACTTATAATGAATGGGTATTCTGTTTCTTTTGACCACTCTGTGATCATAAGAAGAAACAGTGAGATTATCTGTTCTGGTACATTGGTGGACGATTTGTATGTGCTAAATCCTGAGTCTAACACGATGCAACTAACCGAGAGTAATAACACATCTACGAACACCAATAAGAGAAAGGAACCTTCTAAAATGAATCAATTATACTTGTGGCATCTGAGGCTAGGTCATATAAACTCGAATAGGCTTCAAAGGTTGAAAGCTGATGATTTAATCACTGGCGTTGAAGGAGAGGACCTTCCGACCTGCGAATCCTGTTTAGAGGGTAAAATGACCAAGCGTCCTTTTTCTGGTAAAGGACGGAGGGCTGAACAAGTATTGGATTTGATTCACTCTGATGTATGCGGACCTATGTCTACTCAGGCAAGGGGAGGGTACGAGTATTTCATCACTTTCACTGATGATTACTCAAGGTATGGATTTGTATACTTGATGCGCCGTAAGAGCGAATCCTTTGACAAGTTCAAGGAGTTCAAGGCTTTTGTGGAGAACCTTCAAAACAAATCCATTAAGTGCCTGCGATCGGATCGCGGAGGCGAGTACCTGTCTGGAGAATTCAAGGCATACTTGGCAGAGAATGGGATTGATTCCCAAATGACATCACCATATACTCCCCAGCAGAATGGTGTGTCAGAAAGAAGGAATAGGACTCTTATGGAAATGGTGCGATCAATGATGAGTTACTCGGACTTACCTGTTATGTTCTGGGGATTTGCCTTGGAAACAGCGGCGTATATCTTGAATAGGGTTCCAACCAAAACGGTACCAACCACACCCATGGAATTGTGGAGTGGGCGCAAGCCTAACTTAAGACACATTCGGATCTGGGGTTGTCCAGCACATGTGTTGCGACAAGGTGCCGACAAGTTAGAACCTAGATCAGAATTACGGCTGTTTGTAGGATACCCGAAAGGAACTAAAGGTGGCATGTTCTATAGTCCTAAAGACCAGAAGATCGTTATAAGTACTAACGCTCGGTTCTTAGAGGAAGACTATGTCATGGACCACAAGCCCAAGAGTGACATAATACTTGATGAGATGAGAGGAGACAAGGAAGACTTAGATACAGCCGAACCGAGTAGTGATACACCACTAGAACCTGCACCTACTGTCACTGTTAATACACCGGAACGCCGTCGTAGTGGGAGGGTTGTTAAACAACCAGAAAGATGGATTGGACTGGGTGAGTCTTCGGACTCTGGACCTGGAGTTCATGAAGTCGATCCCTGGACCTATGATGAGGCGGTACAAGATATAGATGCGCCTTCTTGGAAGAAAGCGATGAAATCCGAAATAGAATCTATGGATTCTAATAAAGTCTGGGATCTTGTAGAACCACCAAGCGGCGTGAAGCCAATTGGATGTAAATGGGTCTACAAGAGAAAGAGAGGATCTGACGGAAAGGTTGAAACCTTTAAAGCTCGGCTTGTTGCGAAAGGATATACTCAGAAAGAGGGAATCGATTATGAGGAGACCTTCTCGCCGGTAGCCAAGATAAAGTCGATCCGGATTCTCTTATCCATAGCAGCTCATATGGATTATGAGGTGTGGCAAATGGATGTCAAGACAGCTTTCCTTAATGGAAGTCTTGACGAGACGATTTATATGAAACAACCAGAAGGATTCATTGCTAAGGGGCGAGATCATCTAGTGTGCAAGCTTAATCGATCCATTTATGGATTGAAACAAGCCTCGAGATCGTGGAACCTGCGGTTTGACGAAGTAGTCCAATCTTTTGGATTTAGTCAAAGCATGGACGAATCGTGTGTGTATTGGAAACGTGATGGAAAGAAGGTGGTGTTTCTCGTGCTTTATGTAGACGACATTCTTCTCATTGGCAACAGTGTGAAAATGTTATCAGACATAAAGGGATGGTATTCTAGACAATTCGATATGAAAGATTTGGGAGAAGTCGGGCATGTTCTAGGGATCAAGGTTATAAGGGATCGCCGGAGTAGAACATTGTACCTATCCCAGCAATCTTACATAGACACGATTCTGGCTCGTTTTAACATGCAAGATTCCAAGAAGGGTGAGCTGCCCTTCAGTAAAGGAACTTATCTTTCTAAGGAAATGTGTCCTCGGACACAAAAGGAGAAAGGTGAAATGAAAGCAGTTCCCTACGCTTCGGCTGTGGGAAGCTTAATGTATGCAATGTTATGTACGAGGCCTGATATCTGCTATGCAGTTGGCGTAGTAGCGAGATATCAGAGTAACCCTGGAAAGGCTCATTGGACTGCCGTAAAGAGCATTTTCAAGTATTTGCGAAATACTAAGGATTATGTTCTAAGTTACGGGGAAAAAATCTGATTCCTTTGGGTTATACGGATTCGGATTTCCAAGCTGATAAGGACCGGCGAAAGTCGACATCAGGCTATGTGTTTCACTATTAAAGGAGGAGGAGTTTTTAACATGGAAGAGTGATAAGCACGATGCTTTTCGGACTCTCCCATGGGTAACCAAATAGCGGCCTCAGAGGCAGCGGAAGATTTGGTATGGCTCCAGTATTACCTCTGGGACTTAGATGTGATTCTTAGTTTACCAAAGGCTATGTAAATAGCGGTGCAGTGGCAAACTTTTAAGAGATCACGAGTCCATAAGTGTAAGATAACACATAGGGCAAGTACCACCTGATACGAGTCATCGTCAGAGGGACGATGCAGTAGTCACCAAGATAGCTTCAGAGCGGCAACCTAGATTGCTCATTCACATGGTACTTCTTGGAAGTACAGTTTAAGCACGTGATGAGTATGGGAGTCGGGAGTTTGGAAGATATGATTAGACCTTAGTATAAGTGGGAGATTGATGGAGTAGTATACTTAATGTCTAGATTTGAGTATTATAAACTCCTTGTACACTTTCATTTACCTATTAAATACAAACATTCATTTGCTTTTAATTATTGTTAATTAAATATATGCAAATTATAGTCCTGGATTTTATACGTTGTAGTTAGTATGGTGTTGCATGGGCACACAGAAGATCATACTATCGGTTACTCGTATTTAATCGAACAGTTGCTCACGACCTAGATGGACACGGACCAACCCATCGGTATAGTCGTTGTGTGAGAGAGAAAATAATTTATCTTAATTATTTTATCACACTTGTACACTTGGTGTATTGAGCGGATCGATTGAGACTCATCAATTAGGATTGCTCGGCGATAATTGATTTGAGACTCAGTGTATTATATTCTTAATCCCCGATATTATTGCGGGTGTGTATATTTAATATAAGTGACTTTGATTTGCCAAAGGAATTAACCGATTTAATTATTGGGTTAATTACCGGTCAAGTTGGGTCGCTATATTTTATATATGGCATGCCGTGAATAATTGACCGGACAGTGTATCCCGGAAGGGTTGATAATATCCCCGAGATGAGCTCAAAAGGATTTATTATGTAAACCTCGCGAGTGGATTTAATTCCGCATAATAAATAAGGTTGAGTGGTACTAGTCTCGGATAAAAGAGATGAATAAATTTATTAAGCAATAAATAAATTTTATTCATGGATATTTCTATCTTAAATACACGGAATAAATAATACTACCGGAGAAATATTATTGGATATAATATGGTTTAATATTGGGAGTGCAATTAATTTATATAGTGGAAAATAAATTAATTAATATTGATAAGGATTAATGGACTTGGGCAGTGGGCTCAATTTAATAATCAATATTGGAAGCCCAATATTCCACCTCCTTTAGATCCCCTACGTAGCCTATAAAAGCACTACATGGCCTTCATAAATCATAAGACAAGATTATCACACTTGATATTCTAGAGAGTTGAAGGAGATCCATAGGAGTTCGATAGATCGTCGCCCACCCGACGTTCGAACGGAGTGCAAGGAATACGTGGGAAGATTCAAAGGTCATCTTGATTTCGTTTCTCCGAACAACGAATCGAAAGGTACAATATCTAAACGCCCTTGATAATTGTTCGATTTTGGATTTATCGAGAATACCGTAGAACGCAAGATCCGAAGTTCGGACCCGGAGTAGACGGACGATCACGCGGTGGTGGCGAAGCCACCACACCGCGTGGATCGACCCGCCTAGGGTTCGGCGGGCGCGCGAAGGAGAAGCCCTCGGCTTCGGCCGAGGGGGCGATCGCTGGGTGCGATCGCCGGCGGTGACGGGCTGGTGCCGTCACCTCCCCACCGCGACGGTGGGGCTCCTCCACGGCAGGCGGCAGGTCGCCGGACCTGCTGCCGGGGGCTGCCGGATGCAGCCCCATCGATCATGATGATCGATGCGATCATCGATCGCGCGAACACCCCGGCTCGCGGGAGTTCGGCCGGGGGCGGGCTGTGCGTCTTCGGGCGCATGGTCTCCGATGGTCGGACTCCGGCGGATGAGTCGGTGTTCATGTGATCTCCGGCGAAGGTTTTCGTTCGGGTTATTGTTTCCGCAAATTTTAATAACCCGGGATATCGAATTCCAACAGAAGTCAGTTTTGGAAAGACAAATTAGGCATTGTTTGATAGACTTAATCAATGTTTCTCGTAAGAGGAATTACAAGAATTCTCCTCCAATGACTTATCTATATGATCTTCGAAAGTTCATAAAAGTCACCAAGAGAACAGCAATGGAGACCATGGATATGTTTCCATACCCTCTCCCACTTAGCTTTTTACAATAAAGGGATACGCTATCTAATGCATAATTAAATACACATAAGCATAATAACAAACATACATTTCATGCAAGTACGTACACAAATAATCAAATAATTACTCAAGCAAAATTTTTTCTCGACTATTCGTACCTTGATGAATTCCAGCATGCTTGCCTTGAGTCTTCATTTTACGTCTTGAATACTTAGCCGAGCGACGGAAAAATTCTTTGATTCTCATATTTAATTTTACACCAATTAAATAAAATCAATTCCATTGATTTCCATATTTAATTCTATTTTAAATAAAATCCAAGATTTTCCAATTCAAAATAAATTTTGAATTAATCTATTGATTTTAAATAAAATACTTAAATTAAATAAAATCAATTTTATTAAAATCCATTGATTTCCATATTTAATTCTATTCTAAATAAAATCCAAGATTTTTCAATCCAAAATAAATTTTGAATTAATCTAATGATTTTAAATAAAATACTTGAATTAAATAAAATCAATATTTTAATAATTTCTCAATCCTATTTAAACTAGATCTCAATAATCCTAATCAAAATCGAATTTTGATTCTTCTTAAGACTTCTAATCCAAGTAGGTATATGATATCTAGAGAAACTAGGATTTTTTTTCCTAATTTAACTCTCCATCTAATTCCATTATTTAATTCCATAATTAAGAAATCTAATCCAAATAGAATTTGAATTAATTCCAAAATTAAATTAAATAATATTAGAAAGATTAAATTATTTCCGGAAAGATCGGATTTACCGGGACGAACCAAAAACGAGACCCGCTCGAATCATCTAGGTTCGTGCCCAATCGAACCATGCACAGCCCATGCATTAATTCTCATACAAGGCCATGTATCCAAGAATTAACACACGCACAAGGCCATGCATTCGATCAACGTACAGCACCATGAAAAAAAATTCATGTCATGTCATGCACAAGAATGAATTAATTCCATTCAGCGTGGCCATTCAACATGCAATACTAAAAGACCATGTTCCAAGTGAATTAATTCACTGCCATGCATATCGAGAGCACTACAATTACAGCACAGTGCAATCGATCGTCTTTTTCTATCCGATGTTCTACTTCGACAGCGGTCTGGTCGATCTCCGGCATGGCGTCTCCCTTGACGAACCACGCCATCGACCCGCTGTCATCACCACACGGGCAGCCCGCTCACGCGACCACCGAGCACACCGCCGGCTGCCGGCGAACCACCACCGCTGGTGGCACACGCCGACGTCCAGCAGCAGCCCGCTCCGAGCCCGCACAGCAGCAGCCCGCTCCGAGCCCCCGGCAGCCCGCTCCGAGTTCACGTTCGATCTCCGATTCGATATACCGAAAAACCCTCGATTTTAATAATTAATATTTCCGACCAACACGATTCATACAAGAGAGAAAACAAAGACGTAGAACAAAATAGCACAATAATTTAACAAATTAAATTAATCTATGGCCATATATATCGAGAATCGATTTATCGAAACAATTAACGAAAAACGTAACCGTACGCTCTGATACCAATTGTTGGAATTCGATATCCCGGAGTTGCCGGAATTGCGGAACATGACAACTCCGATCAAACCCTTCGCCAGAGATCACATGAACGCCGACTCATCCGCCGGAGTCCAGCCTTTGGAGACCACGCACCCGAAGGCACGCAGCCCGCCCCCAGCCGAACCCCCGCGAGTACGGGGTTCACGCGATCAACGGATCGCGCCACCGCGCGATCGGGTGGGGCTGCCCAGCAGCCCCGCGGCGAGTCCGGCGACTCGCCGCCGCCTGGGGTGTGATGCAGCCCCAGAGTCGTCGATGATACAAGATCCGGTGCATGTTCCAGCTGGACCTGTGACGCGCTCGAGAGCTAAGAAGTTCAAGGCAAGCTTGATGGTGATGATCCAAGAAGTCTGGGCGCAAGAGCTGTTGAAGAAACCTATCGGTGATGTGGAGAAGCCAAGCATTATCAATATGATTTCGTACGAAGAGGCCGAACCAACCGAAGGTGATGAGTTTCAAGTTGGAACCATGAAGAAGAAGCTGGAACGGAGGTCAGACGTGAGCCGAGGACGCGCCGCGAATTTCAGCCAAGAAATTGGCCTAATGTCGGCCGACACCAAAAATACACTACACAAATGTCGGCCGACATCTTCACAAAAGGCGTGGGACTTACAGCAGGATGAAACCGCGCCCGAAGGATGATCCCGCGGACGAAGGTCCAATGTCGGCCGACATCCTTCTTAGGGTAATTCAATGTCGGCCGACATTGGGTTCAGAATTGCGGAATTTTGGAAACCGCGACCGTGACTTTTGATTTCAGCGTTTTTATTCCTTTTCCTCATGTTTTTAGGTTTGCCTATATATAAAGGCTGTGGAGACTTTATAGAACACAACTTTTATGATATTGAAATTATTTTGTGAGTTTAATTCTCTCTCTCTTTTCGTTCTCTTTTCGATTGTGCCAAAAGAGATCAACCCGACGAATCAACGAAGCATACATACTTCGTTCGTGTGTCTTCATCAATTCCAAGTAGCTGCGTCAATTCCGTTTTGGGGGTTAGGTTCTTCAATCTAATCAATTCAACGAATTAGGTTCAGAAGTTTGGGATCTTCATCTACCCAGGTATCCGAAACCCGAATTCCGTGTTCTTCGTATCAATTCATCTATCCTTCCAACGAGGTACGTATCATCTGGTATCAGAGCCCAGGCAAGGGTTTCTAATTTCTGATTACGTGACCTCGATTCTTCTTTTCTTTCCGTATTTCTTTTCTTCTTGCTGAATCGGATCTCTTTCATCCGTAAGCACAAAAAAAAAAAAAAAAAAAAATTCTATAAAAATTAGTTCTAGTCCGTTTTTCGCGAAATTTTTTTTGAGAGTCTCGTTCCTGGTATTAAGTCGAATACTCAGCCAATAAAAAAAAAAAAAAAAAAAAAGAGTATTTTGGCGGGAAAATTTTTCTTCAACCAAGTTTTTGTGTGTGATTTCTGAGTTTTTCGGCATCGTTTTGAGCCAATTTGGTGCTATCGTAATTTTTGGTTCCGAAATTTTCCGATTTTTTGTTCCTTCCTACGTCGTATTGTGTGTTTTTGGGATTTTGTCGGTTCTGATCTCGTCTGGTAGATCGCGGAGTTCGATATTTTGAGGGAGAATTTGAGTGGTAAAAGGCAGAGTGTGTGAGAACATTAGAGTGAAAAAAAAAAAAAAAGCCATACCTGAGTGAAACACGAGTGCTGAGTGAATCCCATCTTGAGTGTGATACACGAGCGTTTGTGAGGTGGTGAGGTTCTTTTAATTTTATTGCTTTTATTACTAACGTTTTCTGTGCAGGATGTCTGAAGATACGAAAAATAAGGGGACAGCTGAGGGATCTAATAACAACGCTCAATTCCAGTCCATGTTAGATGAGGTTTATGGACGAATGGAGAGGCTCTTACACACCGAGATGACTGGGGTACGTGACCGACTACTTGCACTGGAGGAAAACCCTCGTCGAGAGAATCCAGAGAATCGGAGAATAGCATGGCGTAACGTCGGTCGAAATGACCAGAATCGTCAGAATGGGCGACACAGGGATGCCAACCCCGAAGACGATGAGGCTGACGAAATGGACAACAATTTGAGCACCATCAAGATGACTATTCCCACATTCATGGGGAAAAACGATCCAGAGTTGTACATCGAATGGGAGAGAAAGGTCGAGATGATGTTTGATTGCCACAACTATTCGGAGCTCAAGAAGGTGAAATTGGCGGCAATCGAATTTTCTGACTATGCCTTGGTTTGGTGGGATCAGCTGGTTGCTAGTCGGAGGAGGAACTTTGAACAGCCTATTGTAACATGGGCCGCGATGAAGTCTGTGATGCGAAAGAGATTCGTTCCTTCTCACTATTACCGAGAGTTGTACATCAAACTGCAGAATCTACGACAGGGAACAAAGAGCGTAGATGAGTACTTTAAGGAGATGGAGGTGGCAATGATTCGGGCCAACGTTGAAGAGGATCGGGAAGCTACCATGGCTCGGTTCTTGGCTGGACTTAATTGGGAGATTCGTAATGCCGTGGAGTTGCAACCGTACGTCGAGTTAGAGTATATGGTTCACATGGCGATCAAAATTGAGAACCAGCATAAGAGGAGGGGTAGTTTGAGCAGTGCAAGGCCGAATCAATCTTCTTGGAGATCATCCCAAGGTCCGAGTGGTTATGCACCTAAAGAGAACCAATGGAAGAGAGAGGTTCAACCTCGAGACGAGAAGAAGACCTTCGTTAAAGGTCGTTCGGAGGGTGCAAGTTCAGCAACTCAGGTCAGGCCATCAAATCCTGATAGTCGCAACCGAGACAAGAAGTGCTTCAAGTGTCAGGGATTTGGGCACATTATGAGTGAGTGTCCTAACAGACGACTCATGATCTGTAGAGACGACGGAGAAGTCGTGACTGATGGTGAAGGCGAGGAGCCGACACCTACAGATGCTGTGGATTCCGAGGAGGAGGAGGAAATCCTAGCCATCGATGGTAACCTGTTTGTAGCTAGGAGAGTCTTGAGTGCACATACACAGCCCGAGGAGAGGGAGCAGCGGGAGAACCTTTTCCACACGAGATGTCATGTGCAGGACAAGGTGTGTAGCGTCATCATTGACGGAGGGAGCTGCACGAACGTGGTTAGTGCTACCGTGGTTCAGCGTTTGGGATTGACTGTGGTGAAACATCCCAAACCATATCGTCTGCAGTGGTTAAATGAGTGCGGTGTCATCAAGGTGACCAAGCAAGTGAAGGTACCTTTCCGCATTGGGAAGTATGAGGATGAGGTGTTGTGTGACGTCATTCCGATGCAAGCGAGTCACATCTTGTTGGGACGACCGTGGCAGTTCGATAGGAGAGCCATACACGACGGCTTCACCAACAAGTACTCGTTTGAGTATAACAATAAGAAGATATCACTTGTTCCTCTCACTCCTAAACAAGTTTACGAGGATCAAGTACAACTGCAAAAAGAGGCAGCAAGGGCGACTTCCAAAGAACAGCCCTTACCCACGAAGGAGAATGCCTTGATTCATAGAGCCTATCTTGCTCGGGCTAGTGAAGTGAAGGAGGCAGTGAATGAGAAGAGGCAACTGTTCGTGTTGTTGTGGAAGGGGAACTTGGTTATTACTAATGATCTACCCCCTCTACCCCCTTCTATTCAGTTTGTTTTGCAGGAGTTCGATGATGTTTTCCCGGAGGATACACCACCTGGTCTACCACCCATCCGAGGGATAGAGCATCAGATCGACTTTGTGCCCGGAGCTGTGCTACCAAACCGCCCGGCTTACCGCACCAACCCGGAGGAAACAAAGGAGTTGGAGAAGCAGATTGGCGAGTTGTTGACCAAAGGGCACGTGAAGGAGAGTCTGAGTCCTTGTGCGGTACCTGTACTTCTCGTACCCAAGAAGGATGGATCGATGAGGATGTGTTGCGACTGCCGAGCTATTAACAACATCACGGTAAAGTATCGACATCCCATACCTAGACTTGATGATATGCTTGATGAGTTATGTGGATCCTGCGTGTTTTCAAAAATTTATTTACGTAGTGGATATCATCAAATTAGGATTAAAGAAGGAGATGAATGGAAAACTGCTTTCAAAACAAAACTTGGTTTATACGAGTGGTTGGTTATGCCTTTTGGTTTGACTAATGCTCCTAGTACCTTTATGCGTCTTATGAATCATGTTTTGCGTGTTTTTATTGGAAAATTTGTTGTTGTATACTTTGATGATATCTTAGTGTATAGCAAACATCATGATGAGCATGTGGTTCATTTGAGGATGGTTTTGATTGCACTTAGGCAGGAGAAATTATATGCTAACCGTAAGAAGTGCGTCTTTAGCACGGATAGAGTTGTTTTCCTTGGTTTTGTTGTCAGTGCACAGGGTGTACAGGTTGATGAGGAAAAGATACGAGCTATCCAAGAGTGGCCAACACCAAAGAACATTGGAGATATGCGGAGTTTCCATGGTCTGGCCAGCTTCTATCGACGGTTTGTGCCTAATTTCAGCAGCATGGCGGCACCTCTAACCGCCGTGATCAAGAAGAACGTGGAGTTCAAGTGGGGAAAGGCACAAGACGAAGCCTTTCAAAATTTGAAGGACAAGCTGACACACGCCCCGGTATTATCTCTTCCTAACTTTTCTAAATCTTTTGAGATTGAATGTGATGCTTCTGGAATTGGTATTGGTGCAGTGTTGATGCAAGAACGACGTCCGATAGCCTACTTCAGCGAGAAGCTAAATGGAGCTACTTTGAACTATCCGACGTATGACAAGGAGTTGTATGCCCTGGTGAGAGCTCTTCAGACGTGGCAGCACTATCTATGGCCTCGGGAGTTCATCATTCACACCGACCATGAATCGTTGAAGCACCTCAAGGGGCAGAACAAGCTGAACAAGCGCCATGCGACATGGATGGAGTTCATTGAGACGTTTCCATACGTCATCAAGTACAAGCAAGGTAAGGAGAATGTGGTGGCTGATGCCCTTTCTCGGAGGTATGCTCTAATTTCGACTTTAGATGCTAAATTACTTGGTTTTGAGCATATTAAAGGTCTATATGAGCATGATGATGATTTTGGTGAGATTTTTAGAGCATGTGAACATACTGCTAGTGGGGATTATTTTAGGCATGATGATTTTCTCTTTAGGAAAAATAAATTGTGTGTGCCTAAATGCTCCTTACGTGATTTATTGTTGCTTGAATCTCATGGTGGGGGATTAATGGGACATTTTGGTATTGCTAAGACTTTGTCTGTTCTGCATGAGCATTTCTTTTGGCCTCATATGAAACGTGATGTTGAGAGAATATGTGGTCGTTGTCTTACATGTAAACAGGCTAAGTCTAGAGTTAGTGCCCATGGTTTGTATACACCTTTGCCTATTCCTGCATCACCTTGGATTGATATTTCTATGGATTTTGTGATGGGATTGCCTAGGACTAAGCGAGGTAGTGATTCTATCTTTGTGGTAGTTGATCGTTTCTCTAAGATGGCTCATTTTATTCCATGTCATAAAACTGACGATGCATCACATGTGGCTGGATTATTCTTTAGGGAGATTGTTAGACTACATGGCATGCCTAGGACTATTGTGTCGGACAGGGATTCTAAGTTTCTTAGTTATTTTTGGAAGACATTGTGGTGTAAGCTGGGTACGAAATTGCTTTTCTCTACTACTTGTCATCCCCAGACTGATGGTCAAACTGAGGTAGTAAATAGGACTTTGTCTACTTTACTACGTGCTATTATTAAAAAGAACATTAAGTCTTGGGAAGAGTGTTTGCCTCATGTAGAGTTTGCATATAATCGTTGTGTTCATTCTGCTACTAAATTTTCGCCTTTTGAGATTGTGTATGGTTTTAATCCTTTGACTCCTTTGGATTTATCTCCATTACCTGTGCATGAGCATACTGACCTTGATGGCCAGAAAAGGGCTGATTTTGTGAAACAGATACACGAGACGGCGAGGATGAACATAGAGAGGCGAACCAAGCAATATGCCGAGCAAGCGAACAAGGGACGTCGCAAAGTAGTGTTTGAACCTGGTGATTGGGTGTGGTTGCATATGCGCAAGGAGAGGTTTCCATTGCAGCGCCGGTCGAAGTTGCTTCCTCGTGGCGATGGACCATTCCAAGTGTTGGAGCGTATCAACGACAATGCATACAAGTTGGATCTCCCAGGTGAGTACAATGTTAGTGCTACTTTCAATGTTACTGACTTGAGTTTGTTCGATGCAGGTGACGACTTGGATTTGAGGAAAAATCCTCTTCAAGAGGAGGGGAATGATGCAGCCCCAGAGTCGTCGATGATACAAGATCCGGTGCATGTTCCAGCTGGACCTGTGACGCGCTCGAGAGCTAAGAAGTTCAAGGCAAGCTTGATGGTGATGATCCAAGAAGTCTGGGCGCAAGAGCTGTTGAAGAAACCTATCGGTGATGTGGAGAAGCCAAGCATTATCAATATGATTTGTACGAAGAGGCCGAACCAACCGAAGGTGATGAGTTTCAAGTTGGAACCATGAAGAAGAAGCTGGAACGGAGGTCAGACGTGAGTCGAGGACGCGCCGCGAATTTCAGCCAAGAAATTGGCCTAATGTCGGCCGACACCAAAAATACACTACACAAATGTCGGCCGACATCTTCACAAAAGGCGTGGGACTTACAGCAGGATGAAACCGCGCCCGAAGGATGATCCCGCGGACGAAGGTCCAATGTCGGCCGACATCCTTCTTAGGGTAATTCAATGTCGGCCGACATTGGGTTCAGAATTGCGGAATTTTGGAAACCGCGACCGTGACTTTTGATTTCAGCGTTTTTATTCCTTTTCCTCATGTTTTTAGGTTTGCCTATATATAAAGGCTGTGGAGACTTTATAGAACACAACTTTTATGATATTGAAATTATTTTGTGAGTTTAATTCTCTCTCTCTTTTCGTTCTCTTTTCGATTGTGCCAAAAGAGATCAACCCGACGAATCAACGAAGCATACATACTTCGTTCGTGTGTCTTCATCAATTCCAAGTAGCTGCGTCAATTCCGTTTTGGGGGTTAGGTTCTTCAATCTAATCAATTCAACGAATTAGGTTCAGAAGTTTGGGATCTTCATCTACCCAGGTATCCGAAACCCGAATTCCGTGTTCTTCGTATCAATTCATCTATCCTTCCAACGAGGTACGTATCAGGGTGGCCCGCCTCCAGCTGGGCAGTCGTGCCCAGCAGCTGCCCGCGGTCGATCCTTTGATCGATCGCGCCCCGGCGTCCAGCCGGGGATCGTCCCATGCGCCACGCCGCCGAAACCCTAGGCGGCGATCGCCGTGGTCCGGCGATCTTAGATCGCCACCACGTGTTCGTCGTCTAATCCGGGGTTCGAACTTTTGGATCTTTGTTCTTCGATAATTGATTCAATAAAACAAGAATTAAATAACAATTATTTAATTCACCTTTCGATTCGCTGTGCGGAGAAACGAGATCTTATGATGACCTTGAGATCTTCCCACGTATTCCTTGCACTAGCCCGGACGTCGTGTGGGCGACGATCTACAAAACTCCATGGATCCTCCTCTCTACTTTCTCTCTCTAGAATTGTGATCTTCAAGTTATGAGAATAGAGAAGACCATGTAGTGCTTTTATAGGCTACGTAGGGGATCTTAAGGAGGTGGAATATTGGGCTTCCAATAATAGTGATTAAATTGAGCCCAAGCCCAAATCTATTAATCCTTACTATTATTAATTAATTCTATTTTCCACTATATAAAATTAATTGCACTCCCAATATTAAACCATATTATATCAAATAATATTTCTCCGGTAGTATTATTTATTCCGTGTATTTAAGATATAAATATCCATGAATAAAATTAATTTATTGCTAATTAATTTATTCATCTCTTATTTCCGAGACTAGTACCATTCAACCTTAATTATTATGCGGAACAAGTCCACCTGCAGGGTTTACATAATAATGCCTTATGAACTCATCTCGGGGATATTATCAACCCTTACGGGATACACTTTCCCGTCAAGTATTCACGGCATGCCATATATAAAATATAGTGACCCAACTTAACCGGTAATTAACCCAATAATTAAATCGGTTAATTCCTTTGGTAAATCAAAGTCACTTATATTAAATATACACACCCGCAATAATATCGGGGATTAAGAATAAAATACACTGAGACTCGAATCGATTATCGCCGGCAATCCTAATCGATGAATCTCAACGATCCGCTCAATACACCAAGTGTACAAGTGTGATAAAATAATTAAGATAAATTATTTTCTCTCTCACACAGCGACTATACCGATGGATTGGTCCGTGTCCATCTAGGTCGTGAGCAACTGTTCGATCAAATACGAGTAACCGATAGTATGATCTTCTGTGTGGGCCCGACACACCATACTAACTACAACGTATAGAATCCAGGACTATAATTTACATATATTTAATTATAAATAATTAAACGCAAATAATTGTTTATTTAATTAAATAGATTAGTGGCAATGGATCGTGAGTTTACGTTACTTAAATCTAGACATTAAGTACACAACTCCAACAACTACAACGTAAAAAATCCAGGACTATAATTTGCATATATTTAATTAACAATAATTAAAAGCAAATGAATGTTTATTATTAATAGGTAAATGAAAGTGCACAAGGAGTTCAGAATACTCAAATCTAGACATTAAGTATACTACTCCAACAATATCCCACTTATACTAAGGTCTAGTCTTATCTTCCAAACTTCTGACTCCCAAACCCTCCAAGTGCTTAAAATATACTTCCTTAGGAAGTATCTTGGTGAAAGGGTCCGCTAGGTTGTCCTCCGAAGCTATCTTGGTGACTACTGCATCGCCCCTCTTGACGATGTCTCGAATCAGGTGGTACTTGCGCTCTATGTGTTTCGTAGCACTATGGGACCGTGGTTCCTTACTGTTTGCCACTGCACCGCTATTATCACAATAAATTGTCATAGCTTTGGGCAAACTCGGAATCACATCTAAGTCCTGGAGGAAATTAAGGAACCATACTGACTCTTTCGCTGCCTCTGAGGCTGCAACATATTCAGCTTCCATGGTAGAGTCTGAAATGCACTTTTGCTTAACACTCTTCCATGATACGGCTCCACCTCCCAAAGTGTACACATAGCCTGATGTCGACTTACGCCGGTCCTTATCAGCTTGGAAATCCGAATCCGTGTAACCCAAAGGAATCAGATTGTCTGCTCCGTAACTCAGAACATAATTCTTAGTATTTCGCAAATACTTGAAAATGCTCTTTACGGCAGTCCAATGAGCCTCTCCAGGATTACTCTGATATCTCGCTACTACGCCAACTGCATAGAAGATATCAGGCCTCGTGCATAACATTGCATACACCAAGCTTCCCACAGCCGAAGCGTAGGGAACCTCTTTCATTCTATCTTTCTCCTTCTGTGTCCGAGGACGCATCTCCTTAGAAAGATAAGTTCCTTTACTAAAGGGCAGTTCACCCTTCTTGGAATCTTGCATGTTAAAACGAGCCAGAATCGTGTCTATGTAAGATTGCTGGGAAAGGTACAATGTTCTATTCCGGCGATCCCTTATAACCTTGATCCCTAGAACATGCCCAACTTCTCCCAAATCTTTCATATCGAATTATCTAGACAACCATCCCTTTATGTCTGACAACATCTTTACACTGTTGCCAATGAGAAGAATGTCATCTACATAAAGCACGAGAAACACCACCTTCTTTCCATCACGTTTCCAATACACCACGATTCGTCCATGCTTTGATTGAATCCAAAAGATTGGACTACTTCATCAAACCGCAGGTTCCACGATCTCGAGGCTTGTTTTAATCCATAAATGGATCGATTAAGCTTGCACACTAGATGATCTCGCCCCTTAGCAATGAATCCTTCTGGTTGTTTCATATAAATCGTCTCGTCAAGACTTCCATTTAGGAAAGCTGTCTTGACATCCATTTGCCACACCTCATAGTCCATATGAGCTGCTATGGATAAGAGAATCCGGATCGACTTTATCTTGGCTACCGGCGAAAAGGTCTCCTCATAATCGATTCCCTCTTTCTGAGTATATCCTTTCGCAACAAGCCGAGCTTTAAAGGTTTCAACCTTTCCGTCAGATCCTCTCTTTCTCTTGTAGAGCCATTTAGACCCAATTGGCTTTACGCCGCTTGGTGGTTCTACAAGATCCCAGACTTTATTAGAATCCATAGATTCAATTTCGGATTTCATCGCTTTCTTCCAAGAAGGCGCATCTATATCTTGTACCGCCTCGTCATAGGTCCAGGGATCGATTTCATGAACTCCAGGTCCAGAGTCCGAAGACTCACCCAGTCCAATCCATCTATCTGGTTTCTTAACAACCCTCCCACTACGACGGCGTTCCGATGTATTAAAAGTGACAGTAGGTGCAGGTTCTAGTGGTGTACTACTCGGTTCGGCTGTATCTAGGTCTTCATTGTTATCTCTCAACTCATCAAGCATTATGTCACTCTTGGGCTTGTGGTCCATGACATAGTCTTCCTCTAAGAACCGAGCGTTAGTTCTTATAACGATCTTCTGGTCCGTAGGACTATAGAACATGCCACCTTTAGTTCCTTTCGGGTATCCTACAAACAGCCGTAATTCTGATCTAGGTACTAACTTATCGGCCCCTTGTCGCAACACATGTGGTGGACATCCCCAGATCCGAATGTGTTTCATGTTAGGCTTGCGCCCACTCCACAATTCCATGGGTGTAGTCGGTACCGTTTTGGTTGGAACCCTATTCAAAACGTATGCCGCTGTTTCCAAGACATGTCCCCAGAACATAATAGGTAAGTCCGAGTAACTCATCATTGATCGCACCATTTCCATAAGAGTCCTATTCCTTCTTTCTGACACACCATTCTGCTGGGGAGTATATGGTGAAGTCAGTTGGGATTCAATCCCATTCTCTGCCAAGTATGCCTTGAATTCTCCAGACAGGTACTCGCCTCCGCGATCAGATCGCAGGCATTTTATGGATTTACCACGAAGGTTCTCCACAAGAGCCTTGAATTCTTTGAACTTGTCAAAAGATTCGCTCTTGCGGCGCATCAGGTATATATATCCATATCTTGAGTAATCATCAGTGAAAGTGATGAAATACTCGTACCCTCCCCTTGCCTGAGTAGACATAGGTCCACATACATCAGAGTGAATCAAATCCAATACTTGTTCAGCTCTACGTCCCTTACCAGAAAAAGGACGCTTGGTCATTTTACCCTCCAAACAGGATTCGTAGGTTGGAAGGTCCACTCCTTCAACATCGCTGATTAAACCATCAGCTTTCAACCTTTGAAGCCTATTTGAGTTTATATGACCTAGCCTTAGATGCCAAAAGTATAATTGATTCATCTTAGAAGGTTCCTTTCTCTTATTGGTGTTCGTGGATGTGTTATTACTCTCGGTTAGTTGCATCGTGTTAGACTCAGGATTTAGAACATACAAATCGTCTATCAATGTACCAGAACAGATAGTTTCACCATTTCTTCTTATGATCACGGAGTGATCAAAAGAAACGGAATATCCATTCGTAATAAGTTTAGAAACCGAAATTAAATTCTTTCTAAAGTTGGGTACATAAAGACAATTATGTAAAACTAAAACCCTATCATTACTAAAGCGTAAGTGAACGTCTCCCACTGCAACAGCCGCCACCTTCGCAGCATTGCCCATGTAGACCACGATCTCTCCCTCTCTAAGTCTCCGGGTTTCCTGGAACCCCTGCAATGAATTGCAGACATGATCAGTGGCCCCTGTATCTACACACCAGGTGCTGGTAGATATCACCACTGATAATGTTTCGGTGACTAAGGAAAATTTCGTACCTTTGATGAGAGGACAATCAGACTTCCAGTGCCCAGACTGCTTGCATCGAAAGCACTTGCCTCGCGGCTTGCTCTTCCCAATCCGTGGTTCAAAACCACTGGGCTTCTTTGCTTGCACTTCCAACTTGGCCACTAGAGCTTGTGATTCTCTGATCATACTTATCAGTTCCTTTCTTTTGAAATCGTTTTTAAGCGATTCCTCAAGAGGACTGAACTTAATGAGTATGTCAATCACCTCTAGTCCGGCTTCCTTACTATGTCCTAACATCTCCTTGAGTTCATTTTGAATGTCCTCATCAGTTGGAACAATAGTGGATTCGGAAGGCTCAACAGTCTGAACATTGTCCAGATTTCTTTCCCAAACATTACTATATGGAACCAGTGAGTTTTCATCCTTAAGTATATCACAAAGTGGGGTCACAGTCATTCTTAACCTATAAGCACATAAAACAAACAAACAATTTAATATCCGATATTATCTCCCTTAAATAATATCATTAAATCACTAATCACATCTAAAATCCCATCAGGTAAGGCAAGCCACGTGGTGTGGACGTTTACCCACCCAAACGACTTAGCAATTAGATTTTCTTTGGTCATACATCTCTTATAGCGTAACCTCGTGGGGAGGAATACTATAATGCGTATCTAAGTGTAAACCATTACTCAGTACTAAAGTAAATTGTTTGGAATTGCTACATTACCGCAAGCCACGTGGTGTGGACGTTTATGATAACTTCACAACTCTTCACAACTCCTTATAACTGTCTACATCACTTAATCCAAAATCCGTTAGTATAGCAAGCCACGTGGTGTGGACGTTTACTACACCAAGAGATCTTTATAATTGACTCCCAATTACTTGATCCATTCAATCTTGTAAATCAAGACGCGGAGAATCATAAGTGAAACTCGAAGTTTCTTACCAGTGATTCACCATGCGAACAACCCTATCTCTCATAAATGATGGAGCCGAGCAGACAATCGATCCACCTTCAAAAGATGGTACGACTGCCTCTAATTTGTGTCCTCGACATGACCAAGTGGCTTTGGCTCCATTCCACACCCCGGGGTGAGAATGAGTCGACTTGAAATCAGTTTTAGAAAGACAAATTAGGCATTGTTTGATGAACTTAATCAATGTTTCTCGTAAAAGGAATTACAAGAACTCTCCTCCAATGACTTGTCTATATAAACTTCAAAAGTTTATAAAATTCACCAAGAGAGCAGCAATGGAGACCATGGGTATGTTTCCATACCCTCTCCCACTTAGCTTTTTACAATAAAGGGATACGCTATCTAGTGCATAAAATAAACACATATAGCATGCATACATGTAATAAAGCACATAGTATTATCACATTGTCAAAATAATACTAGAATATTATTTTCCGACTATTATGGCTTTACTCCATCTCCGCACGCATCTTCTAGTCTTCAGTCTTCGTTCTTGAATGTTCCATGTGACGAGAATATTAATTTTCAATATTTAAATCTATTTATTTTTAATAAATCCAAAAGATACTTAATTCGAAAATTAAGTCAATCGAATAAATCAAAAATAAAATTAAATATTATTAATATTTTTATTTATTTTATCTTTCCTTTTCTACTTCATTAAATCTCTAGAATAATCTATCCAAGACCCACTTGGAATATTCTAGAAGACTTCTATAATGAAATAAGGAAATAAAATAATTTAGGACTCTTCTACTTTCCAAATTAATTAGATTCCTAATCCATGAATATTTCCATAAAATAGAAATAATAAATTTAGGAATCCTAATTAATTCCAAATTGATTATTTTCCTAATCCATGAGAGTTCCCAAAAATAGGAATACTCAAAAAAAGAAAAAATCCGAATCAATTAGGAAAGTAAATCTCCGGACCGGGATAGCACGGGGTGGGGATTCCCGCGCCACCCTCGACTGCCGCCTAGATGCCGCCGCCGTCCAGCCCACGCGCCACCTCCACTGGTGGCCGGCGTGGCCGGAGCTCCCGCGGGCAGCCCCTTAGGGCGTGGGTCGATCGATCCTTATGGATCGACCATGGGGCGGTCGATCCGAGCCCTAATCACCCTCACTCGTCTCCTTCGTCACACGTCTTCTCCGGCGGTCGTTTCGGCATCGATCCAACGCAAAATAAATTACAAATTTAATTTTACACTATCCGGTATCGATTCTATACATGAAATCGACCCTATACAATTTCCGGAAAAAGATAGAACAATAATAATAAACCTAAATTCGGTCAACCCCCTAATTTTTACTATTACAAGCATTCACCACCAAAAACGAATCTCGACATGTCCGAGAGTTTAATCAAACCAACAATCATGACAAAATAAATTAAACGAATAATAAATCAAGCCATAATAGTCGGAAACCCTGCAAGGTAGAACAATTTTATCGAAAATACCGCGAACGTAAACCACGCTCTGATACCAATTGTTGGAATTCGATATCCCGGGCTATTAAAATTTGCGGAAAATAATAACCCGACCAAAAACCTTCGCCGGAGATCACACGAACACCACGTACGAGCCGGAGCACGACTGAACGCACGACATGGCCAAGCCATGCACGCACGCCCAGCCGAGCCCCCGTCCGCGGGGCTCGCACGATCGAAGGACCGATCGCACAAGGCGATCGATCGGGGTGGGGCTGCCCAGCATCCCCCGCGGCGAGTCCGGCGACTCGCCGCCGCCTGGAGGGCCCCACCGGCGTGGTGTGGTCGGGCACGGCACCAGCCCGTGCCCAGCCGAGGGTACCCTCTCGCCCCATCCGAAACCCTAGGCGGGCGATCCCGCGGTCCGGTGGCTTCGCCACCACCGCGTGATCGTTCGTCTAATCCGGGTTCGATATTTGGATCTTGCGTTCTACGGTATTTTACGATAATCCAAATCAAATAATATCAAGGTCGTTTAGATATAATACCTTCGATTCGTTGTTTGGAGAAACGAAATCAAGATGACCTTACGATCTTCCCACGTATTCCTTGCACTAGCTTGAACGTCGGTTGGGCGACGATCCTCCAAGCTTATGGATCCTCTTCTCTCTCTCTCTCTACTTTCTCTCTCTAGAAGAATTATGATCTTCAAGTTATGAGAATAGAGAAGACCATGTAGTGCTTTTATAGGCTACGTAAGGGATCTAAAGGAGGTGGAATATTGGGCTTCCAATATTAATGATTAAATTGAGCCCAAGCCTAAATCTATTAATCCCATTAATATTAATTAATTTATTTTCCACTATATAAATTAATTGCACTCCCAATATTAAACCATATTATATCCAATAATATTTCTCTGGTAGTATTATTTATTCCGTGTATTTAAGATTCAAATATCCATGAATAAAATTTATTTATTGCTTAATAAATTTATTCATCTCTTATATCCGAGACTAGTACCACTCAACCTTATTTATTATGCGGAACAAATCCACTCGCGAGGTTTACATAATAAATCCTTATGAGCTCATCTCGGGGATATTATCAACCCTTCCGGGATACACTGTCCCGTCAAGAATTCACGGCATGTCATATATAAAATATAGTGACCCAACTTAATCGGTAATTGACCTAATAATTAAACCGGTCAATTCTTTTGGAAAATTAAAGTCACTTATATTAAATATACACACCCGCAACAATATCGGGGATTAAGAATAAAATACTCTGAGACTCGAATCGATTATCGCCGGCAATCCTAATTGATAAGTCTCAAGCGATCCGCTCAATACACCAAGTGTACAAGTGTGATAAAATAATTAAGACAAATTATTTTCTCTCTCACACAACGACTATACCGATGGATTGGTCCGTGTCCATCTAGGTCGTGAGCATCTGTTTGATTAAATACGAGTAACCGATAGTATGATCTTCTGTGTGGGCCCGACACACCATACTAACTACAACGTATAAAATCCAGGACTATAATTTGCATATATTTAATTAACAATAATTAAAAGCAAATGAATGTTTATTATTAATAGGTAAATGAAAGTGCACAAGGAGTTCAGAATACTCAAATCTAGACATTAAGTATACTACTCCAACATAGACAAGAAGCGATGAGGATACTCATAAAGGCCAGTCGCTTCGAGGAAACGCTTAAACACGTTTTTGAGATGATTGACCTTTTGGACGAGTTGAGACGGAAATCGCAAGCTCTTGTAGCCAATACCAAAGGTTTTGAACCAAAGGGTAAAATCGGGGGAAAGGAAAAGTAAGCAAAGAAACCCAGTGGTCCTAAGACCACGAGATGGAAGAGAAAGCCATGAGGCAAGTATTCTCGATGCAAACAGTCTGGGTACTGGAAGTCTGATTATCCTCTCAAAGAAAGTACGAAATTTTCTTTAGTCGTAAAAACATAGTCAGTGGTATTATCTACCGGAACCTGGTGTGTAGATATGGAACCACTGACGGTATGTGCATTTTAAATGCAAGGGTTCCAGGAAACCCGACGACTTGGAAAAGAAGAAATCGTAGTCTACATGGGCAATACTGTGGAGGAGGCAACTGTTGCAGTGGAGGACATTATTATAGGATTTCATTTTGAGTTATTGCCTTTATGTACCTTTCATTTTAGAAAGAACTTTGTTCTGGATTTCTAATGAATTAATATTTTATTTCTTTTAATCATTTGATGGTTATAAGAAGAAATAATGATATTATCTATTCTGGTACATTAGCTAGCAATATATAAATGATGAATCCTAAGTCCACCACGATGCAACGAACCGTAGTATATAACTCGTTTTACTTTTAAGAGATATTTCTGTAATGAATCATTTATACTTGTGGATTCTTATGCTAAGTCATGTTTATTCAAATAAGAAGTTCAAAGGTCGAAAATTGATATTTTGATCAATTAAGTTGAAGGAGTGGACCTTCCGACCTAAGAATCTAATTTGGAAGATAACATAACTAAGCCATCCTTTCTGGATATAAGATATAAGATCCGGACAAGTATTAGAATTGATTGACTCTGATGTATGCAGACCTTTCATAGACAATAAAGTACGAGTACCCATTTGATGATTACTCAACAAATGGATTAGAATACCTGATGTGCCACAAAAGCAAAAGTGTTTTGACAAGTCAATGGACACAAAGCTATTGTGGAGAACCTTCAAGGTATATCCATTTGTAGCCTGCGATTTGATCGCGGAGGCAAGTACCAGTCTGAGAAATGAAAGGCATACTAATCAGAGATTGGGATTAGATCCCAAATGACTACACCATACACTTGATGGAAATCGACTACCCGGGACGTGTCCGTTCGATCACTCGAACATCCGAACACGCTCAGTCGACCTCATGTGACAGCTCTACGCTGACGACGAAACCCCGCAGCCGATTCACGCCCAGCCGTCGCGCACGAGGCGCAACCGCGCAAACTGGATGCTGCCTTCTGCAGCCAGCGGGCGCTGCCCCGCCACCAGCGGCCGCTGTTCACGTTCAGCGGCCGCTGCCTCGCCACCAGCGGGCGCTGGAGAGCCCCTGGGCAGCGGGCGCTGCCCGGCTTCCAGCGGGCGCTGCCCGTGACGAACAGCAGCGCGCTGCTGCTGTTCCGGGCTCGTTTCCGGTCCGTTTTTCCTCTTCCGACCACCGTTCCGGAGATCCTTGACCCCCCCAGTAGTCGAGGAACACGTACCACGACTCCCGGAACCCGATCGTT
Source organism: Euphrasia confusa (assembly GCA_954870475.1). NCBI lineage: Eukaryota > Viridiplantae > Streptophyta > Magnoliopsida > Lamiales > Orobanchaceae > Euphrasia > Euphrasia confusa. Next base: position 270,461 of record CATPAB010000004.1, on the reverse strand, counting down.
TGTCCGATGTATTTTTAACGAATCAAGAGATCGAATATTGCGGAAATAGGGTTCGATCTCATACCTTTGTCGCGTGATTCGGAGGAGCCGAATTGTTGAAACCTTAGACGTTTCTAGCGTATGCCTCTTCCCCGATTCCAGCCGTTGTGTGGGCAACGATCTGCTGGATTCTCCTTTTCTGCTCTCTCTTCTCAAACCAGCGTAAGAATTATTCTCTGAGAATAATTATTATTGCGTTAACTTTTATTTTTAACAGAGAAAAACTTTAATTATGCTAACAATTATTTTTCTCTGCTGAAAATAATTATTGTGGCGTTTTCTTAGGTTTAAGAGAGGCAAGGGGGGTTTATATAGAGTTACACTAGGGACCTCTTAGGTAAATAAATCCCGGGCTAAATTGCAATTTAATTAAACCGGTGTCCTTAAAAAGAAAACCTTTAATTAAATTCCACAATTTTAATTATAATTAATTCCACTATAAAATTATAATTGAATCCCCGAAATTAATTTAATATTATATCAAAAATAATATTTCCGCCGAATTACATATACGACTTTCCCCGTGTTTAAGATATCGAATGTCCCCGAATTAATTTCAATTACTAATAATTAAATTAATTCGTTTCTTGTTATCCGAGATTAGTACCACTCATCCTTATTATCATGTGCAACGAATCCACCTGCAGGGTTTACATGATAAACTTTATGAGCTCATTTCGGGGACATCATCAACCCGATAAACGGGACACGGTTTCCTGTCTATAATCTATAGCATGCCGTGTGTACAATTTCGATTCCCAATTTACCGAGAATATTGACTAATCAATTAGTCTCACTCACTAGCAAGTCAAAGAACCGAGAATTGGACACACGCACCTATAATTATATAGGGATTAGGAATTCGTATATCCGTAATATCTGAGGTCTAGTTCGATTACTGCGATTAGTATAAATCAAACGCCCTCCCGTGGTCCTCAATACACCAAGTGTACGAGTGTAACATGATAGTCAAGCTACGAGCGATCCCAGCGATCGCTACGAGAGCGATCGCGAGCCCCGTGCGGGGGCTCGGCTGGGCGTGCGGGTTCGCCCGTGCGGTGCTCGGTCGAGCCTCGGGTCGTACGGTGGTTCGCGTTCGCGGTCTCCGGCGATAGGATTTCGGTCGGGTTATCGGTTCCGCATATTTTTTGATAGCCCGGGACATCGAATCCCAGAAATTGGTATCAGAGCGTTTTGGTTTCGTGTTCATGTATATGTTCGATTATTGTTCTACCTTGCAGGGTTTTCCGACTATCATGGTTGGATTTAATTATTGTGTTAATTAATTATCATGATTATTCGTTTATTAAACTCTCGGACATGTCGAGATTCGTTTTGTGTGGTTGAATGTTTGTAATAGTAAAAATTCGGGGGTTGACCGAATTTAGGATTTATTATTACGTTCTATGTTTTCCGGAAAATGTATAGGGTCGATTTCATGTATAGAATCGATACCGGATAGTGTAATTTAAATTCTTGTAATTTATTTACGTTGGATGGATGCCGAGACGACCGCCGGAGAACCCATGTGACGAAGAAGACGAAGAGGACGAAGAACCGGGGATCGATCAAACCCCTTGATCGACCCCAAGCGATCGACCCAAGGAGAGGGGCCGATTGCCCTCGGCTAGGGCTGCCGCCGGCGACGGTGGCGGCTGGTGGCTGGGCGGCGGTGCTCCTCCGGTGGAGGGGGTCGACGGTGGGGTGGCGTGGGATCTCCCGATCTCATGCTACTCCTACCAAGATTCACTTTCCTAAATTAATTCGTTTTTCCTATTTGAGTGTTCTTCCTTTTGGAAACTCTCATGGATTAGGAAAAGAATTAATTGGAATTAATTTTATTCCTTATTCTATTATGGAAGTCTTCTAGAGTATTCCGAGTTCTACTTGGAATAGGATCCTAGAGATTTAATAGAATTGGAAAGGAATAAAAGTTAATTTAGGATTGATTTATTTCCTAATTGATTATTCCTATTTTATGGGAATTTTCATAGTAATGGAAATTAATTAATCTTGGAAAGTAGAAGAGTCCTAATTTATTTTATTTCCTTATTCTATTATAGAAGTCTTCTAGAATATTCCAAGTTTGACTTGGATAGATTATTCTAGAGATTTAATAGAATTAGATAGGAAAATAAATAAATAAAAATATTAATAATATTTAATTTTATTTTTGATTTATTCGATTGACTTAATTTTCGAATTAAGTATCTTTTGGATTTATTAAAAATAAATAGATTTAAATATTGGGATTAATATTCTCGTCACATGGAGCATTCAAGAACGAAGACTGAAGACTAGAAGATGCATATGAAGAAGGAGTAAAGCCATGATAGTCGGGAAAATAATTTCCTAGCATTATTTGACTATGTGATATGTGCTTTATTACTTGCATGCATGCTTATGTGTTTAATTATGCATTAGATAGCGTATCCCTTTGTTATAAAAAGCTAAGTGGGAGAGGGGATGGAAACATTCCCATGGTCTCCATTACTGTTCTCTTGGTGACATTTATGAGCTTTCGAAGTTCATATAGACATGTCATTGGAGGAGAATTCTTGTAATTCCTTTTACAAGAAACATTGATCAAGTTTATCAAACAATGCCTAATTTGTCTTTCTGAAACTGACTTCAAGTCGACTCATTCTCACCCCGGGGAGTGGAATGGAGCCAAAGCCACTTGGTCATGTGGATGACACAAATTAGAGATCTTCGTACCATTCTTTGATAGATGGATCGATTGTCTGCTCGGCTCCCTCATTTATGAGAGATAGGGTCGTTCGCATGGTGAATCACTGGTTAGAAACTTCGAGTTTCACTTATGATTCTCCGCGTCTTGATCTATGAGAATCGAATGGATCTTGTAACTGGGAGTCAATTATAAAAGTCTCTTAGTGTAGTAAACGTCCACACCACGTGGCTTGCTATACTGACGGATTTTGGATTAATTGATGTAGACAGTTGTAAGTAATTGTGAAGAGTTGTAAAGTTATCGTAAACGTCCACACCACGTGGCTTGCGGTGATGTAGCAATTCCAAACGATGTACTTTGGTGCTGAGTAATGGTTTACACTTAGATACGCGTTATAGTATTCTTCCCTACGAAGTCACGCTATAATTGATGTATGACCAAAGAAAATCTAATTGCTAAATCATTTGGGTGGGTAAACGTCCACACCACGTGGCTTGCCTTACCTGATAGGATTTTAGATGTAATTAGTAATTTAATGATATTATTTGAGGGAGATAATATCGGACATTAAATTAATTGTTTGTTTAAATGTGCTTATAGGTTTAGAGAATAGCTATGAACCCACTTTCTGTGATACTCAAGGAGCATAAGCTCACTGGTCCCAATTACATTGATTGGAAGAGAAATTTAGACATTGTCCTCACTTCTGAGGAGTACAAGTTTGTACTCCATGAAGTGTGCCCTGCCGAGCCCACGGCTGCCTCAATTGATGAGGAAAAACTGACATATCGGAAGTGGAAAAAGGCTGATGAAATGGCTAGGTGTTATATTTTGGCTTCCATGTCAAATGTACTCCAAACCCAACATCAGTCGATGGACACTGCCTATGATATGATGTTTAACCTCAAGGAGATGTTTGGGGAGCAAGATCGTGCGGCTAGGCAAGAAGCCATGAGAGTCCTCATGTCGACTACTCAGTCTGAAGGAACGCCCGTTGGGGACCACGTTCTTAAGATGATGAGTTTGTTGAATGAACTTGAGGTCCTAGGAGCTTCTATTGATGCTGAGACGCAAGTCGACATCATACTCCAGTCTCTGACCCCTAGTTTTGAGCAGTTTCGTATGAGCTATAATATGGGTAAACTATCTTATACTCTTGCGCAACTCCTGACTGAACTAAAAGCGGCAGAGGGGATCTACAAGAAGGGCAAGTCTCAAGCGCTTGTAGCTACCAAGTCCAAGGGCTAGAAGCCTGTTGGAGGTAGGGGCAAGAAAAGGAAGCAAGCCTGGAAACCCAGTGGTGCCAAGAGGAATGGACCACGAGTGGGGGCTGCAAAGCCAAGAGGCAAGTGCTTCTGATGCAACAAGTCTGGACACTGGAAGTCTGAACGTCCTCTCAAAGGTACGAATTCTTCTTTAGTCGTAAAAACATAGTCAGCGGTATTATCTACCAGAACTCTGGTGTGTAGATATGGAACCACTGACGGTATGTGCATTTTAAATGCAGGGGTTCCAGAAAACCCGGCGACTTAGAGAAGAAGAGTTCGAGTCTACACGGGCAAAAGCTGTAGAGGAGGCAGCAGTTGCAGTGGAAGACATTTATCTGCTTTAGTAGTTAAATAGGATTTCATTTCAAAGTTATTGCATTATGTACCCTTATTTTAGAAAGAACGTTTAGTTCTGGATTTCTATTATTTATGAATGGATATTTTATTTCTTTAATCATTGGATGATTTTGATAAGAAATAATGGGTATTATCTATTCTGGTACATTAGATGGCAATATGTGAATGATAGATCCTAAGTCTACCACGATGCAACGAACCGTTCTATAACTTGTTTTACTTGTTAGATATTTCTTTATTAATCATTATACTTGTGAATTCTTATACTTAGTAGTATTTTTTCAAATAAGATTCAAATGGTCGAAATTGATTTGATCAATTATAGTTGAAGGAATGGACCTTCCGACCTAAGGATTGAATTTGGAGGATAATACGTCTAAGCAAACCTTTCTGGATAAAGGATAGAATTCAGACAAGTATTGGAAATGATTAAATATGCAGACATATGTGTAAATTAGAAAGGTACGAGTAATTCTTTCAAGAATACTCGGTGATGGATTAGAATACTTAATGTGCCATAAAAGCAAAGTGTTTTGACTAGTCAATGGACACAAAGCTATTATGGGGAACCATCAAAGTATATCCATTAGGAGCCTGCGACTCGGTCGCGCAGGCCATCACCTATCTGAATAACACATAGCATAATCAAAGATTGGGATTCAATCCCAATGGGCCGCGCCATACACTTACGTGTAGAGATGGTGCGTTGTAAATAAGAAATGGAAATCTAATAGTAAAAGGACAAGTTGTTCAGAACTACCTATGTTCTGTGGATATTCCTAGAGACAACGGCATATTCAATATGGTTGTAGGATATCCTAGATGAACAAAGTGTTATGTGTTGTATAGTACTATGAACCAGAAGGACGTGTAACGCCCGGTTCTTAGAGGAAGACTATTAGAAGAACCACAAAGCCCGAACTGACGTAGTACCTTGGAATGAGAAGAAGGACAAAAGACTAGGAACCAGCCAAACCGAGTAGAGGTACACCACATGCTGCACCTAATGTTATTACTGTTATACACCGAAACGCCATTGCAGTGGGAGGTTGTTATGCAACCGGAGATGTTCATAAGACTAGAAGAGTTTTAACTCTGGATCTGGTAAAGATGAAATCGATCCCTAGCTCTGCATAAGGGCAGTACTAGATCTAAATGTGCCTGCTTAGAAAACAATAAGGATTATTGTTAAGAGGCAAGATCATTTAGAGTACAAGCTTAATAAATCCATTATGGATTGAAACAAAGCTATAAATCGTGGAACCTGCGAATTGATGGGATAGTCCATTTGATGGATTCATCAAAAGGCATAGACGATAGGTGTATTGGAGACGTAATGGAAACAAAGTGGTGTTTCTCGGAGATCTTATGTAGATGACAATTTCATCATTGGCAACAATGTAGAAAATGTTGTCAGACATAAGATAATGGTTGTCTAAATGAATCGAGATATAAGATTGAGTAGAAGTTGGAGCATGTTCTTAAGATCTTTCGATCTAAAAATAAGAACATTGTACTTCTCCTAGATATCTTATACGATTATGGTTTGTTTTATACATGCATACTTCTGAGATAGGTTATTGCCTTTCAGAGACAGAATATACATCTATCTAAAGGGTATGTGTTTGAACACATGAAGGAGATAGATGAGGACAAAGCAGTTTCCTATACTTCAAGTATGGAAAGCTTTATAGATGCAATGTTATAAAAACAAGAACCTGATATCAACTATGCGGTTAGCGTAGTGGGAGGATATCAAGGTAATCTAGAAAAGAAATTTTCGGATGCTGTAATAGTACTTGCGAAGTGCTGGATAATTAAGCAAGACGAAATCTTCTTAGATTACAGTTTCTCAGATCCAAAAATCATAGAAAGACCAGTGTAAGTCGATATCAGGCTATGTGTTCACTTTTAGAAAGAGGTGGAACCATGAAATGAAAGAGTGATAAGCAGGACGCTTCTCAGACTCTCTCATAACCGAATAGCAGCCTCAGAGGCAGCGGAAGTTTTGGTTAGGTTCCAGGATAACCTCTTGGCTTGGATATGACTCTTAGTTTACTAAAGGCTATTGGATAGCGGTGCACGGTAAACTGGAAGAAGTCATAAGTCAAAAGTGATGTTAACACATAGAGCAAGTACCACCTGATACGAGTCATCGTCGAGGGAGACGATGTTGTAGTCACCAAGATAACTTCAGAGCGGCAACCTAGATTGCTCACTCACATAGTACTTCTCGGAAGTACACTTTAAAGCACGTGATGAGTATGGGAACCGGGAGTTTGGAGGAAATGACTAGACCTTAGTACAAGTGGGAGATTGTTGGAGTTGTGTACTTAATGTCTAGATTTAAGTAACGGTAAACTCCCGATCATAGCATTTAATCTATTAAATTAACAAACAATTATTTGCATTTAATTATTATTAATTAATTATGCAAAATATAGTCCTGGATTTTATACGTTGTAGTTAGTATGGTGTTGCATGGGCACACAGAAGATCATACTATCGGTTACTCGTATTTAATCAAACAGTAGCTCACGACCTAGATGGACATGGACCAATCCATCGGTATAGTCGTTGTGTGAGAGAGAAAATAATGTCTTAATTATTTTATCACACTTGTACACTTAGGTGTATTGGGCAGATCGCTTGAGATTTATTGATTAGGATTGCCTTGGATAATCAATTTAAATCTCTTAATAATCTCAAGAAAAGGAAGCAAGCCTGGAAACCCGTCTGGAAACCCAGTGGTGCCAAGAGGAATGGACCACGAGTGGGGGCTGCAAAGCCAAGAGGCAAGTGCTTCTGATGCAACAAGTCTGGACACTGGAAGTCTGAACGTCCTCTCAAAGGTACGAATTCTTCTTTAGTCGTAAAAACATAGTCAGCGGTATTATCTACCAGAACTCTGGTGTGTAGATATGGAACCACTGACGGTATGTGCATTTTAAATGCAGGGGTTCCAGAAAACCCGGCGACTTAGAGAAGAAGAGTTCGAGTCTACACGGGCAAAAGCTGTAGAGGAGGCAGCAGTTGCAGTGGAAGACATTTATCTGCTTTAGTAGTTAAATAGGATTTCATTTCAAAGTTATTGCATTATGTACCCTTATTTTAGAAAGAACGTTTAGTTCTGGATTTCTATTATTTATGAATGGATATTTTATTTCTTTAATCATTGGATGATTTTGATAAGAAATAATGGGTATTATCTATTCTGGTACATTAGATGGCAATATGTGAATGATAGATCCTAAGTCTACCACGATGCAACGAACCGTTCTATAACTTGTTTTACTTGTTAGATATTTCTTTATTAATCATTATACTTGTGAATTCTTATACTTAGTAGTATTTTTTCAAATAAGATTCAAATGGTCGAAATTGATTTGATCAATTATAGTTGAAGGAATGGACCTTCCGACCTAAGGATTGAATTTGGAGGATAATACGTCTAAGCAAACCTTTCTGGATAAAGGATAGAATTCAGACAAGTATTGGAAATGATTAAATATGCAGACATATGTGTAAATTAGAAAGGTACGAGTAATTCTTTCAAGAATACTCGGTGATGGATTAGAATACTTAATGTGCCATAAAAGCAAAGTGTTTTGACTAGTCAATGGACACAAAGCTATTATGGGGAACCATCAAAGTATATCCATTAGGAGCCTGCGACTCGGTCGCGCAGGCCATCACCTATCTGAATAACACATAGCATAATCAAAGATTGGGATTCAATCCCAAAGGGCCGCGCCATACACTTACGTGTAGAGATGGTGCGTTGTAAATAAGAAATGGAAATCTAATAGTAAAAGGACAAGTTGTTCAGAACTACCTATGTTCTGTGGATATTCCTAGAGACAACGGCATATTCAATATGGTTGTAGGATATCCTAGATGAACAAAGTGTTATGTGTTGTATAGTACTATGAACCAGAAGGACGTGTAACGCCCGGTTCTTAGAGGAAGACTATTAGAAGAACCACAAAGCCCGAACTGACGTAGTACCTTGGAATGAGAAGAAGGACAAAAGACTAGGAACCAGCCAAACCGAGTAGAGGTACACCACATGCTGCACCTAATGTTATTACTGTTATACACCGAAACGCCATTGCAGTGGGAGGTTGTTATGCAACCGGAGATGTTCATAAGACTAGAAGAGTTTTAACTCTGGATCTGGTAAAGATGAAATCGATCCCTAGCTCTGCATAAGGGCAGTACTAGATCTAAATGTGCCTGCTTAGAAAACAATAAGGATTATTGTTAAGAGGCAAGATCATTTAGATTACAAGCTTAATAAATCCATTATGGATTGAAACAAAGCTATAAATCGTGGAACCTGCGAATTGATGGGATAGTCCATTTGATGGATTCATCAAAAGGCATAGACGATAGGTGTATTGGAGACGTAATGGAAACAAAGTGGTGTTTCTCGGAGATCTTATGTAGATGACAATTTCATCATTGGCAACAATGTAGAAAATGTTGTCAGACATAAGATAATGGTTGTCTAAATGAATCGAGATATAAGATTGAGTAGAAGTTGGAGCATGTTCTTAAGATCTTTCGATCTAAAAATAAGAACATTGTACTTCTCCTAGATATCTTATACGATTATGGTTTGTTTTATACATGCATACTTCTGAGATAGGTTATTGCCTTTCAGAGACAGAATATACATCTATCTAAAGGGTATGTGTTTGAACACATGAAGGAGATAGATGAGGACAAAGCAGTTTCCTATACTTCAAGTATGGAAAGCTTTATAGATGCAATGTTATAAAAACAAGAACCTGATATCAACTATGCGGTTAGCGTAGTGGGAGGATATCAAGGTAATCTAGAAAAGAAATTTTCGGATGCTGTAATAGTACTTGCGAAGTGCTGGATAATTAAGCAAGACGAAATCTTCTTAGATTACAGTTTCTCAGATCCAAAAATCATAGAAAGACCAGTGTAAGTCGATATCAGGCTATGTGTTCACTTTTAGAAAGAGGTGGAACCATGAAATGAAAGAGTGATAAGCAGGACGCTTCTCAGACTCTCTCATAACCGAATAGCAGCCTCAGAGGCAGCGGAAGTTTTGGTTAGGTTCCAGGATAACCTCTTGGCTTGGATATGACTCTTAGTTTACTAAAGGCTATTGGATAGCGGTGCACGGTAAACTGGAAGAAGTCATAAGTCAAAAGTGATGTTAACACATAGAGCAAGTACCACCTGATACGAGTCATCGTCGAGGGAGACGATGTTGTAGTCACCAAGATAACTTCAGAGCGGCAACCTAGATTGCTCACTCACATAGTACTTCTCGGAAGTACACTTTAAAGCACGTGATGAGTATGGGAACCGGGAGTTTGGAGGAAATGACTAGACCTTAGTACAAGTGGGAGATTGTTGGAGTTGTGTACTTAATGTCTAGATTTAAGTAACGGTAAACTCCCGATCATAGCATTTAATCTATTAAATTAACAAACAATTATTTGCATTTAATTATTATTAATTAATTATGCAAAATATAGTCCTGGATTTTATACGTTGTAGTTAGTATGGTGTTGCATGGGCACACAGAAGATCATACTATCGGTTACTCGTATTTAATCAAACAGTAGCTCACGACCTAGATGGACATGGACCAATCCATCGGTATAGTCGTTGTGTGAGAGAGAAAATAATGTCTTAATTATTTTATCACACTTGTACACATAGGTGTATTGGGCAGATCGCTTGAGATTTATTGATTAGGATTGCCTTGGATAATCAATTTAAATCTCTTAATAATCTCAAGAAAAGGAAGCAAGCCTGGAAACCCGTCTGGAAACCCAGTGGTGCCAAGAGGAATGGACCACGAGTGGGGGCTGCAAAGCCAAGAGGCAAGTGCTTCTGATGCAACAAGTCTGGACACTGGAAGTCTGAACGTCCTCTCAAAGGTACGAATTCTTCTTTAGTCGTAAAAACATAGTCAGCGGTATTATCTACCAGAACTCTGGTGTGTAGATATGGAACCACTGACGGTATGTGCATTTTAAATGCAGGGGTTCCAGAAAACCCGGCGACTTAGAGAAGAAGAGTTCGAGTCTACACGGGCAAAAGCTGTAGAGGAGGCAGCAGTTGCAGTGGAAGACATTTATCTGCTTTAGTAGTTAAATAGGATTTCATTTCAAAGTTATTGCATTATGTACCCTTATTTTAGAAAGAACGTTTAGTTCTGGATTTCTATTATTTATGAATGGATATTTTATTTCTTTAATCATTGGATGATTTTGATAAGAAATAATGGGTATTATCTATTCTGGTACATTAGATGGCAATATGTGAATGATAGATCCTAAGTCTACCACGATGCAACGAACCGTTCTATAACTTGTTTTACTTGTTAGATATTTCTTTATTAATCATTATACTTGTGAATTCTTATACTTAGTAGTATTTTTTCAAATAAGATTCAAATGGTCGAAATTGATTTGATCAATTATAGTTGAAGGAATGGACCTTCCGACCTAAGGATTGAATTTGGAGGATAATACGTCTAAGCAAACCTTTCTGGATAAAGGATAGAATTCAGACAAGTATTGGAAATGATTAAATATGCAGACATATGTGTAAATTAGAAAGGTACGAGTAATTCTTTCAAGAATACTCGGTGATGGATTAGAATACTTAATGTGCCATAAAAGCAAAGTGTTTTGACTAGTCAATGGACACAAAGCTATTATGGGGAACCATCAAAGTATATCCATTAGGAGCCTGCGACTCGGTCGCGCAGGCCATCACCTATCTGAATAACACATAGCATAATCAAAGATTGGGATTCAATCCCAAAGGGCCGCGCCATACACTTACGTGTAGAGATGGTGCGTTGTAAATAAGAAATGGAAATCTAATAGTAAAAGGACAAGTTGTTCAGAACTACCTATGTTCTGTGGATATTCCTAGAGACAACGGCATATTCAATATGGTTGTAGGATATCCTAGATGAACAAAGTGTTATGTGTTGTATAGTACTATGAACCAGAAGGACGTGTAACGCCCGGTTCTTAGAGGAAGACTATTAGAAGAACCACAAAGCCCGAACTGACGTAGTACCTTGGAATGAGAAGAAGGACAAAAGACTAGGAACCAGCCAAACCGAGTAGAGGTACACCACATGCTGCACCTAATGTTATTACTGTTATACACCGAAACGCCATTGCAGTGGGAGGTTGTTATGCAACCGGAGATGTTCATAAGACTAGAAGAGTTTTAACTCTGGATCTGGTAAAGATGAAATCGATCCCTAGCTCTGCATAAGGGCAGTACTAGATCTAAATGTGCCTGCTTAGAAAACAATAAGGATTATTGTTAAGAGGCAAGATCATTTAGAGTACAAGCTTAATAAATCCATTATGGATTGAAACAAAGCTATAAATCGTGGAACCTGCGAATTGATGGGATAGTCCATTTGATGGATTCATCAAAAGGCATAGACGATAGGTGTATTGGAGACGTAATGGAAACAAAGTGGTGTTTCTCGGAGATCTTATGTAGATGACAATTTCATCATTGGCAACAATGTAGAAAATGTTGTCAGACATAAGATAATGGTTGTCTAAATGAATCGAGATATAAGATTGAGTAGAAGTTGGAGCATGTTCTTAAGATCTTTCGATCTAAAAATAAGAACATTGTACTTCTCCTAGATATCTTATACGATTATGGTTTGTTTTATACATGCATACTTCTGAGATAGGTTATTGCCTTTCAGAGACAGAATATACATCTATCTAAAGGGTATGTGTTTGAACACATGAAGGAGATAGATGAGGACAAAGCAGTTTCCTATACTTCAAGTATGGAAAGCTTTATAGATGCAATGTTATAAAAACAAGAACCTGATATCAACTATGCGGTTAGCGTAGTGGGAGGATATCAAGGTAATCTAGAAAAGAAATTTTCGGATGCTGTAATAGTACTTGCGAAGTGCTGGATAATTAAGCAAGACGAAATCTTCTTAGATTACAGTTTCTCAGATCCAAAAATCATAGAAAGACCAGTGTAAGTCGATATCAGGCTATGTGTTCACTTTTAGAAAGAGGTGGAACCATGAAATGAAAGAGTGATAAGCAGGACGCTTCTCAGACTCTCTCATAACCGAATAGCAGCCTCAGAGGCAGCGGAAGTTTTGGTTAGGTTCCAGGATAACCTCTTGGCTTGGATATGACTCTTAGTTTACTAAAGGCTATTGGATAGCGGTGCACGGTAAACTGGAAGAAGTCATAAGTCAAAAGTGATGTTAACACATAGAGCAAGTACCACCTGATACGAGTCATCGTCGAGGGAGACGATGTTGTAGTCACCAAGATAACTTCAGAGCGGCAACCTAGATTGCTCACTCACATAGTACTTCTCGGAAGTACACTTTAAAGCACGTGATGAGTATGGGAACCGGGAGTTTGGAGGAAATGACTAGACCTTAGTACAAGTGGGAGATTGTTGGAGTTGTGTACTTAATGTCTAGATTTAAGTAACGGTAAACTCCCGATCATAGCATTTAATCTATTAAATTAACAAACAATTATTTGCATTTAATTATTATTAATTAATTATGCAAAATATAGTCCTGGATTTTATACGTTGTAGTTAGTATGGTGTTGCATGGGCACACAGAAGATCATACTATCGGTTACTCGTATTTAATCAAACAGTAGCTCACGACCTAGATGGACATGGACCAATCCATCGGTATAGTCGTTGTGTGAGAGAGAAAATAATGTCTTAATTATTTTATCACACTTGTACACTTAGGTGTATTGGGCAGATCGCTTGAGATTTATTGATTAGGATTGCCTTGGATAATCAATTTAAATCTCTTAATAATCTCAAGAAAAGGAAGCAAGCCTGGAAACCCGTCTGGAAACCCAGTGGTGCCAAGAGGAATGGACCACGAGTGGGGGCTGCAAAGCCAAGAGGCAAGTGCTTCTGATGCAACAAGTCTGGACACTGGAAGTCTGAACGTCCTCTCAAAGGTACGAATTCTTCTTTAGTCGTAAAAACATAGTCAGCGGTATTATCTACCAGAACTCTGGTGTGTAGATATGGAACCACTGACGGTATGTGCATTTTAAATGCAGGGGTTCCAGAAAACCCGGCGACTTAGAGAAGAAGAGTTCGAGTCTACACGGGCAAAAGCTGTAGAGGAGGCAGCAGTTGCAGTGGAAGACATTTATCTGCTTTAGTAGTTAAATAGGATTTCATTTCAAAGTTATTGCATTATGTACCCTTATTTTAGAAAGAACGTTTAGTTCTGGATTTCTATTATTTATGAATGGATATTTTATTTCTTTAATCATTGGATGATTTTGATAAGAAATAATGGGTATTATCTATTCTGGTACATTAGATGGCAATATGTGAATGATAGATCCTAAGTCTACCACGATGCAACGAACCGTTCTATAACTTGTTTTACTTGTTAGATATTTCTTTATTAATCATTATACTTGTGAATTCTTATACTTAGTAGTATTTTTTCAAATAAGATTCAAATGGTCGAAATTGATTTGATCAATTATAGTTGAAGGAATGGACCTTCCGACCTAAGGATTGAATTTGGAGGATAATACGTCTAAGCAAACCTTTCTGGATAAAGGATAGAATTCAGACAAGTATTGGAAATGATTAAATATGCAGACATATGTGTAAATTAGAAAGGTACGAGTAATTCTTTCAAGAATACTCGGTGATGGATTAGAATACTTAATGTGCCATAAAAGCAAAGTGTTTTGACTAGTCAATGGACACAAAGCTATTATGGGGAACCATCAAAGTATATCCATTAGGAGCCTGCGACTCGGTCGCGCAGGCCATCACCTATCTGAATAACACATAGCATAATCAAAGATTGGGATTCAATCCCAAAGGGCCGCGCCATACACTTACGTGTAGAGATGGTGCGTTGTAAATAAGAAATGGAAATCTAATAGTAAAAGGACAAGTTGTTCAGAACTACCTATGTTCTGTGGATATTCCTAGAGACAACGGCATATTCAATATGGTTGTAGGATATCCTAGATGAACAAAGTGTTATGTGTTGTATAGTACTATGAACCAGAAGGACGTGTAACGCCCGGTTCTTAGAGGAAGACTATTAGAAGAACCACAAAGCCCGAACTGACGTAGTACCTTGGAATGAGAAGAAGGACAAAAGACTAGGAACCAGCCAAACCGAGTAGAGGTACACCACATGCTGCACCTAATGTTATTACTGTTATACACCGAAACGCCATTGCAGTGGGAGGTTGTTATGCAACCGGAGATGTTCATAAGACTAGAAGAGTTTTAACTCTGGATCTGGTAAAGATGAAATCGATCCCTAGCTCTGCATAAGGGCAGTACTAGATCTAAATGTGCCTGCTTAGAAAACAATAAGGATTATTGTTAAGAGGCAAGATCATTTAGAGTACAAGCTTAATAAATCCATTATGGATTGAAACAAAGCTATAAATCGTGGAACCTGCGAATTGATGGGATAGTCCATTTGATGGATTCATCAAAAGGCATAGACGATAGGTGTATTGGAGACGTAATGGAAACAAAGTGGTGTTTCTCGGAGATCTTATGTAGATGACAATTTCATCATTGGCAACAATGTAGAAAATGTTGTCAGACATAAGATAATGGTTGTCTAAATGAATCGAGATATAAGATTGAGTAGAAGTTGGAGCATGTTCTTAAGATCTTTCGATCTAAAAATAAGAACATTGTACTTCTCCTAGATATCTTATACGATTATGGTTTGTTTTATACATGCATACTTCTGAGATAGGTTATTGCCTTTCAGAGACAAAATATACATCTATCTAAAGGGTATGTGTTTGAACACATGAAGGAGATAGATGAGGACAAAGCAGTTTCCTATACTTCAAGTATGGAAAGCTTTATAGATGCAATGTTATAAAAACAAGAACCTGATATCAACTATGCGGTTAGCGTAGTGGGAGGATATCAAGGTAATCTAGAAAAGAAATTTTCGGATGCTGTAATAGTACTTGCGAAGTGCTGGATAATTAAGCAAGACGAAATCTTCTTAGATTACAGTTTCTCAGATCCAAAAATCATAGAAAGACCAGTGTAAGTCGATATCAGGCTATGTGTTCACTTTTAGAAAGAGGTGGAACCATGAAATGAAAGAGTGATAAGCAGGACGCTTCTCAGACTCTCTCATAACCGAATAGCAGCCTCAGAGGCAGCGGAAGTTTTGGTTAGGTTCCAGGATAACCTCTTGGCTTGGATATGACTCTTAGTTTACTAAAGGCTATTGGATAGCGGTGCACGGTAAACTGGAAGAAGTCATAAGTCAAAAGTGATGTTAACACATAGAGCAAGTACCACCTGATACGAGTCATCGTCGAGGGAGACGATGTTGTAGTCACCAAGATAACTTCAGAGCGGCAACCTAGATTGCTCACTCACATAGTACTTCTCGGAAGTACACTTTAAAGCACGTGATGAGTATGGGAACCGGGAGTTTGGAGGAAATGACTAGACCTTAGTACAAGTGGGAGATTGTTGGAGTTGTGTACTTAATGTCTAGATTTAAGTAACGGTAAACTCCCGATCATAGCATTTAATCTATTAAATTAACAAACAATTATTTGCATTTAATTATTATTAATTAATTATGCAAAATATAGTCCTGGATTTTATACGTTGTAGTTAGTATGGTGTTGCATGGGCACACAGAAGATCATACTATCGGTTACTCGTATTTAATCAAACAGTAGCTCACGACCTAGATGGACATGGACCAATCCATCGGTATAGTCGTTGTGTGAGAGAGAAAATAATGTCTTAATTATTTTATCACACTTGTACACTTAGGTGTATTGGGCAGATCGCTTGAGATTTATTGATTAGGATTGCCTTGGATAATCAATTTAAATCTCTTAATAATCTCAAGAAAAGGAAGCAAGCCTGGAAACCCGTCTGGAAACCCAGTGGTGCCAAGAGGAATGGACCACGAGTGGGGGCTGCAAAGCCAAGAGGCAAGTGCTTCTGATGCAACAAGTCTGGACACTGGAAGTCTGAACGTCCTCTCAAAGGTACGAATTCTTCTTTAGTCGTAAAAACATAGTCAGCGGTATTATCTACCAGAACTCTGGTGTGTAGATATGGAACCACTGACGGTATGTGCATTTTAAATGCAGGGGTTCCAGAAAACCCGGCGACTTAGAGAAGAAGAGTTCGAGTCTACACGGGCAAAAGCTGTAGAGGAGGCAGCAGTTGCAGTGGAAGACATTTATCTGCTTTAGTAGTTAAATAGGATTTCATTTCAAAGTTATTGCATTATGTACCCTTATTTTAGAAAGAACGTTTAGTTCTGGATTTCTATTATTTATGAATGGATATTTTATTTCTTTAATCATTGGATGATTTTGATAAGAAATAATGGGTATTATCTATTCTGGTACATTAGATGGCAATATGTGAATGATAGATCCTAAGTCTACCACGATGCAACGAACCGTTCTATAACTTGTTTTACTTGTTAGATATTTCTTTATTAATCATTATACTTGTGAATTCTTATACTTAGTAGTATTTTTTCAAATAAGATTCAAATGGTCGAAATTGATTTGATCAATTATAGTTGAAGGAATGGACCTTCCGACCTAAGGATTGAATTTGGAGGATAATACGTCTAAGCAAACCTTTCTGGATAAAGGATAGAATTCAGACAAGTATTGGAAATGATTAAATATGCAGACATATGTGTAAATTAGAAAGGTACGAGTAATTCTTTCAAGAATACTCGGTGATGGATTAGAATACTTAATGTGCCATAAAAGCAAAGTGTTTTGACTAGTCAATGGACACAAAGCTATTATGGGGAACCATCAAAGTATATCCATTAGGAGCCTGCGACTCGGTCGCGCAGGCCATCACCTATCTGAATAACACATAGCATAATCAAAGATTGGGATTCAATCCCAAAGGGCCGCGCCATACACTTACGTGTAGAGATGGTGCGTTGTAAATAAGAAATGGAAATCTAATAGTAAAAGGACAAGTTGTTCAGAACTACCTATGTTCTGTGGATATTCCTAGAGACAACGGCATATTCAATATGGTTGTAGGATATCCTAGATGAACAAAGTGTTATGTGTTGTATAGTACTATGAACCAGAAGGACGTGTAACGCCCGGTTCTTAGAGGAAGACTATTAGAAGAACCACAAAGCCCGAACTGACGTAGTACCTTGGAATGAGAAGAAGGACAAAAGACTAGGAACCAGCCAAACCGAGTAGAGGTACACCACATGCTGCACCTAATGTTATTACTGTTATACACCGAAACGCCATTGCAGTGGGAGGTTGTTATGCAACCGGAGATGTTCATAAGACTAGAAGAGTTTTAACTCTGGATCTGGTAAAGATGAAATCGATCCCTAGCTCTGCATAAGGGCAGTACTAGATCTAAATGTGCCTGCTTAGAAAACAATAAGGATTATTGTTAAGAGGCAAGATCATTTAGAGTACAAGCTTAATAAATCCATTATGGATTGAAACAAAGCTATAAATCGTGGAACCTGCGAATTGATGGGATAGTCCATTTGATGGATTCATCAAAAGGCATAGACGATAGGTGTATTGGAGACATAATGGAAACAAAGTGGTGTTTCTCGGAGATCTTATGTAGATGACAATTTCATCATTGGCAACAATGTAGAAAATGTTGTCAGACATAAGATAATGGTTGTCTAAATGAATCGAGATATAAGATTGAGTAGAAGTTGGAGCATGTTCTTAAGATCTTTCGATCTAAAAATAAGAACATTGTACTTCTCCTAGATATCTTATACGATTATGGTTTGTTTTATACATGCATACTTCTGAGATAGGTTATTGCCTTTCAGAGACAGAATATACATCTATCTAAAGGGTATGTGTTTGAACACATGAAGGAGATAGATGAGGACAAAGCAGTTTCCTATACTTCAAGTATGGAAAGCTTTATAGATGCAATGTTATAAAAACAAGAACCTGATATCAACTATGCGGTTAGCGTAGTGGGAGGATATCAAGGTAATCTAGAAAAGAAATTTTCGGATGCTGTAATAGTACTTGCGAAGTGCTGGATAATTAAGCAAGACGAAATCTTCTTAGATTACAGTTTCTCAGATCCAAAAATCATAGAAAGACCAGTGTAAGTCGATATCAGGCTATGTGTTCACTTTTAGAAAGAGGTGGAACCATGAAATGAAAGAGTGATAAGCAGGACGCTTCTCAGACTCTCTCATAACCGAATAGCAGCCTCAGAGGCAGCGGAAGTTTTGGTTAGGTTCCAGGATAACCTCTTGGCTTGGATATGACTCTTAGTTTACTAAAGGCTATTGGATAGCGGTGCACGGTAAACTGGAAGAAGTCATAAGTCAAAAGTGATGTTAACACATAGAGCAAGTACCACCTGATACGAGTCATCGTCGAGGGAGACGATGTTGTAGTCACCAAGATAACTTCAGAGCGGCAACCTAGATTGCTCACTCACATAGTACTTCTCGGAAGTACACTTTAAAGCACGTGATGAGTATGGGAACCGGGAGTTTGGAGGAAATGACTAGACCTTAGTACAAGTGGGAGATTGTTGGAGTTGTGTACTTAATGTCTAGATTTAAGTAACGGTAAACTCCCGATCATAGCATTTAATCTATTAAATTAACAAACAATTATTTGCATTTAATTATTATTAATTAATTATGCAAAATATAGTCCTGGATTTTATACGTTGTAGTTAGTATGGTGTTGCATGGGCACACAGAAGATCATACTATCGGTTACTCGTATCTAATCAAACAGTAGCTCACGACCTAGATGGACATGGACCAATCCATCGGTATAGTCGTTGTGTGAGAGAGAAAATAATGTCTTAATTATTTTATCACACTTGTACACTTAGGTGTATTGGGCAGATCGCTTGAGATTTATTGATTAGGATTGCATTGGATAATCAATTTAAATCTCAGAGTATTTTATTATTAATCCCCGATACTATTGCGGGTGTATATATTTAATATTAGAGACTTTGATTTTCCAAAGGAATTAACCGATTTAATTATTGGGTTAATTACCGGTTAAGTTGGGTCGCTATATTTTATATATGACATGCCGTGAATACTTGACGGGAAAGTGTATCCCGGAAGGGTTGATAATATCCCCGAGATGAGTTCATAAGGAATTATTGTGTAAACCTCATGAGTGGATTTGTTCCGCACAATAATTAAGGTTGAATGGTACTAGTCTCGGATATAAGAGATGAATATAATTTATTGAGCAATAAATAAATTTATTCATGGATATTTAAATCTTAAATACACGGAATAAATAATACTACCGGAGAAATATTATTTGATATAATATGGTTTAATATTGGGAGTGCAATTAATTTATATAGTGGAAAATAAATTAATTAATATTGATAAGGATTAATGGACTTGAACATTGGGCTCAATTTAATCTTCAATATTAGAAGCCCAATATTCCACCTCCTTATGATCCCCTACGTAGCCTATAAAAGCACTACATGGCCTTCATAATTCATACACAACATAAGAGAAGAATATCATACTTGATATTCTAGAGAGTTGAAGGAGATCCATAGGAGTTCGATAGATCGTCGCCCACACGACGTT
Organism: Euphrasia confusa; assembly: GCA_954870475.1. Lineage (NCBI taxonomy): Eukaryota > Viridiplantae > Streptophyta > Magnoliopsida > Lamiales > Orobanchaceae > Euphrasia > Euphrasia confusa. The sequence goes on along the minus strand of CATPAB010000004.1, from coordinate 250,441 downwards.
CGAACGGGGTGCAAGGAATACGTAAGAAGATCGCAAGGTCATCAACGTTTAATTCGTTTCTCCGCACAACGAATTGAGGTAAAATAATCATAAACCCCCTATGATTATTTGTTCGTAATAATCGTGATATATACATGAACAAGACGATCCGGGAAAACATCGAGACCGGGATACGGGGATTCGAGATCCCCGTCGGAATCGAGAGGTGCGGCCGAACCCTAGGGTTCGGACCGCCATGACGCGCGGCGAAGGGGCGCACGATCGACCTAGGGTCGATCGTCCGGGATGCCGTGGGCTGGTGCCACGGCGGATCCCAGCCGCCATCGCCGGCGGCGCGTCGGATGCAAGGCCATCGGCCGAAGACGAGGGGCGATCGAGCCCGTGAGCTCGATCGCGGGTCGCTGCGGGGATGACCCGCAGATGCCTCGTGCGCGCTACGGGAGTTCCCGTAGCAGAGGCGCACGGGGCTGACCCCATGCGAGCAGCGAGTCAGCGACTCGCTGCGGGGGCTGCTGCGAGCAGCCCCGGGGATCGCTACGAGCGATCCCAGCGATCGCTACGAGAGCGATCGCGAGCCCCGTGCGGGGGCTCGGCTGGGCGTGCGGGTTCGCCCGTGCGGTGCTCGGTCGAGCCTCGGGTCGTACGGTGGTTCGCGTTCGCGGTCTCCGGCGATAGGATTTCGGTCGGGTTATCGGTTCCGCATATTTTTTGATAGCCCGGGACATCGGATCCCAGCACATCATCAACCCGATAAACGGGACACGGTTTCCTGTCTATAATCTATAGCATGCCGTGTGTACAATTCTGATTCCCAATTTACCGAGTATCTCGACTAATCAATTAGTCTCACTCATTGGCATATTAAAGAACCGAGAATTGGACACACGCACCTATAATTATATAGGGATTAGGAATTCGTATATCCGTAATCTCTGAGGTCTAGTTCGATTACTGCGATTAGTATATATCGAACGCCCTCCCGTGGTCCTGCTCAATACACCAAGTGTACGAGTGTAACATAATAGTCAAGACCAACTATTACCCAGTCACACTACGACGTAACGATGGATTGTCCCTGTCCATCTAAGTCGTGAGCTTCTGTTCGATAGTATACGAGTGTTGGGGGAGGAAAAACCAAGTTGTACACACGGAGGACGGGCCCGCCCACCGCTCTCGAAGACGGACGTGAGAGATCGGGGTCGAACCCCGGGTACGAGTCCATGCAGCCCATGCAGAGAATAACCCCGGAAGACCAGTAGAAAGGAAGAACCCCGAGGATCGTCGCGAGCCCGCTCCGAGGCGACAACGATCCCGGGCCAAACTCTCGGAGATCCCCCGAGGGGACCCAACCGGGTCCCGGACCCGGACGCCTGCAGCGCGTCCGGGGCGCCGTCCCGGGCCGAGTTCAAAAGGCAGCGGGGGTCCGTGGGTCGTCCAAAGAGGCAAGAGGAAAGGCCCTCCCACTCAGGATTCCACGACGAGATCCGCGCCAGACGCCTCAGACACCGTACCCCGGAACTCGCATAAACCCAAATGCAAAATCGTGCCCCGGCATTTAATGATCGAAGATTAGATCTTAAACGTGTCCTGATGTCGTGGCTCTGCATGAGCATGTGCTCTTGCCTATAAAAGCCGACCCCCTCATCTCATTGTAAGGGCGGCGAAAATTACCGAATAAAAGATATATAAAAAGAGAGTCATTATCTTCTCCAGCTCGGAATTCTTATCCTTTTCCCCCGGGGTCTAGAAATTTCAACCCTTTCTACATATAAATTCACATGATTTGGTAGTCGTTGCGAAACCCTCATATCCACCCCGTATCTCACCCTCTCCAACAAAAACGACCCAAAACAGTTGGCGCTAGAAGGAGGGGGTTGTATTTCTAGACCCAGGAAAAGAGCTTTGGTGAAGAAATGACCAGCCAGGAGCAAGACGGAGCCACGGCGTCGGATTCTTCGAGGTCCGCTACTCGGAGAAGGTCAGAACGAGCAAAGATGCCCGTGGAAGACGAACCCGAGATCCCGGCACCGACCACACACGGATGCTATCCCGCGTCGGAGGCCGAGATCCACTTAAAGGAGCCAGGTTCTCAACGAACCGCTCGGCGCCAGGTGCGAAGCAACTCCGAAGCGCGACGTTTGAAGCGTCACCTACTCACCGAACGGCACAACCGGCGCGCGCGCCCCGGCCCACGCCGAGATCCACCAGTTCCCGCCACCCCGGCTCTCTTCTCGGGCAGTATGCTCGATACCCCCGAGAAGATCGACGAAGTCATGGCCAGTTTGGCCCAACGTAAGCACGCTCTTAATACCCCCATATCTCTGTCATCGAGAAAACAGGTCAAGGCCAGCGCTTTTGACCGACTGGGGCCAGGACAAACAAGCCGTGACCAGCGCGTCGCCCCGGCTAGGAGATTGATGTTCGACCTGAATGATCCAGCCGAGTACCTGTCCGCGTCGTCAGCACACAGGGCCCCGGACCACGGGGCAGATTTGCGAGAGACACTGGGGAGGCATGATCCTCACCCCGTCCCCCCAGTCCCGATCGCACCGGGACCCGAGGCAGGCCTCCGGGACCTGTACGAGAAAGTGAGCGAGGTAGAGAGGAGGCTCGCCGAGGCTCAGGTAAAGCCCGAGCGGATCGACTTCTGAAGGAGCCTCTGGCCTTGGAGGTCGAGCACGCCACCATGCAGTACGAGATCCAGCCTCTGCAGACCGCTCTTTACGACGGGAAGACGGACCCCGAGGTCCACCTCAGCCGCTTCCGCACCTACATGTCAGGACGGGGTGCCAGCGACGCCACCAGGTGTAGGTTGTTCCCCCTCACCCTCGGGGACACGGCCCACAAGTGGTTCGCGGGGTTACCCTCCCGATCCATCCACTGTTTTGACGACTTGGTCCAACGCTTCGTCGCTCACTTCGCCTCAAAGGTCAATCGGCTCGAGCAAAGCCAGAGGTTGATCGGCGTTAGGCAGGCGGCAGACGAAAGAGACGAGTCCTATGTGGACCGAGTGGGGGATATCCTGATCGGCGGCGAGGAAGTCGGTGACGATTTAAAATTGCACACGGCCATGAGTGGGCTCCGAAAGAACTCGGAGCTATTCAAACACCTGATGCTCTACTACCCGCGAAGTTATGAAGACTTCCGCATCAAAGCCGGGGCCCAGTGTTGGTTCCAGCGACTTATGCGGGGGAACGAGAGTGCCCCGGAGCGAAAGAGGCAGGACCCGGAGCCCGCGGACCGGAGGGCCACCCAGGCCCCGCGGAAGGCCCCTTACAAGCCTTACGAGCAGGGCCGCCCGCTGCCCAGCTATAGAGAGATGGAGGTGAAACTCGTAGAGCAGACCGGCCAGGACGCCCTAACCATGATGGAAATTTTGCTAGCCGTGGGAGGAGACATTTTGGTGAAACCGGGGCCCATGCGAGCCCCCGAGGGGAAGTTAGACAGGAGGCTGTGGTGCTCCTTCCATGACCAGCATGGGCATGCTACGGGCCAGTGCAGACAGCTGCTCCGGCAACTTTGGAAGCTGTTTGAGGATGGGAAGCTCTGGGACTTGTTGTCGCGCCCCGGTCCCCGGGACGATGGAGCGGCAGCCCGAGGGAACCCCGGACAGGCAGGAGCGGGTCGCGACCCGCAAACCCACGACCCGCACCGGGCCCAGGGAGGCCAAATTCTCATGATCGGCGGGCTACGCCCGATAGCCAGTGATAGCAAGCGCAAGAGGAGGCGTGAACTCGAGGTGTGGCAGGTCTATCACGCGACGCGACCGGCCCCGCCCCCCGGGATCACGGAGAATGCGGAGATCTCGTTCTCTCCCGCAGACAAGATCGGCGTGACCTTTCCCAAGAGGGACGCCCTGGTAATCAAAGCCCCCATCTTAGGGATGGAGGTCTCGAGGTTGCTGGTCGATAGCGGGGCCCACTGCAATATCCTTTACAAACAAGCCCTGGATCAGATGGGCCAGCTCGCCCAATATATCCTCCCGTGCGACCTCAGACTCAAGGGGTTCGGCAGCGACGTGGTGACCCCCTTTGGTACGATCACTTTGCCTCTCGAGCTAGCGGACTCCGTCAGACCCGAGGTCAAGGTGTTGAGAAACCTCGAGTTCGTAATAATAGATAGGGCTAGCGGGTACAACGCACTTCTGGGGAGGCCCTTCTTAGAAGCTTTCGAAGCTGTGGCTTCCACATACTATTACTGTATCAAATTCCCCGTCCCCTCCGGAGCTATTGGCACCGTGAGAGGGGACCAACTAATGGCAAAAAAGTGTTTGCTCTATTCAAATTCTTATGAACTAATGGACCCAACGGCGGAAGCCGCGACAGATACCTCCCGGGTAAATCAGCTTTTAGCTAGGCTAAGTACCCCAGGAGCCCAAACGAGCGTGTTCGACCTGGACCCCCCAACCTCTCGCGGGCCCGAGAAAGGGACGTCCAACTCGGTTGCCTCAGTCCCCGTCTTCGAGGCCGGCGCCGCACCTGGGGCGGGGCGCGAGGGCACGATGATCAACCCGAGCTCCGGCCCGGGCGAGCGAGTTGTCGGCCTCGGACCGGGGAAGGACCTCGAGTCCCCAAGCATCAGTGAGTGTAGTCTCGACCCTTTCCCCGAGACCCGTCTCCGGAACGACCGCGGAGTCGAGACCCTCGAGGCACCCGTGCAGTGCGAGGTCGGGACCCCGGAGCTCCCCCGACAGGTGTTACTCGGCTCCCTCATGGACCACGGGACCCGGGTAGACCTCGAGTCGTTCTTGAAGGCCAACCTAGCCACATTCGCCTGGAGCAGCGGAGAGCTCGGAAGGGTTGACCCAGAGAATGCCAGTCACCGCCTCCGCTTGGATCCCAAGCGCCGTCCGGTAGCCCAGAGACGGAGGAAGATGGGGCCCGAAAAGGGAGAAGCACTAGCCGCCGAGGCCCAAAAGCTCTTGAAGGACGGGCTAATACGCCTCGCCCCGCACGACGCAACGTGGGTGTCAAACGCGGTGATGGTGCGGAAAACGGGGGGCAAGTGGAGGCTCTGCATCGATTATTCCGACCTCAATGAGGCGTGCCCCAAAGACCATTTCCCAATGCCCCACATTGACCAATTGGTCGACAGCACCGCGGGCCACGCGATATTCTCCATTATGGATGCGAGCTACGGTTACCACCAGATTCCAATGGATCCCGAGGACACCCGCCACACCGCCTTCTACACCGGAAGCAACGTGTACTGTTGGGAACGGATGCCGTTCGGCCTAAAGAACGCCGGGGCCACCTACCAAAGGCTGGTCAACACCATGTTCGCCGGAGAGATCGGAAAAACGGTAGAAGTATACATTGACGACATCATTGTGAAAAGTACGAGCGAGGCGGACCACGTCACAGACCTCGCTCGGGTCTTTGAGGTCCTCGGGGATTACAACATGAGGTTGAATCCCAAGAAGTGTCACTTCGGGATCAAGAAAGGAATGTTCCTGGGACACGTGTTCGGGGAATATGGACTCGAGCCGAACCCAGCAAAGATCAAGGCCGTGCTCGACATGGCCGAGCCGCGGGACGTAAAGGGAGTCCAACGGCTTACCGGTTGCCTCGCGGCGCTCAGCCGATACGTATCGCGTCTCGGGGACAAAACCCGCCCATTCTTCGGATCAATCAAAAACCAAGAGTTCCACTGGAAGAAGGACAGCCAGGACGCCTTCAGACGAATCAAGGAGTATCTCGCAGGACCCCATATCCTGACGGTCCCCAAAGCAGGGGAGAAACTTTTTCTTTACCTCGCCGCATCGGAGTGCGCGTTGAGCGCGGTGCTCGTCCGAGCTGAGGGCACCCTCCACCTACCCATCTATTTCGTAAGCCATGTCCTCCACGAGGCAGAGACTCGGTACACACCGCTCGAGAAGTTGGCGTACGCTCTGATAATTTCGGTCCGCAAACTCAGGGCATACTTGTTCGAGCACCCCGTGGAAGTGCTCACCACAATGCCTTTGCGACAAGTCATGCATCGCTCCGATGTAACGGGTAGATTGCTCCGGTGGAGCCTGGAGTTGAGTCAGTACGATATCACTTTCGCTCCCCGGACCGCGATAAAGGCACAGGCACTCGCGGATTTTGTCGTCGAGCTAACCTCTCCCCAGCGGAGCACGGGTCAAGCACGCCCCTGGAGACTTTACGTGGACGGGTCGTCTACAAGTGCGTGCTCGGGGGCCGGAGTGGTGCTCCTCGGGCCAGACGGTGACTCGTTTGCCCACGCGGTAAAATTCGAGTTTCCCGCGACAAATAACGAAGCAGAGTACGAGGCACTCGTAGCAGGCCTCGAGATGTCCATCGCGGTAGACGTCCCGCAGCTCCATGTGTTCATGGATTCACAGCTAGTAGTGAACCAAGTCACGGGCGATTACGAAGCCAAAGGCGAACAAATGGTCAAGTACCTCGAGCTGGTGTGGGAGTTGTGCGGCAAGATACCCGATGTCTGAATCGAGCAAATCCCCAGGGAACAAAATTCACAAGCCGACGCGCTATCCAAGTTGGCCTCCTCCGAAGGATCCGGAGATCTATCCCGAGTCGTGCTAACACATCTAAAGACGCCCTCGGTCGACGCTCGAGACGAAGTTCTCCCCGTAGTCCCGGAGTCCGGGGCCGATTGGCGGGACGCGATCAAAGGATTCATCGAGTCCGGGGCCCTGCCCCCGGACAGGGTCGAGGCTAAACAGCTCCGCATACGGGCTGCAAGGTACTCTATTCTGGGATCCCAACTTTATCGCAGGAGCTTTTCTATGCCTTTGTTAAAATGTATATCCAGGGACGAGGGAACCAAAGTCTTGTCCGAGATCCACGAAGGCATATGTGGCAACCACGCCGGCGGTCGATCTCTGGCCCACAAAACCATTGGCCAAGGTTTCTACTGGCCAAGCCTACGCCGCGACGCTGCCGATTTTGCAAAGAGATGTGTCCAGTGCCAACTCATGGGCCCCAACATCCTCACCGCGCCCGGGACCCTCAAGGCGCTGTACTCCCCATGGCCGTTCGCCCGGTGGGGCATAGACATCATCGGCCCGTTGGCCACCGCCCCGGGCGGAGTCAAATTCGCGTTTGTCGCGGTCGACTACTTCACCAAATGGCCCGAGGCGGAAGCCATCCAGAAGATCGATCAACCCCAAGTAATCAAATTCATCTGGAAGAACATCATATGCCGGTTCGGGTTGCCCGAGTCCATCATCTCGGACAACGGCAAGCAATTTGACGGCGAGCGAGTGGCGGATTTCTGCGAGCTATGGGGTATAAGGAGGGCGTTTTCAACCCCGTACCACCCGCAGTCCAATGGGCAGGTCGAGGCGGTGAATAAGATTTTGAAGCACACCATCAAGGCGAAGCTGGAGTTACGAAAAGGAAAATGGGCCGAGGAGCTACCGGAGGTGCTGTGGTCATACCGCACCACGGTAAAAAACGCAACTGGAGAGACACCGTACGCCCTCGCGTTCGGTACGGAAGCCGTGGTCCCGGCCGAGGTGGTAGTGCGCTCACACCGCACCACCCAGGACGTCACCCCGGAGAACGAGGCGGTACTGCGCCTCGAGCTAGATCTCCTTGAGGAGAGGAGGTTGAGTTCTGACTCCCTCAATGCGATGAACAAACGGCGGATTGCCAAGCTATACAATACGAAGGTTAGGGCCCGAGAGTTCAGCCCCGGGGAGTTGGTGTTGAAAAAATTACTAGGAACCCACTCCGGGGCCCTCGGGCCGACATGGGAAAGACCTTTCCGAGTAGCGACGTGCTTGGAGAACGGGGCCTACGCACTGGAATTAATGGACGGGACCCCAGACCAATACCGATGGAATGCATTGCACCTGAAGAAATTTTACCCATAGAGGAGCGAGACCGGAGCAGGCCCGAGCCCCGACGAAGCCAAACGCCAAAGCAGGCCCGAGCCCCGACGAAGCCAACGCCGGAGCAGGCCCGAGCCCCGACAAAGCCAATGGGCGGAGTTATATGTATATGCTCTAAGACAGCAAAAGAACGAGCACCCACGAGTGTCGGAGAATTTGAAACAATTCCCTATGATTCACGTATTGTCGTTTAGTCAAGAAAAAGACCTAACTTGCCTAAGACCCGGGAACCGGAGGTTGAAATAACACAATCCCGGGGCACGGGCAGCGGGGACGATACAAGAATAATTTGTGGACTCATCCGCAAAAGCCCAAAAGGCCACGAACCCATTCAGTCTTCAACTTCGGCGACTCTAGAGTAAGAACGATATTTACCATGTCCCAAGTTGCGAGCACGGGGGGAAGAAAATAAAAGCTATACAAAGCCACAAAAACCCCATTCAAACCGACAATCCCCAAACCCATAAGGACTCTACCGAGCCCCGGGTCGCGGAGGTACGGGTACAAAAAGAACCAAAAACCTTTGGCCAAAGCCGAAACTCGGAAAGAAATAAAAATTAGCGTCAGCAGGCAAAATTCAATATGAACACTACGCACGGGGCCCCGATACCCGGGACAACCAAGAACCCAAGGCCCGCGGCTCGTAGAAACCAAGCTAAAAACCCCTGAACACCCAGGACTAAAGAAAAGCCCTAAGGCCCCACACGAAACACGCAAATAAAAGTTTAAATCGTGGTGAGAAAGCAAAAACATGATTAAAAATACCAAGGGCCATCCCCACCAAAATATCCGGGCTGCTACCCCAACAAAAAACCAAATCAAAACAAGAAATTGTTTTCAGGCCGAGGCCCTTATCAGAACAGAACAAAAGCAGAGAATAAAAATTCATGAGGCAACCAGGGACGAACTTCAAGAGCCACCACGACCTACGACCTCGGGGACGTCACCGCTAACTCCGGGTCAGCATCAGGGGTTTCTTCCAGCGGGGCATCGGCGTCGGCTTCAACACCTTCTTCAGCGGGCTGCACGGACTGGTCAACTTCGAAACCCTCGTAGAAAGCATCAATGCTCTGCTCAGGGAAACCGGCAACGACGTCCTCCATGACTGCCACCTGGCGAGGAGATAGCCCATCCTCGGGCCTCGGGGAGCCACCCGCCGCACCAACGGAGGAAGCCGCGTCTCCCGCCTCGGGCTCGATCTCCACTTTTTCTGCTCGTGCCGGCGCGGGAAGCTTGATCAGCGTTTCCTTGGGACGGACCAGGCGATCGTAACTCGGCCACCATTTCATGTCGATATGGAAATCCTCCTCGAGGTCTAGGTACTCCTGGTGAAGCCGAGGATCGAGGACCCGGGTGCTCATATAGTTCTTCCAGTACTCCAGCACGCGATCCCGAGCCGCCACATCGTTTTTCGAATGAGCATATCGGACGGCGTCGGCCAGGCCGCTCGAGTAAAAGTGATCATTGAGCACACGATGGTCAGTCCACGGGCTAGACAACTCCTCTTCAAGGACGGCGATCCGAGCCCGGGCTTCCTCTAGTTGGACCGTTAGGGCAGCGGCCTCCGCGACCCGGGCCTCAAAGGATTCGGTGAGTCTCGCCACCTCCCCATTCGCATCGGAGATCTGCTGCGACAGAACCGCGGCTCGTGACTTGAGGGCCGTGGCCTCCGCGCCCGCTGTCTCCAGCTTGTCGCTCCGATACTCGGCCAACTCGCGCCACATGTCCCTGTCCTTCGAAGCCGCGGCTAGGGCAGCAGTGTAATCTTTAACCTCCGACATGAGATGATCGCTCTGGGCAATCACCTCCTCGTTCAGTTTAGCCATTTCCCCGACCTGCCTGTCCTTCGCCTGGGCGGACGCTGTCCATTGTTCCACTGACGCGGTGAGTTGCTCGATCTGACGGGCCTGGTTCTCCGACCACTCGAACCCCGCAGCGCTGACGATGGCGGCTTGGCTAATCAGCATCGTGGACAACATGAACGTATGATCCCGACGGCCAACCAGGCCCTGCAATTCGTGGGTCCAGGACCGGCCAAGAGCGCTCAGAGCCGCGCCGACCGGGGTCCCGGGAGTAACCACCGGGAGCGCGGGGCCGTAGCCGGCTAGATAATCCCGGATCACAGGGGGCACGTCCGGGGTGGCGTCCAGGATCCTGCATTCGAAGGAAGGACAAGGTTGGGGTAAGGTGTTTGAAAACAGACATAACCTAGAGAGATGTCTCAAATAACGATCTAAATATCGAATTTTACAAAACCACCAGTGAAAGGGTTCAGTTTTGATCTTACCTCTGCCGGCGACTCGGGTCTACACCGTAGTACGGCGAGCATCCCATCACGTCCGACGGGAGTCCAGAGCCTTCATGCGCGGTCACCGGCGGCCGTCCGGAGCTAAGGTCCGGGGCCGTCGGGTCATCAACAGCCTTGCGCTTCCGCGACTCATCTGCGACCGAGCCCTCCACCATACGGAGAGGGGTAGACTGGACCGCGGCAGACAAGGGAGGACAATCCACTGCCTCCATCCTCACCCGCGAAGGAGAGGAGACCGGGGGAACCATTATTTGCTCTGAAGTCCGGGGTGCGGAGTCCGAGGTCAGGTCGATCACATCCTTGTCACTAGCACGGGACAGCGGGGGGCCATCCGCCGCCGCATGCCGGGGTGCGTCCGGGTCGACCACCTCAGTAGAGACGGCCGGTGAGGTCCGGGGCATTGCGATTGGGATGGACCCCGAGCGCGGCGGAGCCACAGAAGTCGAAGGACCGGCCGACCCAACGGACCGGCTCCGCGATGCCGGGATCGGAAAATCCGACCCCTTGCGATCGGTGATCCCAGGGAACCCCGACATCTTCGAGCAGGGACGACTCTCGAGGATAAATGTACGAGGAGCTGCAATCAGAGCGCATTTATAGGTCGTGAAACCAAGGAAGACATCAGAGAGAGAGGTTGAGCTTAGGTCTCGCATCATTACCTGGATACGGGTCGTGGAGATGTCGCGGCGGGCAAATAAGGCGCGCGTTCAGCAGCAGATCTTCTCGGCAAAGGATGGTGGCCTGGCGTTCGGACGAGGTGTAAGCTTCGGCGATCTTCAGGGCGACCTGGTAATCCCAATTCAGAGGGCCCTCTCTCCGGGTGCTAACACCTAATTACAAAGAAGAAAAGGTCAAGAATCAGCAAGGAAGAACGATATTTAAGGAAAAACGCGACTCACTCGGGATTTTTTCAGAATATTTCGTAGGGATATCGATCTCCCCCGCCGGCGTCAGGGTTCGCCAGGCCCCAGAGACATAAAGCCACCTCGGCCAAGGAATGTCGACCTTCAATGACTTCACCCCGACGGTGGGGATGCCATCGCGACCCCTCACAGTGAAACGCCCTTTCAACCCTCCGGTGCTCGAGATCCCGAATGAACGACGGATCTCGGCATCAGTCAAGACCCGAATCAGTCCAGAGCTACCCAACAGGGATAGGAAGGTTATGATTTGGGCCCATCCGTTGGGATGGATCTGGTGTGGGGCCACCCGCCAGAACTGCAACGCCGCGCTCACCGAGGGGTGAAGTGGGAATCGCAACCCAAGATCCAGAGCGTCCGTCCCCACGGCCACCATCCCAGGAGGCGGACAACACGGAGACTCCCCGGGGGCCGGAGCGTGAAGGTGTACGTCCACCGGCACCCGCCATACAACTCTCTTCCGCTCGATCATCTCGGCGGTAATCACACTAGGTTTGCCATGATCGCCCCATTTGGGGGTATGACATTCAGCGGGCGGGGTGTATGGGTCGCGAACGGCGGCCATGTAGCGGTGGGTCCGATAGTAGCTCGGGTAATCAAGGGCGGCGAGCGGCGGAAACTTCTCATCCATCAGACGGAGAAATTGGGCGTGGAGTAGGTGAATGTCGTTATCTTCGCCGGAGCTGGACGAGGAATCATCCAGTGCGGTACCACCGCCCGAACTCGCGGAGGATCCCTCCGCCTCGGCCATGACTTCATCCCGCGAGCTCGACATCGACTCAGGATGGAGGTAGCAACAGTTGGGCAAGAAAGAAAATAAAAGTGGAAGGGTTCGATTACTTGCGCGTCAGCCAATTTAGAGTTTGTGAATCGCCGGTGCAAGTAAGGAAGTGGGCGACAATCACGGCAGGTGTCTAGGAGAGGTATGCACGCAAGACGTGAAGGGGCGGGAGCGGTTACCCGTAAAACACACTCAAGTTTTCCCTTTTTTCCAAGTAGCCCAACGAGGCCCATTGGACACGTGTGGGCCCAACAGGATCCTAATAATTGCCCCCTAGATCGCTCGCCCCTGCAACCCTACTGGATAGGCCCGAGGCCCGGACTCAAAATACCAGGTAGCCCGGGGCCCAAACGGTATGCGGCCCTCGGGTCAAGAGCCTGAAGGCTCACTGTGCGAGCCCCGGGGCGCGCCTATCCGAACCACGGGACAGATTCCAGAGGTTTGCACCCCGGGACCCGTGTCACGGGATGAGTACCCGTGTGGGGTGATCCGTCCTAATAAATATGGCGTCTCTCCGGAAATAGGCTGCCAAATCGCGGGAGTTCCCGCTTCAAAGCACGAATTATTCCAGCAAAGCGACCCGCAATCCCGATAATCACGCACGCCGCGGTCCCGGCGACGGAAGGGCGTAACCGAGCGGGAGGGCATGTCAGTTTAGGCTGTAAAGGCACTAGAGTCGAACGAAGAAAGATTGGCGACAGAAAGCCTCGAAAGATAAGCATAGCTTCATTGAAAATCTCCGGTTGGGGGAGAACCCATTACATCAAAAGATCAACCCTAGATTTACAAAGAGAAAAAGGAAAAAAGAGAAAAACAGAGAATGCCGCGAAGATCAAATGCTCGAGGAATCGGGGCTCACTGAGGCACGATCCGGCCAAGATCTTCTGTTCCATTGGCTATCAAAGACGGAGATGGAAAACCCGGATCCTGGGTTCCACACCAAGTGGATGTGCCAGCCCTTCCGAAGCCCGGTATGCTGAACGAATCTGACCCAGCCTTGACCCCCGAGAGCTACCTGCCGGCGCAGGCGAGTCTTGGAGACCGTCCACACCTGGCCTCCGTCGTCGGTCAGCGTGATCTCAGGACCCAGTGAACCCTCCAACGGCCGGACGAATGCCATCAGGAGGGGGAAATTGCCGTAGTGCCATCGACCCTTGAATTTCCGAGACAAGCGTCGCCACCCCGAAGGGGTCGAGAGAACTTCTGGCCTCATTGCGAAATGTTTGCCTGATGAGAAAAGCACAACCTAAAGTTTTCCCCCAAAATTGCCTGAACACCTAGCCTTTATAAGGGCGGGAAGGTGCACTTGGTGGGGCGAAATTAAGCGGGAATAATCCCGCCATTTATTCGGGGTATGTTTAAGTGATCTGCAAACCAGGGGCGGCACCCACCGGCCCGAAGTTTTGGATCGAGCTACGGAGAGAACCGGACGCCCCGAGGAAACCCGTCCTACCCACGGTATCTGAGCCCGCAAAGACCCCTCGTCTCTCCCAGGGGGTATCCGAAGGGGGGATTCCGCCCTGATACGGAGCGGAGAAAACGGCCGATCAGATATTCCCAACGGACGGAAACATCACCGGAAGAAAGACCTCCGGCGATCTCTCCGGGGGCCAATGTTGGGGGAGGAAAAACCAAGTTGTACACACGGAGGACGGGCCCGCCCACCGCTCTCGAAGACGGACGTGAGAGATCGGGGTCGAACCCCGGGTACGAGTCCATGCAGCCCATGCAGAGAATAACCCCGGAAGACCAGTAGAAAGGAAGAACCCCGAGGATCGTCGCGAGCCCGCTCCGAGGCGACAACGATCCCGGGCCAAACTCTCGGTTATCCCCCGAGGGGACCCAACCGGGTCCCGGACCCGGACGCCTGCAGCGCGTCCGGGGCGCCGTCCCGGGCCGAGTTCAAAAGGCAGCGGGGGTCCGTGGGTCGTCCAAAGAGGCAAGAGGAAAGGCCCTCCCACTCAGGATTCCACGACGAGATCCGCGCCAGACGCCTCAGACACCGTACCCCGGAACTCGCATAAACCCAAATGCAAAATCGTGCCCCGGCATTTAATGATCGAAGATTAGATCTTAAACGTGTCCTGATGTCGTGGCTCTGCATGAGCATGTGCTCTCGCCTATAAAAGCCGACCCCCTCATCTCATTGTAAGGGCGGCGAAAATTACCGAATAAAAGATATATAAAAAGAGAGTCATTATCTTCTCCAGCTCGGAATTCTTATCCTTTTCCCCCGGGGTCTAGAAATTTCAACCCTTTCTACATATAAATTCACATGATTTGGTAGTCGTTGCGAAACCCTCATATCCACCCCGTATCTCACCCTCTCCAACAAAAACGACCCAAAACAACGAGTAACCGACAGTATGATCTTCCGCGTGTCTCCTCACGCCATACTGTCTACAACGTATATATCTAGGACTATTGCATAAAGTACATGATAGACAAAATGCCGACAGTTTGATTAATAGATAATGAAAAACACAGATAAGGAGTTCCATATTGTCACTAAACTAGACATTTAGAATATAACTCCATCAATCTCCCACTTATACTAAAAGTCTAGTTGCCCTCTACCATACATCCGATACCCATCCCCTTCACGTGTCTCTTGAACGCTTCCGCTGGAAGTGCCTTCGTAAAGGGGTCAGCCAGGTTATCCGCTGATGCAATCTTGGTGACAACTGCATCGCCTCTCTTGACGATGTCTCTAATCAGGTGGTACTTGCGATCTATGTGTTTACTCGCATTGTGGGCTCGTGGTTCCTTCGCATTTGCCACTACACCGCTATTGTCACAATAAATTGTGATAGCTCTAGGCATTTTAGGAACCACATCCAAGTCCATAAGGAAATTCCGGAGCCACACCGATTCTTTAGCTGCCTCAGAGGCTGCTACATATTCGGCTTCCATGGTAGAGTCCGAAATGCATTTCTGCTTAACACTCTTCTATGAGACTGCTCCACCTCCCAATGTGAACACATAGCCTGATGTAGACTTTCGCTGATCCTTATCAGATTGGAAATCCGAGTCTGTGTAACCAATAGGAATCAACTCGGACGCTTTGTAACTCAGAACATAATTCCTAGTCCTTCGCAGGTACTTAAGTATGTTCTTTACAGCAGTCCAGTGACCCTGTCCAGGGTTACTCTGATATCTAGCTACCATGCCCACGGCATAGCAGATATCAGGTCTCGTGCACAACATGGCATACATTAGACTTCCTACTGCCGAAGCATAAGGAACCTTCTTCATGTAATCTATCTCCTTTTGTGTTTTGGGACACATGTCTTTAGATAGATGAATTCCATGGCAGAAAGGTTGAGCACCTCTCTTGGAATTCTGCATGTTGAAACGAGCCAGAATCGTATCAATATATGAGGCTTGGGACAAGCTTAATGTTCTTTTCCGGCGATCTCTTATAACCTTGATCCCAAGAACATGTCCAACTTGTCCTAAGTCTTTCATATCGAATTGCTTGGACAACCATCCCTTTATGTCCGACAACATCTTCACATTGTTGCCAATTAGAAGGATGTCGTCTACATAAAGCACGAGAAACGCCACACTGTTTCCGTCACTTCTCCGGTATACACACGACTCGTCCATGCTTTGAATGAATCCATAAGACTGGATAACCTCATCAAACCGCATGTTCCAAGATCTAGAAGCTTGCTTCAATCCATAAATGGATCGGTTTAGCTTACACACTAGATGCTATTGGCCTTTCTTGATGAAACCTTCTGGCTGTCTCATGTAAATGGTCTCGTCAAGATTCCCATTCAAGAATGCTGTCTTGACATCCATTTGCCACACCTCATAATCCATATAAGATGCTATAGACAAAAGAATCCGGATCGACTTTAGCATAGCTACCGGCGAAAAGGTTTCCTCATAATCGATCCCTTCTTTCTGAGTATACCCTTTCGCAACAAGCCTAGCCTTGAAGGTTTCCACCTTCCCGTCAGACCCTCTTTTTCTCTTGTAGACCCACTTGCAACCAATGGCTTTTACACCTTTGGGCGGTGCTACAAGATTCCAGACCTGATTTGAATCCATTGATTCAATCTCAGATTTCATCGCCTTTTGCCAAGACTGAGCATCTTGATCTTTAAGCGCCTCGTCGTAGGTCCAGGGATCGGTTTCATGTTCTCCAGGTAACAAGTCCGAAGACTCACCTATAAACATGAACCTATCGGGTTGTCGAACAACCCTCCCACTACGACGACGCTCCGGTGTAACCTCAGTAACTACAGGTGCAGACTGTGGTGGCGTATCACCCGGTTGGGTTGGATCTAAGCCTTGATCGTCCCCTCTCAGTTCGTTTAGTATTATCTCACTCTTGGGCTTGTGGTCCATTATATAATCCTCTTCTAAGAACCGAGCGTTGGTGCTAACAACGATATTTTGGTCCTTAGGACTATAAAATAGACCACCTTTCGTTCCTCTAGGATATCCTATAAACAACCGAATATCTGAACGAGATTCCAATTTATCAGCCCCATGCTTCAGCACATGTGCTGGACAACCCCAGATCCGAATGTGTTTCAAGTTTGGCTTACGCCCGGTCCACAATTCCGAGGGCGTCTTAGGGACTGATTTAGAAGGAACTAAGTTCAGGATATACGCCGTTGTTTCCAAGGCATATCCCCAGAACGAGACTGGTAGGTCTGAGTAACTCATCATAGATCTTACCATTTCCATAAGAGTCCTATTCCTTCTTTTTGCTACACCATTCTGCTGGGGCGTGTATGGTGCAGTCATCTGGGAGTCAATCCCATTCTCTAATAAGTACGCCTTAAACTCTCCCGAGAGGTACTCTCCCCCACGATCAGATCGTAGAGTCTTTATGGTTTTACCATGAAGGTTTTCCACAAGAGCTTTGTACTCCTTGAACTTGTCAAAGCACTCGCTCTTGCGGCGCATCAGGTATATAAAACCATACCTTGAGTAATCATCAGTGAAGGTTACGAAATATTCATAACCTCCTCTCGCTTGGACAGATAAAGGCCCGCACAAATCAGAGTGAATCAATTCTAGTACTTCCTTGGATCTATACCCTTTATCACTAAAGGGTCGCTTGGTCATTTTTCCTTCCAGGCATGATTCGCAGGTTGGAAAGTCCTCATCTTTCACACCACTGAGTATTCCATCAGTTATCAACCTTTGAATCCTGCCCAAGTTAATATGACCTAGCCTAAGATGCCATAAGTACTTTTGATTCATTCTAGAAGGCTCCTTTCTCTTATTGGTACTAGATGTGTTAAAAGACTCTACTCGTTGCATCGTGGAATAATTAGGATTCAGTATATATAAGTTGCCTATCAATGTACCAGAACAGATATGATCATCATTTTTCTTGACAATAACAGAATTATCAAAAGAAACTGAATATCCATTCAAAACCAACTTAGAAACCGAAACAAGGTTCTTTCTAAAATTTGGTACATAAAGACAATTATTCAATACCAAAACTTTATTATTAAAAGACAAATGAACATCTCCCACTGCAACTGCCGCCACTTTCGTAGCGTTGCCCATGTAGATGGTGATCTCTCCCTCTCTAAGCCGCCTGGTTTCCTGGAACCCCTGCAAAGAATTGCAGACATGATCAGTGGCTCCCGTATCCACACACCAGGTACCGGTGGATAACACCGCTAAACATGTTTCAGTGACTAAGGAAAAGTTCATACCTCCTTGTCTGAGAGGACAATTAGACTTCCAATGTCCAGACTGCTTGCAACGGAAACACTTGCCCTTGGGCTTGTTCACTCCATTCCGTGGTCCACCATTTCTGGGTCCACTGGGTTTCCGTCCTTGCTTCTTCTTCCTCTTAGTCCCCGGAGGGCCAGGAAGTTTCACAGCCACAAGTGCCTGAGACTTCTTAAAGATTCCCTCTGCCGCCTGGAGTTCAGTCATGAGTTCCGCCAACGAATATAACCTCTTGTTCATGTTATAGTTCAGGCGGAACTGCTCAAAACTCCTAGGCAGATACTGGAGCACTATATCGATCTGGGTTTCCCCATCGATAGCTCCTCCCATAATCTCTATCTCATTCAGATAGCCAATCATCCTAAGAACGTGATCCCTCACGGGTGTTCCTTCGGACATGGTGGCTGTCATGAGTTGCCTCATAGCATCTTGCCTGGCTGCCCTATCCTGACTACCAAACATCTCCTTGAGGTTAATCATCATATCATAGGCAGTGGTCATGGCTTCATGCTGATGTTGCAGCACATTTGACATAGAAGCCAAAATGTAGCACCGCGCCATCTGATCAGCCTTGACCCACTTCCGATGAGCTTCCTTTTCCTCAGGAGTGGAGGTATCAGTAGGTTCATCAGGACAAACCTCATGGAGTACATATTTGTACTCCTCAGCAGTCAGGACAATGTCCAAGTTTCGTTTCCAATCAACATAGTTTGGACCAGTGAGTTTGTTTTCTTTTAGTATAATGGACAGCGGGTTGAGTGCCATATCTATAAAAGAGACAAATCAAACCGTCAAATTTAATTCGATATTAACTCCCTTAATTAATATCATTAAATTTACCAATCAATCCTAAAATCCCATCAGACTAGCATGCCACGTTCATGTGGACGTATACTAGTCCAAACGATTTTATAACTGGACTTTTACTTCGGTCGTACATCATTACAGCAGTGACTCCGATGGGGAGGATAGTGTAAAGCGTACCTAAGTGTATACCATTTCTCAGTACTAAGTTAACCGCTCGGAAACTACACGCCCACCGCAAGCCACGTTAGTGTGGACGTTTACGTTGACATGCGGTCCCTTTACGATTTCCTATAACTGTCGAGCCTCAATTAACCCAAAGTTCCGTTTCCGTCTAGTAAGCCACGATAGTGTGGACGTTTACTAAACAAACAACTTTGTTAATTGAATTCCATTTAATAAATTTCACAATTTCGTTAATCAAAGCTTGATATCTCGTAAGTGAAACTCGAAGTTTCTAACCAGCGATCAATCATGCAATTGAGCCCTATCTCTCACTAAGTGAGGGAGCCAACCAGACAATCGATCTAGTCATCAAATGACTCGAATGTCTCTAATCTGTGTCATTGACATAACCAAGCGCTTTGGCTCCATTCCACTCCCCGGGGTGAGAATCACTACCAGAAAAATGGCTTTTTGCGACCACGTTTTTCACGACCACAGTACGTGGTCGCTAATAGTGTCATTTAGCGACCACAAGTGGTCGCAAATTCACCCGCTCGCTATTTGTTCAGATACAGCTCCCGCGCAGCTATTAGCGACCACGTGTGTGGTCGCTACTAATTTGTGTGGTCGCTATAGAGTTCGAAAAAAGGCGCGTTTTGCCCCTCCAATTTTTGTGGTCGCAAAAAGTATTAGCGACCACAAATTGTGGTCGCTAAAACCTATTTCTTAAAACTTGATATTCCACCGTGGAAAATAATTGATGCGTAGGCGTTTTTTGCGCGTGGTCGCTAAAGCTGTAATCGCTAATACCTTTATAGATAACAGCGGAAGAGGGTTTCTTTTCTCACTTTTCACCTCCTCGCTCCTTCACTCGAGCCAGAGGCGTTTTCGGGCGACTCATAAATCCACTCCGGCGAGGCGGCGACCCAGACGAAGCGGCGACCCAGACGAGGCAGCGATCCAGACGAGGCGGCGACCCAGACGAGGCGGGCGAGTTTCCGGCTAAGGCGAAGGCGATTTCCGTCGAAGGAGAATTATGGCAAGGAGCTTTCCGGCGGCGGCGACGACGTGAGCTGATCAAGGTATGCTTCATCCTTCCTTTCTTCGATTTCGTTTCTTCGATTTCGTTTCTTTATATAATTAGGGTTTTCGATTTTCAATTAAGGAGTTTTCGATTTGGGGTTTTATACAAAGAGATGTATGTCGTTTGTGAAGCCATTTTACTTGATCGATCTATCGTTAATTTTTCTATTTGGGGTTTTAAACAAAGGGTTATTAAAAAATCGATCGATCGTTAATTGTATTTTTTTCTTAATTGTATTTTTTTCTTATTGGATTTGCGGCTGACTTGTAGAACTTGAGAGTGAGAGACAATATACCACGTACAATAATATATTTCTGGTGAATAATGGCGAAACGATGTATGTCTCATTTATCCTGCATGAGTTTCTCACCATAAATATGCTTCTTGAAATGAACTTAACTTAGAATTATATGTTTATCAAGTGGAATTATATGTTTCTGGGGTGAACGTGTTTGATTTGCTTGTTTTTCTGTACATTCAGAGCTACAAGAGGTTGCTGCCGAAGGGGCACAATGATTCTGCTGCTGTAGCTGATGTTTGGCCGTCTATTTCGGCTTTTGATGGATTTTTATCCGTGCTCTCGCCGTTGCAGGTGATGAATTTGTTCGACTACTTTTATGGGATTGGAATCTGAAGTTGTATTTACTGTTTTTTAAGGATTTGTATGTGACCTTTGTTCATTAGGTGAGTGCAAATTTTGAATTAAATTGCTCGGAAAGGAGTTTAATTCAGTTGATTGAATGTCATAATTTCGGGACTTCTTTTGCTGTGTATTTATGAAAATTATATGTGTGGATTTATCAATATACGTAGGTAAATGAAGATCTTTCTGTCTCGGTTTTGGTTAAGTTGTTTGGAATGTTCTCAGTGTTGCTGCTGAGTCATTAGTGCCATTACCTGAATTTTACATGAACCACGCTTCACCACTCGTGTTCTAGTGCACCATCTTATATTTAAGTGTATCCTAGGATTGTTTTTATGCGTTGATTTAGTTTTATTATCTTAGCAAATAAGCATGTGTGTACTTATTGCAGTTGGTTCGCAGTAACAGTCGAAGGCTTATGCCGTCTCAAGCTGATGAAGAGGCTCACCAGCTCTCTTATATGCAGAAACACCTAAGCAATATTGTTTCCCTCTTGACAGATGTTTCAGAAGGTGAGGGGGAAGGTGATGAAACTATGGTATGTATTGTTTTTCTTACTTTCAGTGCGCTTTTTATATATGTCTTCTTTAATTGGATATATGGTCTGCTAGTTTATATTATATATAATTGATGACTATTTTGATGTTACTGTTATTGAAGTGTTGTGTTATTCCTGCTCCTAGGTTTTATTGGCTAATGGTTTTCTAAGATCGGTGTTTTGCATGCACAAGATGGTCATTTGATGTCTTACGAAGGACACATCCCAATGATCTGATCTTAGAATACTGATTAAAATTTTATTGAGCTACAAAACGCTAGAATACAACATAGCCAACACTTATTTTATTCTTAACGTACTATACTACTATTCCTCACCTTATTTACATATTTCTTCCTCTGAGTTCAAAGTGAAATTGCCCCTATGTCATTATCTTGCTTATTTTTATCCATTTCAGGTTGTAAACTGTCATGAATCAGTAATTTACATCTTGGCACCTATGAAATATGCAACAGTGTATGGATGCTCTGATGCTACAATTGTCCTTGGAGCTGTTGGCAAGGTAGAGTGATATTTTATAAAATTAGAAACATGATTTTATGGACAAATTGCTTTCATATTGATATGGTCATATACTAATCATGCATGGTGCTGCTGAAAAGTTTAATGGATATTGTATTCTAGCTTGTGATCTATGTTAGAAATGATACGAGTTATCAGAAATATAAATAACCGGCGAGCGTGAAATTTAGAATTAGAACTCATATGCTTAAATAATTGTCTTAAAAATAGGCTGTTGGGCTTATCTGGAATTTACGTGACATTTATTTCTTCTACTACAGGTCTCTGGAAGGCTATCCGAGCTGAAGATTACTATAGATGCTGGGCTTGAGCACCGTGAAAACCTACTAAATAGTATTGGAGAACAATATGAGCAGTGGATGGTGTTGATGAACTTGAATAATTGTTTTGATGATTTTGGATTGTATTTGTAAATTGTTTTGTATTTTGGATTCGGTTTTTATTGCGATTGGAATTAATTTGCAGGTCGGAAATTGCAATTTTAAAATATTTTTTTTTTCAAAAAAATAGTTATTTGCGACCACGGGTGGTCGCTAATACAAAAAAAAGTTGTTTTTAAAAAATAGGTATTTGCGACCACGCGTGGTCGCTAATAAAGTGCCACGTCATCGCTCGTTGCCACATCATCACGGAGCATTAGCGACCACATAGCGTGGTCGTTAATAACTTGTGTGGTCGCAAATAAATTCGCGACCGCGCTGTTGTCGCGAAAAGAGCATTTGAGACCATTTATTAGCGGCCACGCATTAGCGACCACGCGTGGTCGCAAATACTACTTTTTGCGACCACAACCCGTTTTTTGCGACAACATTGTGTGGTCGCAAAAACCTCTTTTTTTTGTAGTGAATGAGTCGAGTTGAAATTAGTCTTTGAAAACCAGATTAGGCATTGCTTTGAAAAACTTAAGTGTTCAATTCTATAAATGGAATTGAATTCGATTTTTGATCCAGTGATATCCGTGTGTCAACTTTATCCGATAGGGAGGATAACACTAAAGCCAACTCGTAAGTGACACACATCACCATCAAAACAGAGAATGGAGACCGCGGGATTGTTTCCAATCCCTCTCCCACTTAGTTTTTACGAAAGGGATAACATACATGCACATAAAAATTAAAGCATAATAAAACGCACGTAAACACATAAAAAGCATTTAACGTGGCCCGATTATTATGGCCTTTAAAATCTTCGATGCACGTCTTCTCGGATCTTCGTCTCGTTGCTCGTCTCGGTCTCGGTCCATCACCGACTCGTCTAAATGCCAAGAGACGAACCCCTCCCACTGGAGTATCGTCCCGGGCAAAGACGAGCGTTCCGTGATATCCCTCGAACCCCCGAGCCGCTGCTGCCAACCCTAGGGCAGCGGGCGCTGCCCTATATCCAGCGCTCGCTGGAGGAGCTGCAAACAACGGTCGCTGTTTGCCCTCCAGCGGGCGCCGTTTGTGCACAGCAGGCTGCGGGTTCGACTCCTCGACCCTCGTTCGTCCGGCCTTCGATCTCCTCTCGATCCACCAAGCAGCAGCAACATTACAAGGTAAAGCTAACTACTTCCGGTATCGATCCTATACAGATTGATCGATCCTATACACCCGGATAAACGAAAAACGAAATAGAAAAACCTAAACGACTCAACCCGTCGTTTTAACTATTACATTCAAGCAACGATAAAAACCAAAAGATCTCGACAACCCCGAGAGTTTAACAAACCACAACATACAGTACATATAAACATGACCATAATAATCGGGTTATCCTGCAAAACAAAACTCGCAAACAATACAAAGAACGTACAAAACCGTCTCTGATACCAATTGTTGGAAATCGACTACCCGGGATGCGTTCGTTCGATTCCTCGAACATCCGAACGATCCCAGTCGACCTCCTGTGTCGCTACTTCGTTCACAGGACAGCTTGTATCCCGAATCACGCCCAGCCATCGCCCCGGAGGACAACCGCGCGAAAAGGGGCTGGTCTGTACTCAATCAGCGCCCGCCGATTGCAGACCAGCGGTCGCTGGTGGAGCTGCAAACAGCGGTCGCTGTTTGCCCACCAGCGGGCGCTGTTTGTCCGCGAACAGCAACGCGACGTTGCTGTTCCGGGCTCGTTTCCGGGTCGTTTTTCCTCATCCGACTACCGATCCGAAGGTCCTAGAACCCCCAGTAGTTGAGGAATACGATCCACGACCCCGGAACCCGATCTACGTTCAAAGTATGATCAAAGAGAAAATGAGATCGAATGAAATTGCAGAATAGAGATCCGATCTCATACCTTATCGGTCGATTGTTGAGACCTTAGAGCTTCTAACGTATGTCTCTTCCCGATTCCAGCCGTTGTGTGGGCAACGATCTGCTGGTTCGTCCTTATCTGCTCTCTCCTTTCTCAAACCACCGTATGATTATTCTCTATGTGAGAATAATATAATTGCGTTAACTTTATTTTTAACAGAGAAAAAGTTTTTATTGCGCTAAGCAATTAATTCTTTTCTCTGCTGAAAATAATTGTTGCGGCGAACTGTAGGTTTTAGGAGAGGGCAAGGGGGGGGGGGGGGGGAGGGGTTTAAATAGAGTTACGTTAGGGACCTAAGGTAAATTAATTAAGGGCTAAATTGAAATATTAATTAACTTGGAATACGTAAAAGCAATTCCTTAATTAATCGATTTCAATTTTAATTATTATTCACTCCACTAAAAAATAATAATTGAATTCCCGAATTAATTTAATATTATTTCAACAATAATAATTCCGCCGAAATTACATATACGACTTTCCCCGTGTTTAAGATATCGTATGTCCACGAATTAATTTTATTACTAATAATTAAATTAATTCGTTTCTTATTATCCGAGACTAGTACCACTCATCCTTATTATCATGTGGAACAAATCCACCTGCAGGGTTTACATGATAAACTTTATGAGCTCATCTCGGGGACATCATCAACCCGATAAACGGGACACGGTTTCCTGTCTATAATCTATAGCATGCCGTGTGTACAATTCTGATTCCCAATTTACCGAGTATCTCGACTAATCAATTAGTCTCACTCATTGGCATATTAAAGAACCGAGAATTGGACACACACACCTATAATTATATAGGGATTAGGAATTCGTATATCCGTAATCTCTGAGGTCTAGTTCGATTACTGCGATTAGTATAAATCGAACGCCCTCCCGTGATCCTGCTCAATACACCAAGTGTACGAGTGTAACATAATAGTCAAGACCAACTATTACCCAGTCACACTACGACGTACCGATGGATTGTCCCTGTCCATCTAAGTCGTGAGCTTCTGTTCGATAGTATACGAGTAACCGACAGTATGATCTTCTGCGTGTCTCCTCACGCCATACTGTCTACAACGTATATATCTAGGACTATTGCATAAAGTACATGATAGACAAAATGCCGACAGTTTGATTAATAGATAATGAAAAACACAGATAAGGAGTTCCATATTGTCACTAAACTAGACATTTAGAATATAACTCCATCAGGCACGACATGTCTTCTCTCTCTCCCCGCACCCAAATATCCCCTCTCCGGTCATTCTTCTTTGTTCTTCGGCGACTTGCGGTGAATGGTGGCCTCCGGTGATCACAACTATTTTTTAAATGTGTATAAATTTGATATATATATATAGTTCTGTGTATATATGTTATAGATATGAGTTTTTAAATTAATTGATCTCATTTTTTTCTTTGATTTTCCATTTATATTGATAATATAATGAAAAATATGAAGGTTGTAATTAATTGTCTTCAAATTTTGAAATAAAAATGTTAAATTCAAATATGAAAGTTTGTCAGAATCTAAAATTTCTCATCTAAAGTAGTATAGAAAATGTTATAATTAAAATATGAAAGTCGATAAAATGTTGTTGACAATAAATAGACTTGTTGAATGTGTGTGTCGAATGTGATTCGACGTGTCGAATGTTTGTGTCGAATGCGATTCAACATGTCGAATGTGTGTGTCGAATGTGTGTGTCGAATGTGTGTGTCGAATGCGGATGTGTGTGTGTCGAATGTGATTCGACATGTCGAATGTGTGTCGAATGTGAATATATGTCGAATGTGTGTATCGAATGTGATTCAACATGTCGAATGTGTGTGTCGAATGCGATTCAACATGTCGAATGTGTGTGTCGAATGCGAATGTATGTGTCGAATGCGGATGTGTGTGTCGAATTTGATTCGACATGTCGGATGTGTGTCGAATTTGATTCGACATGTCGAATGTGCGTCGAATGTGGATGTATGTCGAATGTGTGTGTAGAATGCGATTCAACATGTCGAATGTGTGTGTCGAATGCAATTCAATATGTCGAATGTGTGTATTGAATGTGTGTGTCCAATGTCAAATGCAGTGTTCTAAAAATCAGCCTAGGCGGCCGCCTAGGCGGCGGCCACCCGCTCCGTTTCTCTTCTAGGCGGACTAATCTATGCGGGTCTCGGGCGGGGCGGGGTTTAAACGGGTTTTGAGCGGTCTAAGCGGATTCTAGACGGGCTAGGCGGCTTCTAGACGGACTAGGCGGCCGCTAGGCGGTCTGAAAACCCTAATCCGCAAAAAAAAATTAAAAATAAAATAAAATCTCACCATGCTCCTCTCCTGGTAGCTCCGCCCCGCCTCTCCGATTCACCCCTCGTGATTCGCCTTACCTTGCCGGTTTTGTGCTGCCTTATTGCGCTACTGTAATTTTTTTCTTTCCCTTTTCTTTTTCCTCTTCTTACGCAATACAGTAGAAACTCTATACAGTGATATCGTTGGGACCGGGAAAAATTATTACTATAAAGAGTTATTCTTATATAGAGTTTTACAAAATAAAAATAATTTTTTTTCGTATAAAAAATAATATAAATATAAAAATAAAATATATCGAACTTAACCAATTTAAAAGTTTTGAATATATATATATATATATATATATATATATATATATATATAAATTGTATTTAACATATATATTAAATAAAATATTAATGAATCTAATGACTATAAACTTTGATCATCATTGATTTTGATAAACATTTTAAATTATTTTAAACATATTATTGATTTTGATAAATAAAAATATTATTAATAAATATTTTTATTATATATTAATCATTTATTCTTATATAGAAGTATAAATCCTTAAGGTGGGACTTGAAAAATGTATAACTTATGACAATGTGGAGTTTATTCCTATTTATAACTGGTCTCGAGTTGGGACTTGAATTTTTTATTACTATAAAGAGTTTATTACTATATAGAGTATTACTGTATGGAGTTTCTACTGTATATACTATTCTAGCTATGTTGACTTTTACTTTTTATATATTTCTTTCTTTCTTTTTAATTTTCTTCTGAATGTTATTTTTCCTTTTTTATTTTAATTTTCTTTTTCTTCTACTTGCTACTATATATATTTATTTAGTTTTCCTTTTCATTTTGTTGCTTATTTTCCTTACGTGGTATAGAACTAAATACACTAATATTAATATTTGTGTGTAAAAAATAATATTAACTTATATATGGATTTTTACATGAATAATTTATATATATAAAAATTAAAAATATTAAAAAAAATCAATTCCGCCTAAATCCGCTTAGGTCCCGTCTAGCTTTCTATGCGTTAGGCCTCAGGTTACCGATCTGCTAGCACCTAGCGTCTTTTAGAACACTGATCAAATGTAAGGAAAAATATTTTAGGTAATTCATTTAATGGGTAGAAAAACATATTTTGTCAAGTGAGACATTAATTTTTTTTTTTTAACTATGTTCTTTAATCTACTTTTATTTTTCTCCCATTTGGTTACATGCGCATTGATTGGGTTTTAGAATCAACTTCGAGTTGATTTAGGGTTTTGAAATTCTGGGTGCCAATCAGTCAAGCTAGAGACGTCTGTCGTCATCATCATCTTCGGCAGGTGGAATATGGTCGTTCCTGCGCCCTAGTCCTCTTCAGCCCCACTCTCTCCACTATCTCCCTGAACCGCAGATGGATTTGGTCAGCCGCCCACTTCCGACCACCCGTCCGCTGCCCCGCCTGAAGAGCCCGAGTACGTGGCCCGGTATATAGTCATCAAACACTCCTGGCGCGGTCGCTACAAGAGACTCTGCATCTCCAATTACTCTATTTTTCCTTTGGATCCGAACACACTGTCGGTCACTAATTCTTACGGCATGGGTACCGATTTCGAAGGAGCTGCCCCAATCAATGGGAGGGACGATAATTCCGATGAGTTTAATGTTAGTGTACGAACGGATGGCCGCGGAAAATTCAAAGCCATGAAGTTTTCGTCCAAATACAAGGCAGCTATACTGACCGAACTGCACCGAGTAAAATGGAATAAGCTACCTACTATGGCGGGGTTTCCAGTTCTTCATTTGCGAAGGAGGACCTCAGAGTGGGTAACTTTTGTAAGTTTTACGACCCGTTTCCTTCTCCTGGACTAGCTTTGCTAATTTTGGGTGTTCAGTTTTCCTGTTAGTCTCTCATCGATATGTTATTTCATAATGCGTGACCTTGAAAGCCAGTAATCATTTTGTTAGATGTTTATAATCGGGGCTCAACTAGGTTTTGTTTTTCTGGTTGATGATTAATATTGTCAAATATGGTGTTAGTATTCTCACAGCTGTTTATATGTATAGATATAAAGGGACTGATGGACTTTTCTCTAACAATCCCTTATTGTGCGTGGCTTCAGCATTTTCTTCACAAGTGAAATGAACTTGTAGCATTATATTAGAAGACTGATGGGGAGTGGGGGTATGACATATTAAATTTTCAGCTGTTGGGAAAGAAACTTTTGACCATTGGTAGAGAATTCATATCCTAATTCATTGCTTGATTGAGGAAACACATAGGCTTATATGAGCTTTTCATGCATGCTGTTAATTTTGTGGTAGTTTTCTCATCTTGATGCATTTATTGTTGCTATAGGAAAGTTGTAATTTCGGTTAGGGTAGATTTATCCGAATAATTGGCTTGTTTGAATGGATTGCTCTTTCTCAGGCTGAGCAAAGCTCCATTCATTCTTATAATATACTTTCTCCAATGAATTGCTGCGGGTTGTATCTTATTTTGGTTTACTTGGCGAAAGTAGATGTTGGAAAAAGCTTCTCACGTATCCTATTCTATTCCATATATTTGTAAAAGAGTAAGTTTAATACTATGCTAAATGCAAAAAATCTGATTTCTATTAATTTTAAATATCCTATGCTATTCCTGCACCCTTGTGAGAAGACAATCCAAATCATGCATGCTTCTTTGTTTGGTTATCTTTCATTGCATTGTTAGTGCTTCCTAAGTTAGTTCAGTGGATATTCGTATTTTGGTTTCATTGATTTCCTTTGTTATGCTAACTATAAGAGTTGGAATATTGGTTTCATATAGAATTCTTTGACTTGCTACTTAGTATTGATTTTGGTTTTTCATTTTATTCTTTACATCATCTAATACGCCTCACATGCTGATGCTTTTAGTTTTTGGAAAATGAATTTGAATCAAATAATGTTCAATTGACTACATAGGGCTCTTTCCCAGTTCCACCAAATGGATTTTCTCTATGTTTGTGTGCCACTTCAGAATTCAATGTTAATTTTTCCATGAAGGGATTCAATTATGTACCTTTGCTGGCCATTTTAGATTGTAAAAGTGTAGTAAGAGCCTAAGAGGTATGTATTTAGGACCTAGAAAAAGAAATATAAAATTTTGATATAATCAAGCTGAGAGGATTACATTATAGTGGTTACACATGTGTAGTGACTAGTGAGTAGTGAGTGGCATACAGTTCATAAACCTTTCAGCTTTTATTTTATGACACGGAGAAGCTGCACTCTACCTACAATCACTGTTGGTGTCATGGTTTGGAAAATCATTAAAGGCTTACGCCTTGACGCTTGCCTCGAATCAAGGTGCTTGTTGAAGGAGTCCAGCAACATTAATTTGTTATATTTTGAGAGGTTTCACCTCAATGCTTTCATAATCACGTTTCATAGCTGCTCAAGACCAAAAAAACCGTCCAAAAGTCAACTAGTTATTCATAAAAAGAGGCTGCTCAAACCCAAAACAAAGGCTTAAAGTCAGCTGCTTTTAATGCAGAAAGCAAAGGAGAAACATAGTTTTTGCAGAAAAGCAATAGAAAAAATTATCCCGTTGTTTTGAACTTCTTATATATATATATATATATATATATATATATATATATATATATATATATATATATATATATATATATATATATATATATATATATTTCCGGCCTTACATTCTTCATCAAAATACCCTTTTACCTATAAAAAAGTGATTTACTGGAAACACTTTCTAACTTTACAGAGAAAGGAAAAGGGAAGAGACCTACAATTAAGAAAATATTAGGGAGGATTGGAGTCTCAGTGGTGATATGACACATTTGGTTAGAGAGGGATAATAGAGTTTTTGAAGATACAGTAAATGCAAAGCTCTGGACGAAATGTGGGATAGAAACAACTTTAAACTTGCTCTGTGGTCTATTATTCAGAGTGCTTTTAGTTTCAGAGGCAGGTTTATTTCTGACATTTCTAGAAATTGGTATTATGTATTGCAATCCATCTCTGTAATCAGTCAGTTCTATGGATGTCTTGTTACTACTTTTGTTATAAACAATACATGTTTCTTCTCAAAGAACAAGCAAAATGAGATGAGGAAGGCGAATGGAACTAATGTGAATGTCTAGAAATTCATTATTATTTTTATTATTGTTTTTTTTTTTGGAACCCTATCAGTTTGTTTTGTATCTTTAGTTTTTTTAAATCATGAGCTTCATGTTGACACTTATGGTTCAAAACCGCTTTGAGGCTTATGCCTCACTTCATGGAAGAAAAAATGCTTGTTTTTTGTTTTTGTTTTAGTTTTACATACCCTGGCTGTGCTATAATAAGGTGTTCTAAAACTATAGTTTTGAGATTTGCAGAACATGAAAGTCACTTGTGCTGGAGTCGAAGTAATAGACTTGAAGTCTGGAGACCTTCGTTGGTGCTTGGATTTCAGAGATATGGCCTCCCCAGCCATAGTTTTTCTCACTGAAGCCTATGGGAGGAAAAATGTGGAGCATGGCGGGTTTGTTCTTTATTCTTTGTATGGAAGGAAATCTAAAGCCTTCCAGGCAGCTTCGGGTGCTTCAAATGCTGCTATTATATCGAATATAGTACGGATCACATGTTTTCTTCATGATGTTATTCTTATTAAATAAAGTCATCTTTGTATGATGTATTAAAGCATTAACTGTTAATATATTCGATACGGGGTAAAAGGGTTAGAGATCTATTGTGTGTAGTTTTAAATAGACATTAATGTTGCTACTGATAATTAATTCTCTTCTACTCAATTGATTTTATTTATACATCCTGATCCAGACTAAAACTGCAAATTCTATGGTTGGCGTGTCATTAGTTGTTGATAGTTCTCAATCACTTACCATTCCAGACTATGTAAAGCTAAGGGGTAAGCTTAATAATGAGTTAGCATGTTCAATCAAATTTTAGTTGACATGCATTTGATGTATATTTTTTTCTAACCCATGAAAATGTAGTTAAAGAAGCTGTGGGGGCGGAAGAGACTCCCCTTGGTGGTTGGGCTGTTACAAGGCTGCGAACTGCTGCTCATGGAATGCTACATTTTTCTGGGTTGAGTTTGGCACTTGGACCAAAAGGTGGACTTGGAGAATTGGGTGATGCTGTCTCTCGCCAGCTTATCCTCACCAAGGTTTCCCTAGTTGAAAGGCGCCCAGAAAACTATGAAGTAAGCTTTTTGTTTGAGTATGATGAGCCCTTCCGTTTTTATTGAAGTAATAGTCGGATACTTCTTGCATTCTTATGAAGAAAATCTGCCTACCATGTATAGATGTGCCAATATCACTCTCTCACCCCCAAGTAGATAAAAACTTCAAATTCATCTTCTTTTGTGAAGAAATATATTTTGTTTATTAAAAAATTAGGGATAAACATCACTAAATTGATTAAAAATTTGGATTACAAAACATAATACCAATTTCTAGAGACCCAGATATAGAAAACCCCCTGAAAGCATTATGACTAACATACAACAACACTACTGTAAATTTTATTCTATCCCATATCTCCTCTTGGGATTCACTTGTACTATAAAAAATCATTTTATTCCTCTCAACTTAAATCGCCAAATGTAACATCATAGTGAGACAGCAATGCTTCATAATGTTTTTCCTTTCTTGCTTATAGAAAGCATGGCTTACAATTCTCGAGCAAAGGACAATCTAAGAGTGTGTGATTTAGATCCTCTGAGGAGTTCCTGAATTAAACCCACCAACTTGCAATAAGATAACAATTAGGGTATTGTTTTTGAAAAAAATCACATGCAGACAGCTATTCCTAAACAATAAACCTAAAAAAATTGTTTTTTCTTCAGAACCAGAGCCTTCAAAACTAGTTTGAGACACGGGGCGTAACAGCATGTTAAGAATCAAGACATAAAGACATAAGATTTCACTGAAAAGGAACCTGATGGATCATCTGTCTATACCCTACAATCATCTCTATAATCCCTAATACTGGAAGATTATAATCATTCTATAGTTGTCTGAACCCATCGAGCTCCTTATCTTTAGATCTCTTTATTTAGAAATTTCCATGACAGAAGACAGGCATTCAAAATTCTACAAAACAATTGACAGTCTGATCATGAGCAGAGGACAAATTAAAACAAATATGGAAACCTATGCGAGAAGATAGATATAAGGTAATCACATCCTCACGAACAGATCCAAGTTGCCTTCTTACCTCAACCTCAACCGACCGAATAAAATCTGAATACACATGAGAAATGAATTTCCAAGGGCTTCAAAATGTTGTACGGACGACTAGTGCAGCATCTCTCCTATTCTCTGATAATCCATATTTGCTTCTTATTACTTTAGCCTATTGCGATTCTCTTTCCTCGTAGAATCGCCATTACCATTTTCCTAACAATGCTTTATTTATAAGGATAAGACCACCACCTATTCCCATCCCTCAAACATTTTAGGTTGTGATACTGTCTCTCACTCGGCCATGCCACTACATGATTACCACATCTTATTTCACACCTTCCCGCTGGAAGTTCCTCAACTTCTTTACTTTTACCTATTCAGACCCTAAATAAATACACATAGTATACTTGTAGCATTTTGAGAACGGAAAACATAATTTACTCAATTATTGTAATTGTTACATTTTTTGTTTTTGTTTTTGTGCTCTTGCATATTGTCATTTACCATCGCTTTCATTCTTTTGGTCTATCTACTTGAATAACAAAAACTTCTAGCTGTTGCCAAGTTGTTTGCTAGGCTGATAACTTCCGAGCTTTTTTTTTCTACTCTTTGTTCTGAATTTTTGTGCCTCTTTTTGGGAAAGTAAATGGGGCTTCCAATCTGAGTTTCACATTCCATTAAATAAATGCCCGAGATTGAAGCTAATCATAAATAAATCTGCTTTACTGAGTTATTCCGAATAAATGTAAAATCAGTGTTCTAAAAATCGGCCTAGGCGGCCGCCTAGGCGCTAGGCGGCAGCATACCTCTCCGTTTCAGTTCTGGACGGACTGATCTGTGCGGGTCTTGAGCAAGACGGGGTTTAGACCGCTTCTGAGCGGTCTAGAGGGTTCCTAGACGGCCCAGGCGGCTGCTAGGCGGACTATAAAATAAAATAAAAATTCTCACCATTCCACCCTCTCGCTGTTGTCTCTCTGCCGCGTTCCAGAAACTTTTTTTTCTTTCTTTTCCCTTTTGCTTTTCATTTTCCTCTTTCTACACTCAGTTCTAATGTAGGCTATGTTGACTTTTATTCTATACTACATTTCCTTTTATTTTCCTTACCCGTTTCATTTTCCTTTTCATATACCGTATTCCATTAATGATTAATTAAGTTTTCCTTTTTTCAATTTTTTTCCTTTTCTGCTTACTAACTAGTAGTATATTAAACTATATTATATTAAGATACTAATATTGTATAAACTATTTATCTTATTAAGAAATACTAATATCTTTGTGTAAAAAACAATTTATCTTATAAATGAATTTTCACATAAATAAATTAATATTTTGTTAAGTAAAATTGCTGAAAAAAGTTATAAATTATTAAATTTAATCATATTTTTATACATAAATATTAAAAAAATAATAAAAAAACTAAATCCGCCCAGATCCGCCTAAATCCGTCTAGGCACCCGCCTAGCCGTCTAGGTGCTAGGCCCCTGGTCACCGACCTGCTAGCGCCTAGCGTCTTTTAGAACATTGTGTAAAATGAGTTGG
Organism: Euphrasia confusa; assembly: GCA_954870475.1. Lineage (NCBI taxonomy): Eukaryota > Viridiplantae > Streptophyta > Magnoliopsida > Lamiales > Orobanchaceae > Euphrasia > Euphrasia confusa. The sequence continues at coordinate 216,792 of CATPAB010000004.1, read as the reverse complement.
GGAGCCATGTAGTTACTTGAGTTGCTTAATTTCCATATACTTTGCATCTATCATGCACCCATTATGTTTTCCAACTTTGGTATTTTATTAGGATGTACTGAGTATTTCATAAGTCATGCTTTGTTTCATTTATCTAATATAAGTGTGTTGGAAAATACTCATCATTAAGTGCTGGCTGGATTCTCAAATTGTGTGCGCAGGCTGTTATTGTGCGACCCTTATCTTCTGTTAGTGCTCTAGTTCGATTTGCGGAGGAGCCACAGGTGTTTGCTGTTGAATTTAATGACTGATGTCCTATTCATGTGAGTACACCTCGCTTATGAGAATCTGTCTTTTCTTGTGAAGGTGTAAGTCATTTGAGTATGTTTGTTGAACATGATTTACGGATGTTGATTACATGTGATTTTTATTTCAGGTGTATGCTAGCACCTCACGTGATAGCTTACTTGCAGCAGTTTTGGATGTTTTGCAAACTGAAGTAGGTAGATGTGTTTTCTGGTTAACTTTTAATTGAACAGCTGCTTCGAGTGTCTGTATGTTAATTCTTAGCGCGAAGTTGGTCTAAACAATTCTCAATTTGTTATTGATAGAAATGAGTTCTTATAATCATTTTTTTAAATCATACTAATGTTAGTTCTGTATGGTGTGATCTTGGCTTATACAGGGCCAATGTCCAGTGGCAGTACTACCAAGGCTTACACTGCCTGGTCATTGTATCAATCCTCCTTGCGGCAGAGTTACTTTACTGTATCCCCAATATCCTCAGCACCCTGTTGCCGACATAGGATTTTCAATGATGCATTTAAAACATTTGGCAGCTGCTGCAAAAGATGCTGTGGCTGAAGGCGGTTCAATTCCTGGTCATTTAGTGGAGTTCCCTCTAGTATTGAAGTACCTGAGGTGACTTTGATGGCCTTAATTACATTGCTTCCTGCAGCTCCTAATCTTTCTCCAGAATCTCTGCCCTTGCCACCACCTTCCCCTAAAGCAGCTCCTACTATAATCGGTTTTATTGCATGCTTACGGCGGTTGCTGGCTTCTAAAAGTGCTGCTTCACACATGATGTAATTTCCCGCTGCTGTTGGAAGAATTATGGGCCTTCTTAGAAATGGTTCTGAGGGAGTTTCAGCTGAAACAACTGGGCTTATTGCTATGCTTATTGGTGGTGGTGCAGAGTATACAAATATGTTATCTGATACTAAATGTGAACAACATGCGACAATCATGCACACCAAATCTGTGTTATTTGCTGAGCAGAGTAACCTAACTGTACTTGTTAACAGATTAAGGCCAATCTCTGTTTCACCATTGTTGTCAATGGCTGTTGTTGAAGTTCTTGAAGCAATGATATGCGAACCACACAGTGAAACAACCCAATATACAATTTTTGTTGAATTGCTACGCCTTGTAGCTGGTTTACGTCGTCGCTTGTTTGCATTGTTTGGTCATCCTTCTGAAAGTGTCCGAGAAACTGTGGCTGTAGTTATGCGTTCAATGGCGGAAGAGGATGCAGTTGCAGCAGAATCAATGCGAGATGCTTCTTTACGTGACGGTGCACTGCTGAGGCATTTGTTACATGCGTTTTACCTTCCTGCCGGTGAACGGCGCAATGTCAGCCGACAGCTTGTGGCTCTCTGGGCAGATTCCTATCAACCTGCTCTCAATTTGTTGTCTCGGGTTCTGCCACCAGGGCTGGTTGCATATTTGCATACACGATCTATTGGGTTTTCAGATGAAGATACATCTAACAAGGAAGTTTCCTTGATGAGTAGAAGACAGCGACGCTTACTTCAGCAGAGAAGAAATAGTTCGGTGAAAGGAATACCATCGCAAGGACATAACCAGGCTTCTGCTCCAGATCCCGATGGCAACCAAGCACAGCAGGCAACTATTGCAGTTGGAGGTTTAGATGGCTATCAAAACTCTGCAGGAGATCCAAACTCTGTGCACATTCCATCTCTTCAATCTTCTCTGATTCATGCTGGGGAAAACGTCTCTAATGGGCAGCTTCCCACTGTAGGTTTTCCCCCAAACTATCAGTCATCAGCCATACCTTCTCCAGATAAGCAAACATTTATTGCATGTGTGTCAATTGAAACAAATGCTACAAGCACCAGTGAGTCTGATGTTGGTGCATCAGCCTCCCAGAACCCAGGCCTCCCTGCCCCAGCCCAGGTGGTCATGGAGAATGAACCGGTGGGATGTGGAAGATTGCTATTAAATTGGCCTGATTTTTGGCGAGCATTTGGTCTTGATCACAACCGTGCAGACTTGATATGGAATGAACGTACTAGGCAGGAGTTAATGGAGTCTTTGCAGGCTGAAGTTCATAAAATTGACCTTGAGAAAGAACGGACTGAGGATATTGTGACTGGAGATTCACGTAAAGGAACTATAACAGGACAAGAAACTGCGCCACAAATTTCATGGAATTATACTGAATTTGCAGTTCGGTACCCTAGCTTGGGCAAAGAAGTATGTGTGGGTCAGTATTACCTTCGGCTGTTGCTTGAGAGTGGAGCTGGTGGTAGGGCACAGGACTTCCCACTGCGTGATCCTGTTGCATTTTTCAGAGCACTTTATCATCGGTTCCTATGTGATGCTGACACTGGTTTAACTTTAGATGGCGTTATTCCTGATGAAATGGGTCTCTCAGATGATTGGTGTGATATGGGACGATTAGATGGTTTCGGAGGAGGTGGAGGCTCCTCAGTCAGGGAACTTTGTGCAAGGGCTATGTCAATTGTGTATGAACAGCATTACAACTCCATAGGCCCATTTGAAGGCACAGCACATGTTACTGTACTTGTGGACAGAACAAATGATAGAGCATTAAGACACCGTCTTCTTTTCCTTTTGAAGGTGAATGATCACAATTCACTTTAAAATTCTTTTCCGTTTTCTACACAATTTAGAAAAAAAAAATCGAAATTACCAATATGATGATTGATGAATATAAATCCTTGAATATATAAGAGTGATGATAAGAAATAACATGTTACTTAATGAGTTAATGTTCAGGTCATGCTGGAACCTAATTTCATAATACTTAAAATTACGAAGATAGATAAAATCACTTAAAATTCTGAATATGACTCAGTTTTTAAAATTTTCTTCCTCGATTTAGATAAATCCAACGGAGGATTAGAATATATTTTTATTCTACTTGTTTTCAATAAAATTATTATGAATTATAATTTTCATTTTGCATTAATGTTAAATTATTCCAAATATTACGAGATGTTATTAAATTTTTGTTAAGCGCGCCTTCCCTCCTCTCTCTTCATTATACGGAGACTATTTGAGTACATATTTTTGTTAAGCACATTATTGGAGATGCTTTTATACATAAATTTTGCATTTAGTCATTCTGCATGCAAATGTTCTACCATATGTGCCGTAAATTAAGAAAAAATATACATAATTATAATGTAGTATATATATACAAATCTCTAACATGCAAGCAGATATATAGAATGAAACTAACATTATTTTAATAAATATAATTTTGTGCTTAATTGCTCTTCTGTTCCTGCACAGATTTTGATGAATGTTCTTTCAAATGTGGAGGCATGTGTGTTGGTTGGGGGATGTGTTTTGGTAGTTGATTTACTAACAGTAGTTCACGAAGCTTCGGAACGAACTGCTATACCTCTACAGTCTAACTTAATTGCTGCCACTGCTTTTATGGAACCCTTAAAGGAGTGGATGTTCGTAGGCAAGAGCAATGCACAAGTTGGGCCAGTGGAGAAGGATGCAATAAGAAGATTATGGTCAAATAAAGAGATCGATTGGACAACCAGATGCTGGGCACCTGGGATGGCAGACTGGAAGAGACTAAGAGACATACGTGAACTCCGATGGACTATGGCTCTTCGAGTTCCAGTTCTTACTTCTATCCAGGTATTGAATGTTTACAGAAATACCGTTCTTTTTTTCTTTTACTTTGTTATGTTGAGGGATTATTGGTTCTGTGTAGGTAAAATATGACTACAAGTTGTAGTTTTGATAGCATGCAGATATATTTTTGATAAATGGTAACTAACAACAGATATTCTTGTAAACAACAGTGTAGTCATAAAGGCAAGTCATTCTCCTTGTTTATATTATAGATATTTAGCTGAACAGAACCAAATTTGAGCGATATGGCTTGGTCCAAAATGTAATTCATGATTTAACCTGCATAAGCCAGTCCAAAGTAAATATGATTTATTCAAATATCGAAACACAAACAAACTATGAAGATCGTTATACACATCAAGCGTGTTGTAGTTTTTAGATTAAGATATTGGTAATTATTATTATCCACTATTTTAATGAGCTATGAAAATATACTTTTTGAGTGGTGGTGAATTTTGTCATTGATGTATCTAGAAATTGGCAATATGCAATGTAATCCGACTCTGTAATCAGTTGTAGTGAAGTCTATCCCTATGTTTGTTATTAAAATGTCTCTCATAAATAAAGAATTTTAACATTCATGTCTGAATAACTTGAGCGTCTTTAATCCAAGAACATACTCTTTGAAGTGACTATATGTACTTACTACAAGCTACGAAACAAACTACGACCATAAGCATCCAATTGAATTTTTGTTTCCCAACACTAGGTGTAGTCATTTCTGCATTGATAAAATGTAGTTTGGTCTTTGCATCACCTGGCATAGGTTCTTGTTCCCTCTTTAAGCTCATCATTGCTACATCAGCTTAATATACCTAATTCTGAATTAATTTGTGTCAATGGTACAAATAGCCTGACCTGGAGGTAGCTCTGTTGCAATGTTCCTAAATAACTGGACATTACCTGATTTCATTTCTCTTAAATGGATGGCTATATAGGTAGGAGAGGTGGCATTGTCTATATTACACAGCATGGTAGCTGCTCATTCAGATATAGATGATGCAGGAGAGATCGTTACACCAACTCCTGGAGTAAAAATGATCTTGTCAAGTTCGCGTTGTCTTCCACATATAGCTCAGGTGCTTTTACTTTTATTGTGTTTTCTTTTCCAAATTACACTAACTAATTTGATTTGCTTTATAAATTAACCCCCTTAACTACAGAAATTTCTATCATGCCACCTCTAACTGATTAATGATTATTATCAGCCAACGGAAAGCCGAAGGTGGCACCTTAAAAGTTTTCTTATAAGATTCGGGGTTAAGTAGAGAAACGTAATTTCACCTGGAGCATTGCTCCAGGAGTAGCATCTACAAAACCAGTTTTTCACCATTATTTTATTTTTGAATTCTTGAGAGGAATTGAAGCTCCGTTTTCTATCTGGCTATCTGCATTTTGTAATGAGTTCCTGCTTTTCCTGATTTTCTCCCTTTAGGTTACCATGCAAGGGTTGCAAGGCCCTCAGACTTGGAGGTTGCTGCTTCTCCTAAAGGGCCAGTGCATTCTGTATAGGCGCTATGGGAAAGTATTAACACCATTCAAATATGCTGGGTATCCAATGCTGTTGAATGCCATTACGGTGGACAACGAGGACAACAATTTTCTTTCCTCTGATCAAGCCCCTCTTCTAGTTGCAGCCTCGGAGCTTGTTTGTTTGACGTAAACTCATTGGACCTTCTGATTTCATGTCAGTGTTCTTCGTAAGTAGTAAGCTTACAAAGTTTACATTCTTTAATTATTCTCAGGTGTGAGTCCTCTTCGTTGAATGGTGAAGAACTTATTAGAGATGGTGGAATACCTCTTCTTGCTACTCTTCTATCTCGTTGCATGTGTGTCGTTCAAACAACATCTGCTAGTGAATCTTCTGCTACCATTGTTGCTAACATCATGAAAACATTTTCCGTTTTAAGCCAGTTTGAAAGTGCCAGATCTGACATGCTCAAGATTTTTGGATTAGTTGATGACATAGTTCACTGCACCGAGCTTGAGCTTGTAACCAAAGCTGTTGATGCTGCTTTGCAGACCATTGCTCATGTTTCTATTTCCGCTGAATTTCAGAATGCTTTATTGAAGGCTGGTGTGCTGTGGTAATTGACAATGTTACTTTCTTTCATTTTCTTAGTTTATATTTCTCGTTTGACATCTCTGCTTTTTGGTCTTTTTGTCCTGAATCTCATCCAACACATTTCTGTGTTTGTTTAGTTCTTCATCATTTCAACAAAAAAAAAAAATCATCTTAAATGTATTTGTGGCTTTCTATTCTTTATTGTGCATGAATTTACTTGCATTATCTCTGTCAGTGTCTGAACTTCTATAAAATATCAAAATGTATTGTGCTTGTGAACTTGCTATTTTATTTACCTTTTTTTTGGTATATATGAAAGAACCTTGTACTATTTGGATAAGCTGCTACATTTATTAAACCTTGTAATTACCACTCTTCCGATTCTACCAAATACTGTACCATGATGCATGAGCTCTCTCGATGAAAATTTGTTATTTGAATCCAAGTCTATTTTGGGAAGTTGTGGTTTTATGTTAACTTCTTGAATGGCAGGTACCTTATACCCTTGTTGCTTCAGTATGATTCTACAGCAGAGGAATCAGATAAGACTGATGCACATGGTGTTGGAACTAGCGTTCAAATAGCAAAAAATTTGCATGCTGTTCAAGCATCTTATGCCTTATCAAGGCTTAGTGGTTTGGACACCAGTGAATCCCAGACACCCTATAACCAGGATTCTGCTGATGCCCTTAGAGCTTTGCTGACCCCAAAACTTGCAAGCATGCTGAAAGATAAATTAGCCAAAGATCTCTTGTCTACATTAAATTCAAACTTGGAGTCTCCCGAGGTAAAATTTACAAATCTTGCTTTGAGAAAAATGTGAAATAAAATAAAAGATAAGAAACAACCATGGTTATCAAGGCGTCGATTAATCGTCGATTAAGCGCCCAGGCGCTATTCTGACTTCCACGTTTCTCGAACAATTGAATTCCACGATTTTTTTTTTTACTCGGGCCCAGATCCGAGATCTGCTCCGAACCCGGCCCAAAATCCGACCCCAACCCAACCCTTTGTTACCTGGACTCGTCGGAAACCGGTGACGACACTTACACAGTTACACGGGTGTGGGATCTGTGTCAGATCCGGTTAAAACTGACCGGAAATTAAGATAGAAAAAAACTGAAACCGAGGAAAAAAGCAGGAAAGAACAGAAAATTAGATCTGGACCGAAAACTGTAGAGAAAAGAAAATTAAGAAGAAGAAGAAGACATTTCTTTTCTCTCATAAGCTGTCGGCAATTTATTTGAGGGTTTTATATTAAAATGAGAGATGGAAAACGTTATACGTATTTTGAGGGAGGGTTTTTTTTCTAATTAAGGAAAACATTACCTATTTCTTCTTTACCAATCTCACACGTATTTTAACATTTTGAATTCTAACTTCTAAGGCTATTTTAAAGTACATTATTTTTTATTACTCCTTATTTTTTATACTACTTTTTAACTTATATAATATTGTGAAATATATATTTTAATTTATGAAATTAATTTTAGTAAATATACATAAAAAATGTATTGTCGCCTAAGTCGATTAATCAGAGCGATTAATCGATTAATCGATTCCACGGTAGTCACTCGCCTAATCTCGACTTGGCGCCTTGATAACCTTGGAAACAACAAGCCTAAAATATATGCCTTCAGAGCTTTTGTAAAAAATTCATGGTATTTCTATCATACTATCTCACATGGAACTAAATATTGTTTTGGTTTTATATACTAATTGGTATTGTTACTACTACATTCTAGATAAAAAGATGTTAACACACTCAATTGGAGTCTTTGACCTTCGATGCAGATAATATGGAACTCCTCGACTCGAGCTGAACTGTTTAATTTTTTGGAGCAGCAGCGTGCAAACCTTGATCATGATGGGTCATATGACCTGAAAGATTCACATTCCTTTGTTTATGAAGCATTGTCTAAGGAACTCTATATTGGCAATGTATATTTACGAGTCTATAATGATCAACCAGATTTTCAAATTACCGAACCTGAGGATTTTTGTCTTGCCCTCGTTGATTATATATCACATCTGGTGCATAGTCGACATGCCCCACGCGTGGAACACTTTAATGGTGATATGAAGCATGTATCATCTGTGGAGCAGCATTCTTCTGATGATCATTCCACACTAAACAATGGGAAAATCGAGGACAAGGAGGAATTTGAATTAATTACGAATCTTCAATATGGTCTAATTTCTCTTCAGGTACAAGAATAGCTGCTTTGCCGCTTTTGCAACATTTATGGTGACTCACCCTGGGGAGCGTCAACTCTCTTCGTGAATAAGAAGAAGAAGGAATATGGGTCACTTCGCATGTGTGACGATTTCAAGAAGCTGAATTGACTCACAGTAAATTATAAGTACTCATGTCCAAGAAATGAAGATTTGTTCGACCAACTGCAAAGTGCAGGTCCTTAAATGAAGTTAAGATTGGGATATCATCACTTAAGAATTTAAAAGAGTGACATTCTAAAATTAATATTAAGGACTCGTTATAGACACTACGAGTTCGTAGTAATGTCGTTTGAGTTGAGTTAAGCACCAACCTTTTTATGGACTTCATGAACAGAGTGTTTCATTTGCATTCTTAATTACTCGAAATTCTCAACGAACACGAAGTTCAGCTACACATTATATTGGAGAAGCTTCGTACACAGAAGTTGTACACGAAATTCGAAAAGTGTGAATTTTGGATAGGCAAAGTGGCATCCTTTGTTCATATACTTTTCACTCAAGGGATCGAAGTAGATCCTTTTAAGATCAAAGCCGTGAGTGAATAGTCTACTCCCACAAATGCAGGCAAAGAACAAAGTTTATTGGGTTTGACAGGTTATTATCAAAATTTTATTTAGGGATTTAAAAAAAAAAAGTTAAACCAATTACTCGATTAACAAGAAAGAATGAAAATTTCGTCTGGACTACAAATATAAGGAAATCTTTTTCTAAGCTGAATGAGGAAGCTCACTACAGCACAACACCAATATTGAGAGTACCTGATCCTATAGAATATTTTGCTAACTAGAAGAGTTATGCATTCGAGTTTGGTCTAAGTTGTCTCCTGATGCAACATGGGAAGGATGTTGCTTAGGATTCAAGACGACTTAAACTTCATGAGATAACATATCCAACGTACCATATATAATTGTTTGTAGTGGTGCATGCCTTAAAGATCTGGCAACACTACTTGCACGGAAGCAATAGATTTGCACCGACCATACTAGATTGAAGTATTTATTTACTTGTGAAGAACTTAGCACGAGCCACAAAAGATTGTTGGAATTCGTAAAAGATTATGGCTTCATCATAAGTTATCAACCACGTAAAGCTAATGTGGTGAAAAGTATCTGGATTCGAATAAGGTAAGTTGACATACATTCCTTACGATCTAGATAGATTAATAAAAGAATTTGCTAAGATTCATTACGATCTAGATAGATTAATAAAAGAATTTGCTAAGATGCATATTCTGATGTTGTGGCCAACAAAAATCTAGTGTTAACCTCAATAACACTACAATCGCCTTCAAGAGAGACAATCGAAGAAGCTCAATCCAAAGATGTATTTTTGAAGAAAATACGAAACAGAGCTCAAAGAAAGGATATCGACGGTTTATAATTACAAGCGATGACCCCTTAATTTACTAAGGAATAATTTGAGTTTTTAAAGATGAGAACCTAAGGGAAACAATGATTAGTGAAGCTCATTGAACTCCCTACACTTCACATCCCAATGGGAATAAAATGTATTAAGATTGTGATTCATGTTCTGGTGAAGAGCTTTGACGAAGGACATTACATCTTTCATAAAGAGATGTGTAGGCTGTCAAAAAGTTAATACCGAACACCAACGACCATCAATCTTTTTGGTACGACCGTTGGAAATACCCAAATAGAAGTGGGAACACAGTACAATGAACTTTTAGCAGGTTTACTATGGTCAACCAAGAGTAATAAGGTTGTTGGGTTATCTTTAACCAATAACCGAAGTCGAATTGATTTTTGCCAATCAAAATGACTTTCATTATGGAACCATACGCTCAGACCTACATTAGAGAGATTTTCAAGTTACACGAGGTACTGGTTTCTATAGTATCTGACCGAAATATACTTTTGACCTTGAACATTTGGAAAAGTTTGCAGAACGCACTATGATCAAAGTTAAGGTTTAATACGGCCTACCTCAAACAGATGGACAATTTCAAAGGACGATTAAAATATTGAAAGATATGTTGAGAACGTGCGTCCTCGACCTAGGTACTTAATAGGAGACACTTCTACTTGACTTCGCATATAATATCATTTATCAATCAACTATTGATATGACCCCTTATCAAGATTTGTATGGGAGAAAGTGTAGGTCTCCCATACACTACAATGAGATAAGTGAGAGGAATTGTGTTTCGTACCTGAGTTAGTCTAAACGGATTGTTTAACATATTGAGACCATTTCAAATTGGATTAAAGACAGGAGCCTTATGCCGCTCGTCGAAGGAAAGAGTTAAACTTTGAGGTTGGAGATAAAGTCTTTCTAAAGGTAACACCAATTAAAAGGAATTTTAAGATTTGATGAGAAAGAAAATTAAAATGAAGTTTTATTGGACCATTCAAAATTCCCAAAAAGAGTTGAAGACTGGCGTATGAATTAGCTTTACCTCCAAACGTGTCAGTAGTACATAATGCTTTTCTCGTATCCATGCTAAGAAAATGTGTGCATGACCCAAGTCATGTTACAAGAAACTAGATGCCCATAAACACTTCACATCCGAGAAAAACTCCAGACGTCATTCTAAACCGAAAGATTCGTCAATTAAAGAATAAAGACGTTGTCTTAATCAAAGTACATTGGGAACCTCACAAAGAAGTCACGAGGATCACGAGTAAGAATGTCGCCTAAACTATCCAAATCTTTTCGATGGAGGTAAGTAATAGAATTTCGAGGACGAAATTATTTTTTGAGGGGAGTAGTATTGTAATACCCACGTTTAATTTTTCGAAACCATTTAATATAATAAAAATATATATACACACGTTAAATTTAAAATACTAAGTATTTAGTTACTTAACATGAATTTAATTGATTAAAATACTTTCATTAAATTTTATGAGATATACTAGTACATTATACTTGGAGAGTAGTACTACTATAATGTTTTTCTTAGAAGATGCTACATTATGATAGGTGTGTAATAGGTAAAGGGGTGATTAAACATATGTAGGGAAAATATTTTAACATGTCTTCTTCCATGCCATGTTGATAGGTGTGTAATAGGTAAAGGGGTGATTAAACATATGTAGGGAAAATATTTTAACATGTCTTCTTCCATGCCATGTTGATAGGTGTGTAATAGGTAAAGGGGTGATTAAACATATGTAGGGAAAATATTTTAACATGTCTTCTTCCATGCAATGTGCTCTCTCTCTCTCTCTCATCCCATGTGATAGTATAATGTGTTAGGGAGATACGGTAAGATTTCTTTAGATTTGATAAGATTCACACGTCGGTATAATTGAGCCTATAAATACCGTCTCATTATTTGATCATTTCACACCAAAATAAATTCTCTCATTCCTCCTCCATTTCTTATCTCTTAAGCCCACGGTAAATCCAAAAATAATGCATATTTACATGTAGAAATTTATACATACACTTCCTTTTGTTGATTTAAATAAAACACTAAGCTTACATCAAGCTCTACTTCATCCTATGTCCACCTAGAAAACCCTTTCGTTTTGGTCGTCTATGACCCGAAACCATGTTCATATGTCAATCTTCTTCCACCCTCTTCGAGAACCCGTATACTCCCCGACGAACCGGACCCATGGATCCCCTTGTTCAAGACCATCCCTGAACCCGAACCGCTGCTCGAACACCATCTGAACCATGGACCCCCAAGACAAATGTCGAACTTCTCGACTAACATATAAGACCTCACAATCAGCCCGTACGTGGACCTAATCATTTTCGTAAAATCCACTGAACCACCCCATACCACCTACGGAATTATCGACACCCAGATGCTTCGGTCGAACCATCCCCACAAATCTCCTTTTAGACAATTAGACCATCCGATCAGCCCGTATATGAGCCGAAACCTATCCGTAAGTCACTCGTACCATCCCCACAAACTCAGCTCTGTCGGAGACCCTTCCCTCATGATCGAGAAAGCCGTTCGAGTGCATCTCATTGACCACCTTCATTTCCACCATAGCTGCCATTATTGAAGCCCCGACTCAACTGTCGCCGCCACTGGACATCACTTCACCAGAGTCCCGAAACGATCCTCCTCAGGCCAAAGTCGAAACCCCACTCCCTGCTCCTTCACCCGAGATGCCGTCCAGTAGCCGAACGTGTGCAAGCGTCGAGCACCGTCGTAGACCCGCCGTTGTTCTCATTGAACACACGGCTGACCACCGTGACTGCCATCATCAACCATACCCCTCCTCCTCCACCGCGTCAAATTCTCTGTCCAAATCGCCAATTATCGCCGGCAATCGGAATCCGTCGGCCCTCTTCCGTAATGTCGCCGTTACCGATTTCATTCAAAGCCCTTGTCGTCAACACTCCAAAGTTTTCCCAAATTCTTTCTCTCACAGTCGATAAAGAAGGAAAATGACCGTTGGTCCCTGACCCCATTTCTTATCTTGTTCCGCTACCTTCTCCCCTCTTCACAAATCTCTTCCCAAATGAGAACTGAAATTAGGGATTTTGCTGGCTTCGTTCCTCTTCCCACAATGAAAGATGGGCCATTTACTCTAAGCCCAAATCTCCTAAATCTCCCGAGCCCACATGCCCCAATTCCTCAAAGCTCATTTTTTCTACCAAGGCCCATTTAAACATATACGTTCCTACTCCATACAGTTTATATATAATAGTGTAACACCCGTGCGATGCCCGGGATATGACGTTTCGTGTTTGGTTTTTTAATGTGCCCTTGATCTTGCGGTGTTCGTGATTTTACGTACATAGCTCTCTACAATATCGTTTAAAACAATTTGTTTTCGTTTAAAACATACATTACAATGATTAAACCATGTATAATTTATAATATAAAGAGGAATATAGCAAAAAAATACATACCTTAACCTGCAAAATTAAGATACGAACATGAAATGACTAAAAATGATTAAAACATGTACATACATACATTAAACCTGCAAAAAATATTTATTAAGAACATAAAAATGATTAAACCATGTAAAATTTATAAAATAAAGAGGAATATAATTGAAAGGCAGAATTCAAAACTTTTATTACAAATTTTGAAAGACTTCCTTAAACACCACATTATTTGTTTTGTTTGTAAGTTTACCATTCTCGTCACAACACAAAATTTTTAACCTGCTTCTATTCGTCACCCTTGAAACAGCAACGTACAGTTGCCCATGAGTGAAAACCGGTTTCTTCAAAAACACACCAACATCTGTCAACGATTGACCTTGGCTTTTATTGATCGTCATTGCATACGATATCATCAACGGGAATTGTCTTCGTTGAAATTTAAAAGGAATCCTCAAATCAGAAGGACAAAGCGTCATCCTGGGAATATACACAATTTCATTCGCATTTTTGCCTCCCAAGACTCGAGCCTCTATAACATAAGTCCCAAGTTTGGTTACGACCAATCGAGTTCCATTGCACAGTCCTGCCGAGTGATCCATGTTTCTTATCAACATCACCGGAACACCAACCTAAACAAAAAAAAAAAAATATAGTAAACATCAATAACTAAACATCATGTTCATATGCATAGAGCATAAACAATAAATAAAATAATGAACTATTTAGCGAAAAGGGTATTATAGTTTATAATATTTTAAGTTTTACTGCATAAATTATCTCTTACAATTTAATGTTTCATTTGTTTAGATTTTTTATTAATAAAAGTACTTAAAGATTATAATTATAAAATGGTGTAATAACTGCTTACCTAATATAATAAATATTAATTAATAACCACCGTGTAAATTAACAAAATTCAAATAAAATTATATAATCTGCTTATATTGATAATTAGGAAAAATTGAGTCCTTTAATTTTAATGAAACTTTAAAATCTCCCCTCTATCCAAAATCACCCTAAAATAATCTACATTTTAATTTCATGAAGAAGATACCATTTAATATAAACATTAAGGAGCATAACATCCATTTATATTTTATATTACGAACAAACATAAAAACTTTACAAATAAGATAGAAATAACCTTTAACTTCAACTGATGATTGGGCAACCCTGAGCATTTGATGGTATTCAAGAATTCAACGGAATGCATGTTTGCAAACATATTCTCTGCACCCTCAGACTTTTCAATCGAATCAGCACTAAGATATATTCTTTCATCCGTAGAGTGCATCGCAACCATCTAATCGTTAATAGAATCAACTTCTTCCAAAGTCGGAGCCAAAATGGCCCTACCTTGTAAGAATTCAACGTCTCCAATATGATTTGAGAAATCCGGATATATTGCATCAACCATTGAACCGATGAAATCATCGGAAGACGTTATGAGAAGATCATTGGGAATTTCTACAACAGCAAACCCATCATTGTCGTCTCCTATAGTTCCATTCCCAATCGAAGACATCCAATTAGAGAATTCTCTTAAAGTAATTAAATCATTTTCGTCCACAAAATTCTGCAATCTCATATTAGTCGTCAACCTCAAGACTTTGCATTCTCTCCAAATGTTGGAGGAATTAATCGTCGCATGAACAATATCCTGTCTCGTACCTTTAGCAATTACCGGCAAAATTTGGCGGAAATCCCCTCCAAATACAATAACATTTCCCCCAAAGGGCTTTTCAACAGCCCGCGGATCAAAACTTCGCATAATATCACGCATTGTTCGATCAAGTGCTTCAAAACAATGCCTACAAAATTATACAAAGTCAACTTCAGTTAGATAATTTTCAGCAAAAAAAAAAAAAAAAAAAAGAAAATGTGAAATACAAAACCTGAGAATGAGAGGCGTTTTATTACCTATGCGTCATGGGAGCTTCGTCCCATATAATCATTTTAGCTTGTTGAATCAACTCAGCGAGTTCGGTTCTCTTGCTTATATTGCAGGTTGAATCATCGGTTAAGTTCAAAGGAATTGAAAATTTTGAATGAGCTGTCCTGCCTCCGGGTAAGAGAAGAGAAGCTATTCCGCTAGAAGCAACATTCAACACAATATGTCCCATTGAACGAACAGCGGCAGAGAGAGTGTTCCAAACAAATGTCTTGCCGGTTCCTCCATAACCATATAGAAAGAAAATTTGTCCTTTGTTTTCGTGGAAAGCAGACATTATCGATTCATATGCTTGCCTTTGATCACGATTAAGCATTCCGATCAGCTTGACGTGCTCTTCTGTAAGTATTTTTCGATCGTAATTCAGCTCTTCCGCTATAAGGCGATTTCTACCAATAGCTTCATCGTGCTGCGGATACGGCATCTTGGGATAATCTAAACGGGTTTTCCCTTTTCTTTGCATTACATCTTCAATTTCCCTCAAGCACAAATTTTTAATTTGATCGTCACTGAGAATCAAATCTGTAAAAAAAGAGAACAAATAAAAAATCACAATTTTTAATTTGATTGTCGCTGAGAATTAAATCTGTAAAAAAAGAGAAGAAATAAAAAATCATATCAAGGACTCTTAGACCCGATGTATAGTGCATTTACGTCGTCGACACAGAAATAAACTGTAAAAAATGAATTGGAGATGTTAATAATCATACCAGGGCGTTCCAAACGAATACGATATTTATTTAAGATGTCTGGTATGAGTAGATGGCTGCAACTTTCCCAAAGAATCTCTGGCCGACTGACAGAATCAGAAGTAATCAAATTCACAAATAAAGATCGAAGCATTGTTTCTGAACCCCAAACTGCAGCTTCTTCAATGGCTTTAACAAATTCATTATCGTCATCAATCAAACCACGGGCGAAACAGGTTTCTCTAAAGGTTTCATATCGTATCCCGTTATAACGATAAATATCATCATACGATTCACAACCTTTCACAACATTCAGCAGAAGTCGCATATAATACAACTCCCCCCTGCCTGGATGTACATAGTTCAATCTCCCTAGAGCAACTCTTCTCTTCCTTGGCCGCCAAGCATGTTCCTTCTCATCCCAAACGAATTTCATAGGAAACTCAGCGTAAGTTATCTCTTTCGCTCCTGGAAATTTAATGTTTGCAATCATCCAAGCTGTAAACATAGTCTCTTTACCCGCTGCTCTGGTCACAACATTCGTAACAGACGACCCATCCCTAAATACAACAACCTGCTCGTTAGGCAGATGAAATTTCAATCTCACAACGTTAGGCTGGTTGAAATGAATTTCATATCCATATAACCGCCACACCGCTTCCGACGCAGATACGTATCTGCAATCTAAATATTGCTTTATTTCATCAATAATTCTATTTCCAGCAGCGTCATTGTGAGACTGATAAAAAACGGCAGTTGCTCGATCGTGTCCTTTGTGAACGTACTTGAACAAATATTTAATAGACCGCGAACGATTACACCACTCCACGTTAATATGGGATCTATATTTTTTCAGGAGATAAGGGTTATGGGGAACAACAGACCTGAAAAAAATATGAACCCAATGAGATTATTAGAAAATGAATTTTATACAATGGCATTCTGGAAGAAGTATTCAAAGATGAATTTTATTTTTTATTATCTAAGCATAAATAAAACGAAACATCCTAAAAGCATACCTATTGTCAAGTTCAATTCCTCCCTTTAATATTGTCCTGCCATCATCCCTTCTTTTGTAAACGACAAAGCCATCATTATCTACCGTTGTGCGATCAACGTATTTCTTAGGGAATTTTTTTGTACATCGACATCCATCCATGCACGGTGATTTTTTATTTGCTACGCCACACGGACCATGAATCATGAACTCACTGACCGCGTCATAATATTCCGGATCTTCCTTGCAATCAGGAATCTCCGCAGATATAATACTGTCGACGACACCTGGAGTTGCTGTTTGGGGGAAATTTTTTATGAACAGTAGAATATGAGCATGCGACATTCCACGTTTCTGAAACTCAATAGTATAAACAACTGAAAATAAGAATAAAAAACAATGAGAATTTAAAACTTTAAACTAATTAAATAAGAGCAGTTGAAAATTAAAAATAGATAAAGGATGCACTAACTCGCAGATAACTCCCCAAACAGATTTCCCTGACGAAGATCTCTCAACATGTTGTCTAACTTAGTGTGGAACATTCGAGAAAGAATATCCGGTCGATCATTTGCAGTCAATCCTCTTTCTTTACAATACCTCTCTATTTCATCCCACTTCGGATTACATGTGAGAGTAATAAACAAATTTGGATATCCTACCCACCTACATACAGCCATTGCGTCATGATAATTTTGTATCATGAATCGGGCACCACCAACGAAAGAAGAAGGCAAAATAATCCTTTTACCAGTTTCTGCCAGGTTAGTCTCTCCACTAATTAATGCTTCGCCCAACGCAGCGTAAGAGTCACATCTGAAATCCTGCTGATGATTTTTTATGTAAGTAATTCTGTACGACTCAACCATCGTATAAGCGTCAACCAAGAATTGTTGAAATAAACGTCGTCCAAAAAGAATATGAGGAGATTCAGTATCCCTCTCCTGCAGCATGTAGGAGAAGTACTCTTTCATTGAAACCTTTTTTTTTTAACTTCTTTACTCCTAGTCGTTTTACGATGAGGAACGTCATCTCTAAATCCATCTTCTCCGTACAAATATAGCAACGGATACTGGAGCGGCAAATACGACACATGCAACTCATTTATGCGCTGTAAAGTCTTTGATCGAGTTTCAATAATAATATCCCTGTGATCCTCCAGGTTATCAACATCTCCAACAATTAAAGCCGCCACCTCCGAAACAGTTGGCAAATTGTATCTTTGACCATCAGAACTCCTTCGGCAAATCAACCTCAGTTTAATGTCATCTTCAGTGAACTAATTTTCTCTATGTTCACGTATCTTTTCCCCGGCATAGCGAAACCAAAGAACCAACATATTATTCTCATTCAGTACGTTCTTGAGAACAGAGACGATCTCGGCATGAAACTCAGCATCTTGTAGTTGAGCCTGTTTGTCCGCAGCATTACTGTTAAACAGACAATGCGATATTAATTAAATTTATCAGAATTTAAATAAAAAAAATAAAAACTGCAATCTCGATGCAAATAATTGAATACCATAAATTAATCAAAACATCTAACCTTACGGAATTAATCCTGTTTACTACTTCATTTTCAGTGTCGTAGATGTACAGTTGAGCAAACATAGCTCTATCGCTTCGGGTTGGGAGTAAACTACCAATCAAATGATAATTATCGCCATTTAATCTGAAAATAGGAGCTGCCCTTCCGTCCTTAAATGACCTGTCGATCTTCCCTCCCATTGAAGTGAAAGAAAAGATCATATTGTACATTCGCATTGACTTTTGAAATTTTTTACTCATCGGACCTTTTCCGTACAATAAATCTTTGTACTTTTGCGGAGGGTCCATGATGGCTGGTAACTTAATTTTACCTGAGTACCAAAAAAACAGTTGTTTAACTACCCTAATACTGTATATAAATAAAACAAATTATCTACCAAAAAAAAATATCATTATGAATACACAACTGACATAAAATATAATAACAAATACTAACCATGAACGCAGCACAAATTATACTTTGGAAGTCCTGAAATATTTCTGGCCTTTTCTATTCTCTCATCTCTCCAGAATTTAGCACCACAATGAATACATTTCCAAACCGGATCGCCAATGTCGTGATAACCTTAAAAGAAATGAAAATTTTAAAACTTTTATTAATTCATACTTATTACAAAGTAAATTAAAAATAATGCATGCCGCCGAAAAAGATTAACCTGCATATTTTGCATTCTCCTTAGAAAGTCCTTGATTATTCGATGCGCAAGCACTTGGCTGATTTTCTTTTCCATTCCGCTTTGGAGCTCCGATTGTTCTATTTACTACTGAAGGGACTACATTATTCTGAATTGGAGCATTTGAAGTTGATCCTTCGCATGTCGCCATACCACTATTTATCAAAATTGAACTTTGACCACTCTCAACAATAGGAGATTTATTAGTAGATCCGCCTAATGAAATCATAAAATGTTATCAGTGATGTATTCTTCGATAATAATATAAAGGTTAAAATTTTTGAAATAGATCTGCAGACTACATTGAACTTGTACGCAATCGAATGGTTTACTCAAATCGACAATCTTGATCCGTCGTATATTCTGATCGGTAGTAACTGATAAAGGAGGGTTGATCGACGAACATGCATTCACGGTAGACGACTCTAAAATAAAACCATCTGATTGTAGATAGATAAAAAAAACATAAAAAGATTTAACGAAACACGTTGATCCTATGAAAATATAACTTGTAAAATAAAATATATTTATTGTTTATTAAAAACATTGCTCGAAAATAATAAGATTACCGAAAGAGTTCGTTGTAGACCGAGCTTTCTTCGTATTTTCCGCAAGGTTGGAAATATTATCTTTCCGTATGAGAATTAGTGAGAAATTATTATCGACTTTTCAAAATATACAGTTCTCAAACACATTGGAATGATACAGAAGAACTTTTGTTGAAAATTCTTAACTCGCTTTCTCACCTGATTTTTTTTTCCTCTTGGGTGACATTGATATCAAGAACTTGATATATATATTACCGTTAAATAAGAAATCGTGAGAAAATAATCAATCAGAATGTATATAAATTTATCTCTGTATGTATAAAACATGCATGGCAAAATAAGAAAATAAATAAATCCATAATAAGAAATATTTAGAATCAATTAGGTTTCTTCCCTACCACGTGATGCTTTGAAGTCGTGTTCTTGACCAGCACACAATGCTTTGGTGTTGTTTTCTTGACCAGCACCTGATGCCCTTGACAACATTTGCAATTCATTCATCATATATATATAATAGCTAGGAAAAATATGTAAAGGTTTTAATATTAATAATGATTAGGAAACATAACTTGTGGGAAAGAATAACGTAATTGCGTATGGTATTCACCTTTCCCTCTAAAGGGGATAAACCATACCATGCGCATGGAGTTAATTATTTTTAGCATAAATTACTATTTAATATATATTTGGTATTATATATTATATTAATGTATTTGGTATTCATTTATTATTTTTTTTTTGTTATTCATTTTCTTTAAAAAAATATCAATGAAAAACAATACAATTAATATAAACATATTAGGAAAAGAATATATAGAAAATATTAGAAAGATATTATATAATGATTATTTCGAAATATAAAACGTATATTAATTTTATTATTAAAGGGTAGAATTATTAAATAAAAATTTAATTTAAGAATTTTATTAATTTGAATATGAATTATAATACTAAAATAAAATGAAGATTAAATTTATCATCATTACTTAATTTAAGTACCCATAAGTAAATAGTGATAATAGAGAGTACTAAATATTCAGAATTACAAAAATAAATATTGTTCAAAACTAAAAAGATTAAAAGATAATACTAAATAGAAATATTATAATTTAAAAAGAAGCTGCTGTTTTCGAAACAATGTTCCTCGTGGCATCTGAAGAAAGAGATTCATCTTTGAAAAAGAGGTGCTTGTTCATGTCGATAAGAAAACGATCAGTGGATAACTCATCAACAACATAAGCAAATTTAGATTCTTCAACTTGGCTGGAAGGAACAACGACATTGAACAAAATTTCTTTTCCAATAAGATTGATGATTGGTTCTGGAAGAATACGTATAAGACTAATTTCTAAGCGAACGCAATTGCCATCAACTTCTTTAAATGTATCCTGCAAAGATGACAAATATTTAATTATGAAAAAATCATTTTGAATATATTGTAAAATAATGATATTTATAGAATCAAATTTTTTAATTAATCATCATTTTATAATCAAAAATATTTATATAAATAAGAAATAATATTACCAGAACCATCTTCTGAAAAGCTTCTTGAGCAGTTTTACCAAGAAGCTGCATAGCAACTTGATCCAACAAACGCAACATTACAATATCGCGGCCATCAGTAACACGAATGAAGATATCGTACTTTGCGTTTTTAATAAGATACTCATCACAGCCATGGCAAACCAAACTGGAATCATTAGCAGGAGGATATTCATTGCAATCAAAACAAAATGTATAAAACCAATCTCTTGTGCTAACAATTTCAGTTATCCATCCAACACTCCAAATATTACTTGACTACAAAAAAAAAAAAGAATTTAATTAAATAAAATTGAACTTTAAATAAAATAGACATATACATAAATTAATTAAGGAACATATGCATAATACCTCTAAATACTTCGGAATATCAGAGAGGTTCACAACTTTAGTAGAAGTAATCCGCAAATCATGAGCAGCTCTGATAAAACTAAGACATGGAAACCGAGACATAGAAAAGTTGAAGACAATTGAATACAGAACACTGAAATTGAATTTTTTTGAGAGAAGGATGAGGATGAGAATAGAGGAAAATGGTATTATAAAAAGATATAGAGATAATGATAATCCTTTTGAGGAAACGTACATCATCATTTTTCTTTGGTTGAAATATCAATGCTTATAATTATTACTTAAAAATAAAAATGAAATATCAATGCTTATAATTATTACTTAAAAATAAAAATATAAAAATTTTTTGGTCTAGGATAATTTTGGCAGATTTAATATGCATTTCTGGAAAAAATAATTCAACAACACAAACAATTAAATCACACTGCAAATTAAACAACGAAAGCTGCTACTTCTTCAAAAGATATTTCATAATATCAAAACCAACGTTTCCACGTGCTGAAACACTTAAACTTCAAAATAGAAAATAGTACCCGCAAAACACCAAAAGGATTCCAAACAGAATTTTGTAGCAGCACAACAAAAAAAGGAAACACAATAATAAAGTCTGAAGCATAAACACATAACACAAAATGAGAAAACATTGACGGAGAACACATTCTTCCATCAACTTTATTTTTCAGTCTTGATGATCTTAGAAGTTACCGATCCCGCTGAATCCTGTAAAGCACACTGCAAATTCCTTTTCGTAATCTTCTTAGTTTCAGGGGTTTTGAAGCCTTCATCCGAGTTGACAACTTCTTTACCCTTGGGGGTGACTGATTCAGCAACAACATCATCAAGAGGACACCAACCGAAAGGAAGAACTCCATGGTTGAATTTTTTATGCTTCATGATCATTTCCATATCATCGGAGAATTTCTCAACAACATACACAGGGTCGCTCCCTTCAATATGCTTCAACCCAACACTGACCTTGAACATAAATTCCTTTCCAATCAATTTGTCAACAGGCTCGGGGAGATCAACTTTAGCAACATCATTTATACCACCTCCAACATTTTTGTTTAGAAAATCCTGAAATACACAAAGAAATATAAAGTATACATTAACATCCATGCCATTAAGAAAAAAAAATCTGTAATATATTTTCGAATGTATAACACAAAAAACAAAAATCTTACCTTACTGGACAAAAATCTTACCTTAGTGATACCACCCAAAACCTCCGGAGCAGTTTTTCCAATTAACAACGTAGAAATTTCATTCCACAGCAAGAACTCAGCATTACCGGAACCATCAACCACATTAATATGTATTTTATAACGTTGACATCCAAGAACAAAATCATCACACGAACCACAGTACAACTTGTTTTCTTTATCTACAACCTTTTTTTGCACTTAAGGCAAGACGTATAAAACCAAGCTTTCTCATATAAAACCTCGGCAACAGATGCCACAACCCAAGCCTTCAAAACCTAAACATGATGAATTCGGTATAAAAATTTAAATAAAAAATTCAGTTCACACAAATAAAGTATTAAATAAATAAATGTTAAATAAATGCTATAATTAAAATAATAGACAACAAACTAACCACTTCACAATTCTTCAAGTCATGGAGAGTTAAGTAGACAGTAGAAGGGTTCTGCAACTCATCCTTTACACTGACAAAAGATGCACTTGATATTTTTGAACCATCGAAAGAACTTGTCACAGCATTATTTGGCAACCTGTTTATTATAAATTCCAACACGATTGTCAGTATTCTGAATTATTTATAGCATTGATGAAAAAAACACAGTATTACCTGCTCTTGTACTCAACAATCTCTTCCAAATTTTGATCAACAATAACTTTAGTAGCATGAAAAGTATTTGAAACTCCAATCGCCCCTTCAACAAATATACAACACATTTTTTAAATATTCATTAAGCTGGAATTATAAGTAATGATATAAATCAATATTTATTCGAGTAATTTCTTTACCTCTAAATTTCCTTGCTCTGCACAACTGTATAACCACTACTTGGTTATCTTTGTTTGTTCTCAACTCTTCAACAAATTCTTTCAACTCATGGCAATAGGGTTCCCACAGAACGCACTCAATTTTCAGCTCTCTGTTAATTCAATGATTAATATTTAGTATTCGTGAAATTAACTTTTAAAAAACAAATACAAAACGTACTGGTGATCTTGAAGCAAGAACTGAATGCTCTTGTTGCCTTTGACAGACGTATCGGTCTTCAACCTTGAGTCATTAATATCAGCGATAGTGCCAATTACATCTTGCATGAACACATAGTCAGATGTTTATATCAATTTAACGCAAGAAAAGAATAAGAAAATATATAATGATAAACATATTAAGATATAAAATACAAAAATACCAAATAAACCATCATCATCCTTTAGAGAGCCACTTAGAATTTCCAAATAATCTTTGAACTGGAAAATGGACTTGGGAAATTTGTTGTTCATGTTTGAACCAACGTATGTATTTCCATGGAACACAATCCTATATGCAAAATCCGCAACAGTTTAGTTCTTTGGCCTATCAACAACGGAGAACTGATGGACAGTAACAATATCTCCTTCATTGCACAAATCCTGGAATTTAGGTATGAGCATCTTTTTAACAATTGCATGAATTCTAGTTCCCTGCCAAAAGTCGAATGAAAAATACATAAGTATATGTATATTTTTAACTGCAATTAAGATAATTGAAAAATACGTAAGACACTAAAAAACCTGAATATCAACAAACAAAAACTCCAAGGTTTCTGAAATTTTTCCATTGCCCGTCGTCTTCCACTTCCTACAAATTCGAACTTGTATCTTCCAATCCATTCTATCCTTGTTAATGTCAGAGAGAGGAGTAAAGTGTTTCAACGAACGGAAATTGTCAGCCATTCTATCTCAATATATTTTTCAAGTATAGAGTAGTGAAGTACAACAAATAAAATGCAAAGAGAATATAAAGAAGGATGCATCGTTATCGATGCTTTGAAAAATAAAAAAATTATTAGGGTTCTCTTGGAAATCCCATTAAGAGAATACGTGTTGCATTAGGTTTAACCAAAAAAATTTCTAATAACGAAAAGACAAAGAATTATAAAAAAACTAACGTGTTACATTGGGTTTAACCATTTTTTTTTCTAATGAAAAGACAAATAATAATAATAAAAAATAATGTCTTGAATAGATTTTACAAAAAAAAAATTATAATGAAAAGACAAAGAATTATAAAAAAAATAACAAATTAATAAAAAGTGCTTCTAATGAAAAGACATATCGGTCAAAAATAATTATAAAACTTATTTAGGGTGTAATTTTAGGATTGAGATCTTATCCTAAATGAAAATTTAACTAAAATAAGTCCTAATGAAACAATGGAGATCTTTCATTGAATATAGTTAAGATCTTTCTCAATTAAAAAAATTAAATAAAATAAATATTATTATTATTATTGAAAATTAGGATGAATAATTATTGGTAAAAAATTAAATTGTGAAAAAAATACTACTGTACTATTTTACTCTATTTAGGAGAATGGATACCATTTTCACAAATTCTTTTTATGGAATAAATATAAATTAATTAATCAAATATTTATTACACTCATCTTTATTATAATAAATAATAATAATAATAATACTAATAATAATAATAAGTCGTCATTTTTTTTTTCCAATTACTTGTGCAACTAAATTTCTATTTTTCAATCAATAAAAACAAAAACTTCAACTTTTCTTTTGCCTTCTTTCATTGGTAATTGAAACATGAGTCTCTCTTTTTCCATCCATAATAACAAACACTTGAACTTCTCTTTTGTCTTCTTTGGTAATTGGAAAAGCAGAACAGCAACCACCAAAAGCATCTCCCCCTTTGCAATTTTTATAATTGTTTTCAATAAACTTTTACAACAAATATCACTTCAATAAACAAACAATCCATAACAAACACTTCAGCCACTGCCATTTGCTCCTCTGCAATTTTTATCCAAAATACAGAATATTGAAAGAGTTCTCAATCCAAAAAATCTCCAGCAAAACAAAAGCACGAAAAACTTGAATAGCATAAGTTGTTATAATAAAAACACATTTTAATTTAAAAAATCCGATAAATACTAAACTAATAAACATAACTTGGTTTATAGATCCAAAACAAAATCATAAAGTCAACATCTAAATATGTCACCCAAAATGCACACAAAGGAAGGGCTCAAAGTCAAGTACATTTCGGAAATCCTAGAAATATTTCAGTTAAAATTTAACAATGTATCAGTTCAAAATAATAATAGAAATACTAATTAAGAAATATTCTAATTCGTCAATCGGAGGAGTCGGAAGCAGACAACATTTCAAATTCTGGAACAACATACAACGTGGTGGAAGTACGATCGTAGTAGAAGTCCAACACCATGCCAACATAATACTCACTCTGATTACAGAATTCCTGCCATTCCTTGTCGAGAAAAATGCTTTTATTTTTATCTGTATCACTTCGTCTTCGTTTATGCAAACGGGCTGACATTCTGATTCCTTTTCCATTTGACAGGATCACCTCTGATTTGTTCTCAAGCTCAGTCTCGATGGCGAATGATCTAGGAATCGTCTGAAAACCATAGAAAAAACGCATGAATTAATATTATATTGAACTGGCACAGTAAAAAAAACTTACAGTAGTACTTACCAAGCGATAGCGTCGATGGTCTAAAATTCGTTCAGAAAACTTGTGAGAGACACTCTTTAAATCTACTTCCCGACCTCTTCGGACATGGTCAGCATCATAGGTTATCTCAACCCCATCAACATCATAAATGTGCACATTGAAGTGGAATAGATCGTTCCAATGGAATGTCAACAATTGCCCCGTCTTAATCTGATATTTTTCCCGAAACTCATGCCAACCTCTTACTATGTGGAGACGACCGTCGCTGTCTTCACCCAACGCAACAGAATGAACTCGAGCAAAAGGAGTCTTAATAATGGCGAACACAGGCATACGATAAGAGCACTTTTCAATGAATGATGTTGGCATTGGCTTACAAAAGACGCAGTTGGTCAAAATCAAAGTTGATAAAACCAAAAAATAGGAAATCAACGAATTCAAAATATATACTTACAACAGTCACAGTATCTCCATCTTTGATCGTAATGTGGAATCTCATTGGACATGGAACTCTTCTTGTAACTTGAGAAACAATTATAATATAATAAGATAATACATATCATGAAAAAATATTTTAAAATACGAAGACATAATCTGAGACATTGTTCCGCTAATTCGCATAATCATAGAAAAACACAAATAAGACATAACTAACTCATATATAAATATATAATAAAATAATATAAAACTGATGCAAGTGAATTATTTTATCAATATTTAAAAGAATAATTTAATGAAAATGAGTTAAGAAAAAAATAAATCGATGAAACGGGTAGAAAACCTAGAACAAATTTGGAACAAATAGTTAATATGAAAAATCTAGTCAGAAACAAAAGATTTGTTACTGTAACAAAAGGAGAGAAGACTCACAATCAATTTCACCGGGACAGATCTTTCCTTGACCTGAAGTCGAAAACCAACCAATATCGATCTCTGCGCGATCTTCAGTTGATGTGCTACCGGAATTTCCAGAAGTGCTAGAGGAACTTCCAGAAGTCCAAGCCGAATTTTCAGCCTCTCCGCCGGTGAAATTCATGTCTCGTTGGAGTATTCTTTAATTTCTGGAGAAGAAGAAGAAAGAAAAACCCGGAGAAGGAGAAGAAAGAACAAAGACAAACCCTAAATCTATTTTAAAAAACTAAAATTTAGTATTATATAAAGAAAACGAAACAGTCAACGAAAGTTATTATTCATTTTATTTTCATGGAATAAATATAAATTAAATACTACTTGTGTTTTTAATTCCAAAAACAAAGAGTCCAGTCTACTATTATCTAAGTATCTTGTTCATACGACAATGCTAACCAAGAGTTCATACTATACTACACTGTCTGAAAACTTACGCTTGGAGATGCGAGTTTTAGATCGAGAAACTCGACATCGACAATGCATGAGTACAAAACCAAAAGAGATTTCAGTTTTAAAAACACAAAAAAAAACATCAATAAATCAACTAAACACACAGTAGAGAATATTTCAAAGAGTTATCAAAAAAAAAAAAACAATTCCAACAAAACAAAAGCACGAAAAAGTTGATAATTTAAAAAAGTGTTCCACGAATAAATTCCAAATCACTCAGAGCCAGTATCATCTGAATGGACTTGGGATGAGGAACCTTCATCTTTCCTTTGCTTCTTGCGCATAACTCCTTCCTCCGAGCGCACTTCATCTTTGTCGGCAGCATAGTCACCTGACACAGGACTTAAATTGGACATCCATTGCTTGTCATCATCGTCAGCTGGTACCATCACGGACACAGGGCTAAGATCGTGCATGGACTAATCAGAATCATCACTGGGGTCAGAACTTTCAGACACCGCTAGATCATCTTCCACTGGAAATTTAGGCTTATTGCTGTTCAATTTCGAAACGTGCAGTTCCACTAACACACTGTCATAACAGATATTGTGAACTAAGAAAACGGCTTCACTTTTGGTATCCTCGTTCCCTTGAATAGATACTTTGAATAGAAGATCCTGTCCAATCAGACCTTTCACAACCAAGGGAATAGAAGGACCTACAGTGACATCGGGACCATCAGACTCGTCATCCTGAAAAGATGTTATCAGAATAAATATTCGATAATCATAAGGATTTCAAGATTAATATAACAATTGGAAATTAATATTGAATAATAATTTACCAAAATCATAGAATCAAAAGCACCTTCCACTGACTCTCCAAACAACCTCAAGCATAAATTATTTTTCAATAAAAGGAGGAAATTGTAAGAGCCATCACACACACGCACATATATGTTGAACATTGCGTGTGGAATTATATAATCACCACACGAAGAACAACACAGCCTTAAATATGAATCAACGGATACGTTCTTGCACTGCGGGCAAACTGCACGAAACCAACCTCTTTCCTTCACAATATCAGTTATTTTTCCAGCTGTCCAAAACATCCTGGGCTAACAAAGGAAACAGAAAAAACAACAGATAAAAAACTTGTGATTGTGGGTTTAGATACATGCATATATGAAATGGTATGTGCATGTGAGTGTGCGCACGTATTCTTGATTGTTTAAAAACACATGTATATATAGATAGCATATGTATATATACTGTTGTTAGCAGTAGGCAAACATACGCTTATATATAGATATAAGTATACGTATATAAGACAGAATCCCATTTTCTACACCAATTCGTTAATTTAATAAAATTAAGAAAATCAAGTAATGATATATACTTACCTCATTACAAAAAAGCAGAGCGGATAAAGATATAACTACCGCCGATTTGTCTGACAACTCCTTTTCCGCGGGGACATAAAGAGGGTCGATAGCAAAATCTTCATCCAAAACATTCACAACAGAAGAAGAACCAAACATGCTACATAATATTTCATTAATTTTAATTAAATTTGAATTCATAAAAGCACTGGATAAACAGTAATCAAAGTATAAAATAAAATAAAAACAATGAAATATTAAGAATACCTCTTACTGAAATCCTCAATTTCCTTCACGTCGGGGGAAAATACGACTCTCGTTAAATTGAAAAAATTGGTCAGGTGATATTCTCCTGTAAAAGACATAAAGATAAAATTTCCCATTGTAATTTATACATAATTTTTCAAATATTGTTCAGCACTTTTAATGATAATAAATCTAACCTTGATATTTTTTGGTCTTGCACAGTTGAATGATGATTACACACTTTCCCATCTCAACAGATTTCTTCATAAAACGAATGAAGTGGTTCACCGATTTTGAATATGGTTTGAAGAACTTGCAAGGTAATATATTTTCTCTGAAATAAAGAACAAAAAATATAAAGTTAGTAAGAAATATGCAATTTAGTAAATATGTAGCCCTTGATAATTTTAGAAAGATTAATTACTCAAGATCTTGAAGAAGAAAATGCAAGCCGGGTTTATTCAAGTCTTTATCATACACAGCAATGACGCGACCAAGAACATCTGAAAATATAAAAAAAAAAAAAATTGAATTGAAATATAAAAGAACACAATGTTTTAATGTAACGCACAACAAATTAATATTAACAATCCATATACTCAAATATATTAAAAGATGATTTATGATACAAAAAGAAATACCCAAAAGAAGATCATTAGCCAAGTGGAAACTCCTCTCGATATCATTAAAACTTTTGATATCAAAGATAGATTTAGAAAACCACGGATAAATAGCTGGACCGACAAATGACTCTTTTTTGAAAACGATCATAAAGTCGTGATCGATTAGAACCGGATATTCGAATTGCGGCAGAACTGTGATATTACGAATATTGCATAACATTCCCTCTTTAAGATCACCATCAAACCACGAAATAAGCTTCTTCGGTACAGATCCTAGAATCCGGAAGCCCTACAAAAACAAAAAATCAGAAATACACACCAATATAATTCACCCACCTGTGAACAAAAAATAATATATTATTTAATAGTAATAAAAAATAAACAAACTTACTTGAAGATCAACCATTACAACCTCTAAAGATCGAGGGGTATCGAACGGATAAGAATGTATCCATTTCCTGCAAATCCTTACTAATAGAATAGGATCAGGACTAAAATCATTAAGATGTTTAAGAGAGGCGTAAGATTGAGACATGATTGAGAGAGAGAATGGATACGGTTGTTTGTAGAGAACCTAAAGATACAATTTTTAAATATAAACTAATTCTGAAAACTGTAAAAGGTGAAGTACAAACTTAGATAACCGTTTGATTAAAGTAAGAAGGTGAAGAGGTTCACCCAGAAATAGGAGAATCCTACCAAACGCGTGGTAAACACTTAGCAAGTATCAAGAAGAATATAATGATTAGTATTTAGCCAAAAAAACGAAAAAAAGAAGTAATAATTATGAATTGCTTCATTGATTTACATACAAACCTAGTTTTTGTTGTAATATAAATAGGTTCTTGTTTTAGGATTTACATGTTTAAAAAAAAAAAATTAAAGAAAAAAATATAAAACATATGAATATATTTTTCATTAACTTATGCAGTATCTAGTAAACAAATTGTTTTCATTATTAATTTTAGGAAACAAATTTGGTCTTACATACTACCTTCATAATATTTTTTCAAAAACTACAATTATTATACTTTATTAATTTAAAATAAATATTTTTCACTTGGAATAATACTACAACATACCTAAAATAAGTACATAACTTGATAATGGCGCTAAATAATATTAATCGATCTAGATCAAGTTGATACATGCAAAAAAGATTCATTCTCCTATGTCTTTAAGAATCACAGAAATCTATAAGCCTTGTTGTTTTTGAAGATAATCCCTTTGAAGTTCTTCCGTAACTGGCACTGAAAACTTACACTCGGAGAATCACCGAAATTCAGATCGAGAATCTCAAAATCGACGATGAACTTTACAGGGAAGCATTCTGTTAGAAATATTGAAACGGAGTTATCAAAAAACTTCAATAAAACGACAAAGCATGAGCACATAACCAAAAGAGTTTTCAGTTTACAAACACACAAAAAAAATTCAACAAACCAAGAAACATCCACAACACAGAATATTCAAACAGTTTTCAAAACAAAAAAAATCTAACAAAAAACAAAAGCATTAAAAACTTGATAATTTAAAAAGTGCTCTACGAATAAATTCCACATCACTCGGATCCAGAATCTTCTGAATGGAAGTGGGATGAGGATCCTTCATTTTTCTTTTTCTTCTTGCAGGCAAGGTCTTCATCATTGTCGGCAACATGTTCACAGAAGACAGGGCTGAGATCATGCATGATCTGATCAGTATCATCACTGGAGTCACAACTTTCAGAGACCGACAGATCAACTCCCACTGGAAATTTAGGCTCAAATTTAACCCTGTACAATTTCGACATGTGCATTGACACTAAATTATTGTCATAACAGATATTGTTAACTAAGAAAACAGCTTCACATTTGGAATCCTCATTCCCTTGAATAGATACTTGGAATAAAAGATCCTTTTTAATCAGATCTTTCACAACCAAGGGAATAGAAGGATCTAGTGTGACATCAGCATCATCAAACTCATCATCCTGAAAAAATGTCATTATTAAAAAAATTGATAATCAAAAAACATTCAAGATTAACATAACAATGAAAATTAATAATGAATAATAAATTACCAAAATCATGGAATCAAAAACACCTTCCACCGAGTTTCCAATCAACCTCAAGCATAAATTATTCTTCAATAAGAGGAGGAAATCGTGAGAACCATCAGAAACACGGACATAAATATTAAACATTGCATGTGGAATGATATAATCTCCACACGAAGAACAACAAAGCCTTGAATTTGAATCAACAGAGATGTTCTTGCACTCCGGGCAAACTGCATGGAACCATCCTCTTTCCTTCACAACATCAGTAATAGTTCCAGCAATCCAAACCATCCTAGGCTAACAAACGAATCAAAAATAAAATCATATAAAAATTCTTGTCGATGTGGGGTTACAAACATGAACATACTTCACTGGTATGTGACTGTGTGCGTTTGCACCTGTACTTGATTGTTTAAAAATATATGGATACACAACATATGTATATATAATATTCTTACCAGTAGGTAAACATACATGAATATATAAATAAGAGCACAATCTATAATATACGTGACCATATGCATATAAGAAAACAGCATTAGATACCATTTTATACTCCAATTTGTTAACTTAAAAGAATAAACAAAATAAAGTAATAATATAAACATACCTGATTACAAAAAAGGAGAGCGGTCAAAGGGACTACCGCAACCGATTTACCTGACAACTCCTTCTCCGCAGGGACATAAACAGGGTCGCTAGCAAAACATCCATCCAAAACATCGACAAAAGAAGAAGAACCAAACATGCTACAAAAAAATTATTTATTTTTAATTCAATTTGAATTCATAAAAGAATTGAATACATAGTAATCATCGTATAAAAAACATTGAAATATCATGAATACCTCTTACTGAAATACTCAATTTCCTTGACCTCGTGAGAAAATACCACATTAGTTGCATTCACAAAATTGGACAAATGATATTCTCCTACAAAAGAGAAAGATAAAATTTTCTATTGTAATTTATACAGAATTTTACAAATTTTGTTCATTACTTTTGATAGAATAACTAACCTTGGTATTTTATACCCTTGCACAGTTGAATAATGATTACACACTTTTCCGTCGTATGAGCCCTCTTCACAAAACGAATGAAATTGTTCACCGACTTTGAATATGGTTCGAAGAACTTGCAAGATAAAATATTTTTTCTGAAATAAAGAACAAAAAAATTGAAAGTTAGTCACAAAGATCCAATGTAGTACATATGCTTCTTTTAAAAAAAAAGGAATGAAAAAAACAGTAATCGATAATTTTATAAAGACTAAATACTCGAGATCTTGGATAATGAAGTGCAACCCGGGCTGATTCAAGTCTTTATCGAAGACAACAACAACGTGACCAACAACATCTAAAAATATATAAAAAAATTGAATTAGAACATAAAATAATACAATGTTTTAAGTAAGATATATTAAAAAAAATTAAGAGATAATTTACGAAAAATAAAATACCAAAAAGCAGATCATTTCCCAAGCTGAAACTCCATTCGACATCATCAAAACTTTTTTAATATGGAAGATAGATTTTGGAAACCACGGATAAATAGCTGGACCGACATATGATTCTTTTTCGAAAAGGATCACAAAGTCGTGATCGATTAGAAACCGATGTTCGAAATGCGGCAAAATTGTGATATTACGAATATTGCACAACTTTCCCTCAATAAAATCATCATCAAAATACGAAATAAGCTTCCTTGGTACAGATCCCAGAATCCGGCAGCCCTACGAAAACCAAAAAGATGAAAAGTAGAAAAATATAATTCCACCACCTGTGAACAAACAAATTATATACGTATAGATACTACGAAAAAAAAACTTACTTCAAGATCAACCATAACAATCTCCAAGGATCGAGGTGTATCAGAAGGGTAAGAATGGATCCACTTCCTACAAATCCTTACTAAGAGAATCGGATCAGGACTTGAAGGGTTAAGATATCTGAGAGACGTGTAAGATCGAGACATGTTCGAGAGAGAAAATGGATATGAGAGTTTCAAGAAAACCCAAGATACAGTTTTGTAAATACTAACCTATTTTCAAAAGTAGAGATTTTTAAAAAACAAACTTATTCTGAAATAAACAGAATAGATATGATTAAAGTGAGAAGTGATTTGATTAAAGTGAGAAGATGAAGAGGTTAACCATAATAATATGAATAATACAAAGCGTGTGGTAAACACTTACCTGGTTTCAAGAAGAAGGTAATCATTACTGATCAGCAAGAAAAAAAACCAATTAAATAATAATAATAAAATCTGATATGTTTTAATTTAAAAAAAAAAAAAATACAAAACATGTTAGTGTAAAAGTATATTCTACTATGATTGGACCACAACAATTTTTCCTAAAATAAGTACTTATATATGGTAAACAAATTGTTTTCATTATTATTTTTAATAAACAAATTTAATCTTACATATTTACTTAAATAATTTTATACATTAAGGAAAATGAGCGATTGAAACAAATACAATATTTAATAATAATTAATTTATAGTACAAAAAACTATTAAAGACAAACTACTAATTAAACAGTTATTATATTAAATACATTAAGTAATTCATAAAACCCAAAAAGTGAGATTTGAAAAGCATCTCTTACAGAACATGATAACAGCTGCGCTAAATTATATTAATCGACCTAGATCAAGTTGATGCATGCCAAAAAGATACATTCGGGTCAATGATCAACGAAATACATATGGCTTGCTGTTTTTCAAGATGGTCCCTTTGAAGTGTCTCCGTTTGTGGCCGCTAAGAGCACATCCGGTGAAAAATCGCGCCCCGCAAAAAGAGCACTCGTGCTCTGGATAGCGCGTTGAGGCAGCAGGAGGGGCCACGTAGATCTTGCGCCGGTGGCTGGTCTTGTGGCCGCCTAGGGATTGGTATGAACGGAAGGACGCGCCGCAGATATCGCACTGATAGGGCAACGGCGGCCTCGAGGAAGATATAATGTGGATTTTCTTGATACGAAAAGTAATAGAGGGCTTCTTCGGCACAACAACAGTAGCAGTAGGATCATATTCTGTGGACAACGGCAGACGACGGACGCCAAGAGAGATCATGCAAAGACTCTCCGCAGCCCAGATCACGTCCGTTGCCAAGGGAGGTTCTTGGCTGCTGTGGTTAACATGCAAAGCCATTTTTTGTAAAAGCTTAAAAGGATTAGTTTTTAGTGTGTATTTTGACTCCCATATGGAAGTAAAGGATGTGAATGAAACCTTTATATATAGACATATTGAAAATGTGTGTTATTTATATTATAATAAAAAAAATTGCATATGTTTACAATTTTATTAAAGAATACATATAGGATTCTAAATATTTTCAACTGAGTGACAAAGTAAAATATCATATTTTATTAAGATTCGCACAGTATGTTTCTTTCATTTATGAGCTAATAAGTTATTAATATTCAAAAATAATATACTTAAAAACATACTTCATATTGTTGCAAGTTGTTCATATTAACAAAAATATTAAATTGAAACATACCTCATGTTGCTCAAGTGTTATTAAATATGATTGTTATCACAAACATAACAAAATTTGGATAATCAAAACCGAAAACTATTAAGTTGAATAGAAGTACAGAAATGCACGAAGTTTCATATAAGTATTTCAAAATAAAAACATAAGAAGCACACATGCATATTATCCGATAATAAAAATGAGAGAAAAAGTCAAAAGGACAGTACCACAAAATGCACCAACTTAAAGCGGTGAATAGAAAGAAATGCAGCCCAAAAAAAACAAAAAAAAACAGTTGAAACTAAAATCTAGAACAATTCATATTAAAACAAAATGTGCTAATCGAAACACACTACGGTCTATCACTCCGTATCAGAATCGGAAAGCAATTCAAGATCTGGTTTGACGCACAACGTCTTTGAATCAACATCGTAGTAGAACTCCAACGTCATGCCTGTCTCAAATTTGTTCTTAACATAAAATGATGTCCATCCATTGCCCAGAAACATGCTTTTATTTTTGTCAGATGCACTTTTTCTTCGCAAAGAAACGGACATTTTTTCTCCTCTTCCATTGGACAGCGTAAGTTCAGATTTATTCTCAATACCAGTATCCTGGGCAAATTTTCTAGGAATCGTCTGCGAATGAAAATGAAAACTTAATAATAAATGATAAACTAAGGGAAATAGCAAAAGAGTTAGTATTACCACTTACAAATTTGTATTTCTGATGCTGTTTAAGTTTTTTAGAAAACTTGTTAGGAAGACTGGATGAATGTACTTCCGGACCACTTCGGATGACATCAACATCGTATGTTATCTCAACCCTATCAACACCGTAAATGCGTACATTAAAGTGGGAGTCAGAGATCCAACAGAAAGTCAACAGTTGCCCTTTCGTAATATTGTATTTTTTCCGGAATTCCGGCCAACCGCTCGCTATTCGAAGACGACCTTCTTCGTCTTTATCCAACGCAACAGGATGCATTGGAGCATACGGTGTCTTGAGATTGGTGAACAATGGCATACTGTATGTGCACTTTGCAACAAAAGATGTTGGTATAATCTAGCAAAAGAATTAATAGATCAAAACACAGAATTACAAAAGGAAAAAAAAAAAATGAACCAAGCGTAGTACGTGTATATACTTACAATATTATCCATATCTCCATCGTATATAGTAATGTGAAATCTCACGGGGCAGGGTATTCTTCTTGTTGCTTCAGAATAAAAATCATAAAAGAAGAGAACAAATATGATCAGAATAGTGTTATAACAAAATCAAAATCAATTTTGGACAAAATTCAGTTAAGTTATGTAATAATAGAAAAAAAAAAAAGACATAGATAATGGATACAAACAAATAAATCTACCAAGCAGCCTAGAACCCGAACCCTAACTTATTAATAAACAGTTTGGTAATCCAATAATCGACCAAGACGTTAGAAACCGTAACACTAATTGCATAAACAGATAAAAAAAAATTAATCTCTCAAGCTATTAGAAGACCTAACCCTAAAAATTTATCAAAGTATTAACAGGATAAAACACTCACAATTATATACAACAGCATTTCTCTTGCGAAGACCTTCTTTCGAAGACCAAGGGGTGTCCATCATGAAATTCATACCTGTAATACAAATAAAATTTTGTAATCAATCAATCTAAGTAAAATATAAGTAGGAACAAATAAAAAAAACATGTCACTGAATATTTGAAAGTATACATATATTTAGGGTAATTGATTCAAACCTGATTCGCGAGAGGAGTACAAAATCAATGAATCGAGTTTAAGATTTTGCAGATTTATTACTAACACCAGATTTGTTTTGAAATTTGAAAATTAAGTTAGAGTTAAGTAAAGAGCCAGCGGAAAAATAAAAAACTCTTCATATTCCTAATTTAAAGTGTATTTAGTAGTATTTTTTGTATTAAAGATAACATCATTAATTATAAATTATAATTCAAAATCAGAAATAATTAGATAATATAAAGTTTATTTAGTTACTTAAATAGTTAAGTAATTGATTAAGGAATTGGTTTTTGTAATCAATTACTTTCATTATCAGTAAATATATTGCTATAATTAAAACACGGTTAATTAATTAAATCAAAATAATTATTGTTACTATATATTAAAAAAAAACGAAATAAAATACAAAGTTATCTGAAGAGATTTTAAATAAATAAATTGAATATATTAAACTTTAATTTATTTACGTAATTAAAAATATAAAAAATAAACATAATAATAACTAACTTGTTTTTTTAATTAAAAATTAACAACTGACTGTGTAGAATTAAAAAAAAAATACATGTGATCTTTATAACAATAAATAGAAAAATATGAATTAAATAAAAAATATTATAATCTTTATTATTAAATAAATAACAAATCAAAGTACAGTACATTGAAAAATTGCATCATAAAAAAACTCATTAAAAAAACAAACAACCCTAAACCTATTAAGAAACTTGCATATGTCTATTTATATTGCATATGTTAATTAAACATACTTCATATTGTTGAAAGTTCTTCATATTAACAAAAATATTAAATTGAAACATACTTCATATTGCTCAAGTGTTATTACACCGTAAATACTTATCACAGACATAACAAAATTCAAATAATCAAAACCGATAAATGTTAAGTTGAATAGTACAGAAATGGATAAAGTTTCATATAATAACTATTTCAAAATAAAAACATAAGAAGCGCACATGCATATTATCCGATAAGAAAAATCATTTCAATATCCGAAAAAGAAAACACAGAATAATCCCACGCCAGTATGTTAGAACTCCGAAGAAACATTTTCATCAGTTAATATTTTCACAATCAATCTTGTAGAAGAACGATTGTACGTGAACACCAACTTCATGCCTAACTTAAATTTAATCGTATCGTAGAACGATCTCCACTCATAATCGAGAAAAAGTCGGTTGCGATCGGTTCCTTTTCCGCTCCGCACAAGGGCTGGAATTTTTACACTTCTACCGTAGGAGAGAACCAATTTTGAATCACTCTCAATCCCAGTATCCTTTGCGAACTGCCTTGGGATGGTCTGAATAAGAAGTTCAAACACGGTGGTTAATGTAAAATTAAGCAATGCACACAGGCAGATTATAGAATTTTAAATAGAACTTACCAGGCGAAGGTGGTGATATTTCTTTATGGTTACAGCAAAACTGGAAGAGAGATCAGAGACACTTAACTCAGACCTACTTGGCAGTAAATCAGGAGCATAATCTATTTCAACAATACCCGCATCATAAATGTGTACATTGAAGTGTGATGGATGAATCCATTGGAATGTCAACAAATCAAACTCCTCAATCTGATATCTTGCTTTGAATTCAGGCCACCCCCTACGCACATAAAACCGTTGCCTGGAATCTACATCTAAATTAACAGGCATCATTGGACCATTAGGTGTTTTGAAATATGTGATCAGTGGGATTTCACACATGCATCTCTACCGGAATTCTAAGGGAAAAACCTGTCAACAATATTCATTAAGCAGTAAACCAAAAAAATGTGATAATATAAATTACATAAACAAAAAGGATGCCCAAGATTATTGTGTGTACTTACAATCAAGGGGTTCTTTCTATCTTCTACAGTCACATAAAATATAGGTGCGTAGTTGAGTCCTATCCTGACTACATAATTTATGCTTAACATTAGATTAAAAATAGACAAAACAAAAAAGAAAATACAAAAAATAACAAAGAAAGATCACAAACAATTCAATATACTAAAGTAACAACAAACCACATGTATTGAATTGAATAAACACATAGTTTCCTTAATTCAAATACTACTTTTGAGTAAATTGAATACAATATCATAGAATTAAAAATCAACATCACAAACAAACTGAAAATTGAAAAACAAAAAATCAAAAAAAACTTACAATTATCTACATCAAGAACACTCTCTCCGTCACCTTTGTTGTTACCGTTATCAGACGTTCTAGATCTTCCCCCGAAATTAATTAACTGCAGAATACATTGAAAGCAAAGTTATCCTATACAATAAACAAAGCGAATACCGATAGAGAAATTAATTAAACATTAATCATAAAAAAACAAAAAAACAACATCAAACATTATTGAATAGATTCAGAACATGATATTTTAGAAGATTAGGATCCCTAACTATAGACAATGTTGAGAATGTAAAAAAACAAAAAACATTGTTTCATACCTGCAGGTTTATGCTGAACGATAAGTTTTCTTCTCCTCAAGAAGCAGATACCAAAAAAAGCGTAACCCTAGATTTCAATTCAAAACGCCGATATACAGAGTTTATGAAGTAAAAAAATTAAGAAAAATCTAATTATTTAATACAATTATTTATTAACTAAATTATTTAGATAGATTTATGTTTTTTACTAAATAATACAATACTTTCTAAAAATAAAGCAGGTGAGATAGAGATTTAGTACTCGTACAGTAAATTAATTGTTGCTGTTATGTACTTATTAATTATATAAATGTATAAGATTTAACATTAATCTAATAACAGTAGCTAGTCCTCAAATTATTTATAGAATTCAAACAAATTTCTAAAAATTTGTAAAATTGGAAAAATATTAAAAGTATTATGATATATTTATATTTTGTAACTATTAACGGAAATATAGTATATAGATTGTTTCTAAATAAGGAGATCGTAAGATTTACATTGTATCTTTAAATTAATCATAAAAAATACAACATTAAAATTAATCAGCATCCTCAATATAACAAAAACATCACCTCTATATAAAGAGGAAAATTAATATAAATATACAAAAGTAGGATTCAAATTGTAGCATTCTTTTAAAAATCTCGAAGGAATAATATTACATAACTAAAAGAAATTGGTTGTTCAATACTAATAATAAGCAAAATCATAAAAATTCATCTCCGACGTACAATATAGTAGTAGTTTTATCATAGTAGAATTCCAAACGCATGCCCTCTTGAAAATGATTCAGATCATAGAACGATCTCCATTTCGGTCCGAGATAAATGCTATTTCTCCCAGCTCGTTTCTGCAAAGGCACGACAGTCTGATTCCCTCTAGTGTTGGAAAGTGTCAACTCTAACAGTCGATCAATGCCTGTGTCCTCAGCAAAAGGTTTAGGTATCGTCTACAAATGAACAACGGTGCCTTTATTTATATTATAAAGCAACATCAAGTAACAATTTTAAAAATTTATGAAAGAGACCTTACCAGTCGATAACGGTGATGCTCTTCCACTATTTGAGCAAAGCTGGGACGTAGAGACAATATATCTCGGACAGGCATACGTCGGATATTTTCAACATTATACGATATCTCAACATGAGATCGGTCAAAAATGTTTATATTGAAGTGCGATGGACAGACCAATTGAAATGACAACATATACCCATACTTAATATTATATTTTTCCTTGAATTGAACCCAACCGTTATATATACTAACATAATGACACTCGTCTTCATCTAAAACAATAGGATGGATTAGACCGTCCGGAGTATTGAGATTGGTGGACAATGGCATCTGGTAAGTGCTCTTTTCTATCAATTCTGAAGGAAGACGCTAAAAAATACGTAATTGGTCAATACAATATTTATGTAAAAAGCTTCAGTATAAAATTGATACTTACAATACAATGGATATCAAAAGGTCCGACCTTTATAATAACTCGGGAAGCGCAAGATGGTCCTCTTCTTACTACAGAATTATTAGTTGACAAAGTTAGATGAAAATAAACAGGTTAAAAAACATATTATTATGTCAAAAAAGTAAAAGAAGAATCGATTTATCACTGTAATCATAGGAAACCTCGAATAATAAATAACTAATAAATAATTGTATATTCTTGTACAAATCTTAGGATCCGATTACTTTGTTTAACAGTAACAAACATTTGATTAAAAAACAATACATACAATAAACAGAAAGACATTAAATAAAAAATAACAAATGAGAGAACACTAACAGTCATCTTGATCGGCATCGCTGTCGCCGCGACCATTATTTGAACTGCTACCTGCCATTCTAAGATTGGGATTTTCCGAAAATTAATTGTCAGTATTGTGAAATAACACTCTGATAAACATATAAAAATATGCTTATCATCATAGAGACATTAAAACACGGAGAAGATGATGGAATTTAATCGAACCCGATTGTTGAGAATAATACTCAGTAAGACAGAATCAATATTACACGGTAGTACATAGTATAAACTGCTGTTTCACAGGTGATTAAAGTAAAGGGGTTATTTTTATTCTGTTAAACAGCCAAGACGAAAGGATGAGTAACCCTAGAATTGAGTTCAAACAATCCTTTTACAGTTTCTAAGAAGTACACTTTGGTGATTAAGACAGAATCAAACTCGACCATATAGATTAGCATAAATATTATTTCATACCGGATTCAAATAGAGGGGTTATGTTTCTTCTCTTCAGGAAGCCGAAATCAAAGGATGAGTAATAACCCTAGAATTGAGTTGAAGACGACAGCATACGGTGTTTAAGAAGTACAGAAAGCGTGGTTTGGCTTATATAAATATTGTATAAATAATACAGATATTTATTAATATACATGAAAAAACAATAACAAAAGGAAAAATAATGGAAGTATACATCATCAATAAGATAATTGTTTCTTGCTTAATTACGAAATCTATAAAACATGTAAAATTTAGCTGAAGAAAGAGTATTAGATTATGTTTATGTGCAAGGAATAGAACTATAATTGTAGCACAAAACATTAAAATTTACTTTGTTATAGAAATTGTTCACTATGCAACTTGTTTTTAAAGAAAGGAATAGAACTATAATCCTAGCACATGTGGGGATTCAATTTTAATTTGTTATAGAGATTGTTCACTATGCAACATGCTGTTAAAGAGATGGCATATCACATTCACAATAAATTTATTATTTAAGCAACATATCAAGAGTATATAATTAGTCCTTAGATATAATAACATACTAAGTACATACAAACATAAGAAGCACACATGCATATTATCCGATAAGAAACATGAGAGAAAAAATCAACAGCGTAGTACGACAAAATGACCAACTTAAAGTGGCGAATAGCAACAAATGTACAAAACAAATACGTACTCTGAAACTAAAATCTAGAACACTCCAAAATTTTTGAACCTTCATTAAAAATAAAAGTAATAGATTCAAACATTATTATATTAATATTTTAGTTAAAAATAAAATTGAAAGTAAGATATTAATACACATTATCATATTAATATTAGTGTTTGTAAATAAAAAAATACATTTACAAACATGGAAAAAAAATCATAAATACAACATTGAACATTCAAAATATACATGGACAAAAGGCTTAAATTTACAAAAATTAATGAACATTATGGAATGATTTCCAAAAAAGTTCAATCTCTTTTATAAAAGAGATCAGGAATACAAAAATCTATCATTTACATTTGATATTATACATAGTAGGATTTGCTTCTTTTTCATTAGCCGCAATTCCAACTCTTTTTAATCATTCAAAGAAACCTACAAAAATGTAGCAATGTAGAGGTTGTAATAAACTGATTTGATGGTAAAATATAAATTTAATAATTTTATCTGAAATCAATTTAATTAAAGATACAACAATACAACATATATAATAAAACAAATGCACAAAAGGATCATAATACCTTCTTAAGTAGTCAATGAACTTATCAATAACAGTATAGAAAGTGACTTTAGTAGCATACTCGGTCGTATAAATAACAATCTCATCTGAAACATGAGTATTATTAGACATCTCGATAAATATAAATTGAGTTTCAAAGAAAAAGAAATTGACAGGATATAAAAACGGACCGTTGAACATTGTAGCAGCACCGAGTTGAACTACGACGCAAAGGTTACCACTCGCAACAAATAATTCATGGCCAACATAACTCAAGATATAATCAGAGAATGGACCGACCAACACACATCGCGTAAACGTCTCTCTGTTATAGAATAAAATAAGAGAATCAACAACCCAAAGATAAAATAAAAATAAAAAATATGTTGAAAATAATAAGAGTTA
This sequence comes from Euphrasia confusa, assembly GCA_954870475.1. NCBI lineage: Eukaryota > Viridiplantae > Streptophyta > Magnoliopsida > Lamiales > Orobanchaceae > Euphrasia > Euphrasia confusa. The sequence goes on along the minus strand of CATPAB010000004.1, from coordinate 173,656 downwards.
TTTTGTTATCAATTGATTATTGGAAAAAAAGTATGTTAGTATGACACTTTTAAACAGAAAGAGATAAAAACGTACTCAAAGTCTTTTAGTAATAAAATTATAATGTCTGGTCCTTCATCGTCAGGATGAACCCTCATCAAAGATCGATCAACAGAAACAACGCGACCAATTGCATCTGGTATCAAAAGAATAAAAGACAACAAAGAAAAAAGAACAAATATCTGGATAAGAAAAGTCCAAGAACAATAACCCCATAATCTCCATAAATTATGAAACTCTATGTAAAAAATCATACTAAATGCAGATAATAGATATTAATCCACGTGTTACGCAAAGTATACGTACCAAGGTACGGCCCATTAGTATCTCTGTCAATGAGATAAAAGAAATCAACGAAACTATAAATCGTCTTGGGAAAACGCGAATGAAGCACGGGCCGCATCGACGTGTTGCTCAAGAACAGAATCCTATTACGATTGAAAGTGACAGGTTGCTGGGGAAAGGTAGGAATCACTCGAAAATCCGACAACTCGTATATTTGCCCTACGATAAGCCGACTATAAAACTTATACAGGATCTCAATGGAAATAGTTGCATGAATAAATTGTCTCTGCAAATTAAACATGTATAAACTGATTTTAGCATGAATAGCATATTAATTAAAACAGTTGTAAGAGCATAAGAAGATTAGAAAGGACAAACACATGTAAAGGTGCAGTGACAAAAAGTATTCAAAATTAACCATTTAGATATCACACTACTACTTTATATACTCCAAAAGGAAATTACAAAGTTGACAGGAACAAAGACAAAATCTTGAAGTATATAAATACATACTGACATGTGAGAATCATATATGGACAAAAAACAGAGTATAAAGTACAGCTTTTAAAACACCCTTTATATCGAATTTGCAACTACATTAAAATAAATAAATACACATTACTAAAATAATAAATTCTCGGAGTAAATGCTAGTAATAACTACAAACATACACCAACTGCTATAAATATCTATTGACACAAATCAATTGAGATATCAGAATCTAAAAATTAAAAGCCAAATATAGAAATTAACCAAACAGTTGAAATTGCAAAACCCTAGTCGTATGAATCGAATGCGATGAAAAGGACACTCAATATTAGAAATGAAACATCATGCAATACTCATACAAATTGTCAGAAATAAACCTCAAAATCCATTAGAAGAACTTCCATCTGATCAGCGTCGCCATCAGGGTCTTCAGAAACCCAAAACCTACACACACGAACACGCAAAATCCAAGATTCCTTAGATCCGTTAATTTTTGAAATCGTATCGCAAGGAGCCATGGATTTGGATTAAGACAGAGAATATTTTTTGATGCAGAGTATAGAAATCTATGTACGCAACCGGTGAATATATATATCGGAGAACTAAAAAAAGAACCTCGAGTAAGAGATACGCGATAAAGAGAGATTAAAAGTTGCGGAGAACCGAAAAGATTTTTGTGCAGTTTTTTCCTTTTCCAAGAAACTGATCGGCACTATGAATTTAAAGAGGTACAATCATAGGAGGGAAGTATACAATCATGGAAATAATACATTAAATATATTTACCAGTTCCCTTAAATAGTTTAGTTCAGTTTAAATTAATTTATAGAGGTTTCACTGTAATACTTTAAATATATTTTCCAGTTCCCTTAAATAGTTTAGTTCAGTTCAGATCACTTAAGTTCAGTTCAATCGTTTTTAGTAAACAACCTCCGTAAACAATATATTTAAAGAGGTTATTAATGTATCGAGTATTAATTTATAGAGGTTTCACTGTAATACTTTAAATATATTTTCCAGTTCCCTTAAATAGTTTAGTTCGGATCAGATCGCTTAAGTACAGTTCAATCAGTTTCAGTAAACAATCTCGGTAAACAATATATTACACCAAGACATAAAAAATATTTAAATCAAATAATATTTGTTATTCGATTAGAACTGTAGAGTTCACCTTCAACAATCTTACAGTTAAAGTATTCAATTAGATCTGGCTTAACGAATGCAAGAATTTGATCTCCCTAAAACAACAAATATTACATCCGATGAATAATGCTTATGAGTATTAGTAAGATTCAATATGTAGACAAAAAAAAATATATATCAATAAAAACAAAGGTATATATTTGCAATTCAGTTTTCTAACCATTAGATAAATCATCACGAAATGCATCGTATATCTATTGGAATCGACACCGGGCGAAAACCATTTTCGACAAATCCTAACAACAATGTCACAGTTCGTTCCAATTGTAGTTAGCCCGCACAACAGATCATGATCAACCATAGGTTTGTACTTGATATTTTGTTATTAATATGAAATACGAATAAGTTTAAGTAAGGTTATGACCACCATTAATAAGATAATTTTTTCTTGTTTAATTACGTACAATCAATAAAACATGTAAAATTTTACTGAAAAAAGATTATTAGTTTATATTTATGTGCAAGGAATAGAACTGTAAGGCACAAAAATTAAATTTTACTTTGTTATAGAGATTGTTCACTATGCAACTTGCTTTTAAAGAAAGGAATAGAACTATAATTATAGCACAAAACATTAAAATATACTTTGTTATATAGAGATTGTTCACTATGCAACTTGCTTTTAAAGAGATCACATATCACATTCAAAGTAAATTTACATTTAAGCAACCTGTTAAGAGTATATAATTAGTCCTTAGATATAATAACATACTAAGTTCATACAATTACTTCATGCTTCAAAACATTAAACCATATGTTAACTGTTAAAACATAAGACCAAAATGTAGACAAAAGACAACATTAATTGTTCAGAAATACTAAAGATAAACAAACACCACAAATTGTCCATCCTAAACAAAAAATCAATCATTGTTTCATACTATTATGCCCTCCAATTAAATTTTCAAAAGTCAGCACTGTGCATGCGTCAAACCGCGTCGAACTTTGATCATCTTCTGAAATCAAATGCTAATTCCAAGGCAGCCTTAACAACAAAACTAAATAAATACAACAATCCACAGGAAACAGATTATTTTACTTAGCTTAAACATAATAAGTACACAATTCAATATCGATTAATGAAATGTTAAAAGATAGTACCGCTGTTGATAATCCATCGCATCCGGACACTGATGATACAGAGTCATTCGGGTAGCCTTAGATGTATTGCACAGTACAAATTGCCCTGTAAAAGAAAATGAATTATAAACAATCAGGTACATACCTAATAGAATTTCACAAAGAAAATTTCAATATATAAGTACCATCGACAAAAGTCGTGTTGCACAGCTGTATGGTCACAACAGATCCGTATAGCCTGTACTCCCACCACATGTCAACATATGCCAAGATCTCATTGGAGTATGGCGCAAACACACAGAAACTCTTTTGAATGTCGCTATTAAGAGAATATAAGAAATATAATGTTAATCACAATTACATACAGATGTAAACCTAACACACAAACTAATATACATTTCTTACTTGAGATCAGAAATTTTAAAACGAACGTATTCATCTCCACCGGAACCATCACCATACATCATCGTATCATTAACTTCAATCAGATGACCAATAACATCTTGCACAATCAGCAAACATGGTTTATGAACATATAAGATATAACTCAAGTAAATAACAGAACATTAAAAGGTATGAATGCAAGTTAGCAATGTTGAATGATACATACCGAAGAGTGGTCCAGACTCTGGAAAAGTTTCTTTAGTTATTCGATCAAAAGAGACGAACTTGTACGGAGATACAGGAAAACCTCGGTCAACAACATTGATAACAGACGTGTCCGGATCAAAATATATCATAACAGGGTTAACCAAAAGCGGATTTATCAGTGGGCTTTTTACAACATGAAATCTTCTTATGTTGTAAGCTTCTCCCTCATGAATTCGTTCACGGAAAAGACCGACCAAATTTTTTTCAACTGCACCATGTATTTGATTGCCCTGACAATTAATTTTTCAATTAAATAGAAGAAAACCCTAAAAACACGGATTTAAAAAGGATTGAGATTTTGAGAACAGGTCTGATATTCAAGTAAACCCATTTATTAAAAAGGATTACGATTTTGAGTACAGTAATAATACATCAACCCAGCAGTTTAAAAAAACCAAATTCCGTAATCCATATGTTAAGGTATTTTAAGATCTATAATCTGTACTTTCGAAATAACAAAAAAAATACATTAAAAAAAAATCATAAAAAGTAAACCTCCATGTCCATTAGCACGAAATCGACCCGGGATTCGACTTTGTTAAAGCTTTCGCTGATAAATTTCCGTGTGCATCGAACGACTATGCTCCAGTCCCTCGTCGAACAATTCAGTTGAGAAATAGATGCACGGACTGCCATTCTCACCGGAGAAAAGAGAAAGAAGAAGATGAAAAAAGAAGATGAAAAGGCAGCGGTTTTTTAAAAAGTGTGTAATGGAAGCTTCCTTCTTGCAGTTTCCCATATAACATGTTGATTGCACTACTATTTTACGCAATGTAAAGTAGGATATTCTTCTACACAATGATTAATTATAATGCAACATTGGGAAACGTGGGTTGTACAATAGTAATTTCAAAAATAGTTAAAATAAATACATAACTCATAGAAATATTATTATAGATAACTTTCTTGTAAAAAAAAAACTGCAAAATTAATTATACTACTACCATTTAAAGAAATTATTGGTTATTAAAGATTTCACTAAAATTTACAAAAACCTAATTTATGATTATAATATGAGACATAAAAAGTAATAATATCCAATAAGCATGTTGAATTAATTACCAAGATGTTTTTATTTAATTACCAATATGGTTTATATTACTTGTTCTTTTGAACTTAATTTCAGTCAACTTCAGTTCAGTTTTGATCGTTGCAGTCCAGTTCAGTTCGGTTCATATCGCTTCAAATCAGCTTAGATTAAGTTTGATTCCAAATAAATTAAAATAAATTAAATAAAAAATAATTTGAATAAATAATTTAAGTATACATTATAGTTAATGTCACGATATTATTATTATATTTATAAAAAAATAGTTTATTTAAGTTCAGATCGCTTAAGTTCAGCTCAATTTAGTTCAGATAACTTAAATTCAGATAATTCGATTTCAGTCCAAAAGCACTTAAGTTCGGTTCAGTTCAGTCGGTTTCAGTACAAAAGAACAGGTTATTAGTAGATTTTAAATTGAAAAAATTAATTTATAACACAAAACATAAAAATTAATCATATACTTTCTAAATTATTTCGTCCGGAAATTGAAAAGATAAAGTATCATTACAAAAGTTTTTATTTTTTTAAATTTATAGAATTACTAAAGAAATTTTTTAAATTAATTTTTTCAAATTAAACAACCTCGTAAATAATATATCACATCATGACATACAAATAATTTAAAACAAATAATATTTGTTATTAAAATTCCAAATTTAAATATCATTTCGAACAAAAATTCAAGAAAAAAGATAATATGAGAAATTTAACGGTACTAAATTTAATGTCAAAAAGAAGAAGAACCTTATAAGGAGACATAAAAAAACAAACAATAAGAAAATTGTCATAACAAATAATGAAAAGTACATGAATTATTTTATATATAAAAAATCACTTGGGAAATTTAATGTAAAAAAGAAGAAGTACCTTATAAGGAGACATAAAAAAACAAACAATAAGAAAATTGTCATAACAAATTATAAAAAGTATATGAATTATTTTATATATACAAAATCACTTGATTAAGGAATTTGACATATTTAACATTACTCCAAATCTCTCACGCAGTCGCCCACAGCTCTTCAAACCTATTGCACAAACAATTTTGTTATAAAATTTGATTATTTGTATTCTATTGATAAAATATTAAAGTGTATATAATTTAAATAAATACATTATATAGTTATATATACCTTTGACGGTATTCAATGGCTTCGTCGATATGGTGATAAATCTGAACCTTTGTTGCTGTGCCAGAGTTGTGCAAAACAAACTCACCTTCAATTTTTAAAGCTAAGATTGTTAACAAAATAAATCAAATAATTGGGATTTCATCGTACGATAATGTTGGAAAAAAGTTAACAAACCGTTAAATATCATGGTTGCAGCAAGTTGAATTATTATAACAGCATGTCCCAATCGATTATTACTCGCCATATTGATCAACTCGGTTATCTCAGTAGCAAAAGGACCAAAATAGACGAATTCAAGAATCTTAAAACTGAAATTGCGTATACAATATCAATTGATTAAGATGGAAACATAATATACTTCCTCGTTTCTATCTAAATATATAACAAACAAACTTACTGTAGATCGCCAACACGAATACGAACAAACTCGGCTCCCTGACCATAAACTCCATTAATGTTTGAGTTACAATCAACTTCAACAATGTGACCAATGATGTCTTGTAAAAGAAATACAAAATTTAAAATATTTAAAGTTATTCTAAATAAATTATTATATACTATATAAACTAACAAAAATAATCGTAAAGAAAAGACATAACATACCTAGCAGAGGACCGTCAGAGGGGAAGTTGTGCTCGTTGATACAAAACCAAGGACGGAAATTATAAACGGATTTAGGGAAATCTCGATACCACGTTGGTTGAACATGAGTTCTTTTCAAAAATATGATAGCATGTTTATTGTCGGCAATCATTTTTCTTTCAAAACACGGGACCACACGAAAATGCTTAACGCTGTAGAGTTCACCTTCAACAATCTTACCATTAAAGTATTCGATTAGATCTGGCTTAACGAATGCAAGAATTTGATCTCCCTGAAACAACAAATATTACATCCGATGAATAATGATTATGAGTTAGTAGTAAGATTCAGTATGTACAAAAAAAAATATAACCATGAAAACGGAGGTATATATTTGCAATTTAGTTTTCTAACCATGAGATCAATCATCACGACATGCATCGTATATCTATTGGAATCGACGCCGGGCGAAAACCATTTTCGACAAATCCTGACAACAATGTCCCAGTTCATTCCAATCGTAGTTAGCCCGCACAACAGATCATGACCAGCCATAGGTTCGTACTTGATATGTTGTTATTAATATGAAATACGAATAAATATATGTATAAAATAATTATTAACAACAACTGATAAAGGACGAACAAAGAAGATGAAGAGTTGAAGCAAAAAGGGATTCTGTATAGAATATTATATATGGATAAGTGAAAGATAAATCTTTGATTTATACAACACAGATACATATTCCTTAATTTAATACTTAATAACGAAAATCTATTGGAATTAGGAGTATATATTAAAACCGTTTTGATTAATTTAATAGGAACGACGCATGACGCATCGGTTGTTTTAAAATTGATTAAAAGTATCATTCCTATAAATAAATATGCATCCAACAATAGATGCAAAAAACTAAAATTTACTTTTTCAAATTTTAATGTTTTAATTAATTGTATCTTTTAATAAATATTTATTTCTATAAATGTTTAAAAAATAATAAAATTAATTATACAGTACTGTAGTTGTTTTTTTCTCATAAAATATTTGGTAAATATTTATAAATTACAATAAAGTATAAATAAAAAGTGAACAAAATAAATCTTATGGAGATGTAAAAAACTAAAAAAATTGAGACACATATGCATATCAGAGTGAAGAAAAAATTATCAAAAAAATTAATATTGAAATTTTTATGTGAAAATCAATCATACTGTATACATAAGACATACACTAATTGCAATTAAAGAACTAACTCGAACATGTTGGTTGGTTCAGGAACGTATTATGTGTGGAGATCTAGACGGGAATTCGTTAGACTTCAAGAAAATAATTATATTAGACCTGTTCATTTGGTCTTAATTTCAATCAATTACAGTTCAGTTCAGATCGCATCAGTTCAACTTATATTAATTCGTTTCCAAATAAATTAATATAAATTAAATAAAAAATAAATTCAATCAATAATTCTAAGCATACACTCCAGTTAACGCGACAATATTATTAAGTTCAGTTCAATTCATATTGCTTAAGTTCAGTTCAGTTCAGCTGGGTTCAGTCCCCTTGGGTTTTTATAGTGAAATATTATTTACATCTGTCACATTGACATTGATATTTTCATCTGGTAACAAAAGGCTTCAACAACATACAAAGTATTAAATGAGGCTGCGCAATAAACCCGAAAGGTTGCTACTTCAAAAGATATTTCAAAATATCAAAATCAATGTTTCAACATACTCAAAAACTTAAACTTCAAAACAGAATAGTAGCAGCAAAACACCAAAAGGATTCCAAAAAGAAAATTGTAGCAGCACACCAAACAAAGGAAACACGGTGAATAAAGTCTGAAACATAATAGAAAATGAGAAAACATAGAGAACACAGACTTGCATCAATAGGGTAAGCTTTTAAACTTCGAGAGGCGAAAATATCGCAACAATTTGTTAGAAACTCCTTCCTTATGCTTCAGAATAGAATAAACATCATCAGAAAGTTTGTCGACCGAGAAAAAATTCAAACCTCCTTCAGAGCTTCTTTCTTGTGACCTCAGCTTGAACAAAAGTTCTTTTCCAAGCAAATCGTTGACAGGAAACATAGGATTAAATTTCACAGCATCATTGATTGAACATACAGTCTCAGGAAAATTTCCATCCTTCAAAAAAATAATAGTTGAAAAGAATACATGAAAACACAATAATTATACAGAATTTTAATATAATGTACACAATGAAAAAATGTGAATATAAAATTACCAAAACAACTAATTGTAAAGCCTCGGATGCAGACATATTCAATAGCAAAAGGGACATCTCATTATCCAAACATAAGGAAGCTTGAGCAGGGCCATCACAAACAGAAATATAAATTTTATACTTTGCACTCTCAATCAGACATTCACCACAAACCACGCAACGCAAGAGATGAACATTCTCCAAATCACATCTCTTGCAATTACGACAACTCGTATAAAACCAACCTTTTCCATAAAGGATTTCAGAAATAGTTGCAAATGTCCAAACAGTCGTAAACTGTAAAAATAAAAAGAGGAAAATTGATCAGAAGTGGATAAAACGCAAATTCAGGAAAGAAAATTTTTACATTAAAGATGAAGAATCTAGACTGATGTATGCTTGCCTCGTCAGAGAAGACAACATCAGAAAGACAATGAACAACCGTGGAATCAGTACCCAACTCATTGTCAGCAGTTATAAATGCAGTGTCTTTCAAAAAAGATCCATCGTACATGATATTGAAATTAGAATAGGGTATCCTGAACAACAACATACCGAACTCAAAGAATTAGTGCGTCAAACATTTCTTCATGGGGGAAAAAAAGTACCTTTTCCTGAATTCAACAATTTCCATGAAGTCTGCATTATATATGACATTAGTGGCATTGTCAACATTAGATATACCGACCACTCCTGAAAACCTCAAAGCATAAAAAATCAATTAAAATTTATAAATATTTCTAAATTATTTCAAAACCAAATAATCCAATAGAAAAGATTACCTCGATGAATCACTTTCTTGCACATCTGAATAATAACGACAACTTGATCAAATTTTTTCTTTTTCACCAAATCAACAAAATGTAACAAATATTTGTAGCGAGAACCCAAAAGCACACAATTTAGAGTGTTCTTCCTGAATTGATGAAATGCAAATAATCAAATGACTGTAAAAATCAAATTCAATCAGAACATTGATTAAATCTGACCAATTAAAATCATACTCTAAATCTTCCAGCAAAAAATGCAGACCAAATAGACTAAAGCTGGTATCGTTGATATCAATCAAACGCCCAATGACATCTGGGAAAAAAACACTTTAAATTAAATCAACCGAGATATACGTATTCATTTATTCAACAAATATAAATAAGAAATAAATATATTACCAAAGCAGGAACCATGAGGTGGAGATGAAGAGTCTTTAATAGAAGAAAAAGATTGAAAAACGAATATTGACTCAGGAAACCATGGATATATACATTTTCCAACAAATGTTTTGATTAGGAACAAAATATTAAACTTATGATATGAAATTCTGTTTTCAACCAAATTTTCAAAAACATCGAACCGGCGAACATTGCATAAATCACCAACATTAACTAAATCATAAAAATAATCGATCATCCATCTCTTCTTAACCGAAGCCTGAATTCGAGTACCCTGTCCAAAAATATAAAATTTAGATTAAGAACTTTGTATCCAGAAATCTGGAAAAGAAAGAAAACAATAAAAACTTACATCAATATCTAACATTAAAATTTCCAAAGATACAGGAACTTTATCTTTGTTGAAGGAAAACCACTTTCTACAAATACGAACGCAAATACACAAATCATAATAATCTGATTTTTGAATAGCTTTTAGAGGAACATAAATCTGAGACATGATCGATGATGAAAAAAAGAGAAGGGGGAGAAGAAAAAAAATATGAAAAGATCGGGATGGAAAACTTTTTCAGCTTTATTGGGGAATTGAAACCTTTATGGAGAAGCCTTATATATATTTTACAGTATACAGTCTTTACGAAGTAGTGGCAGTGTGGTTGTGTGATATAAAATATGGTAAAATAATGGAAATATATATCAGGACAATGTAGGATTAGCATCTAGTAAACGCTTGTTGGTTTTTGTTAAAATATAGTATGATGAGTAAAACTTGCAAAACATTATACTACTACTTAAGAAGCATTTTTAATTTCGGACAACATTAATTTATTTTAAGACATGCAATAAATAGAACTATAATTATAGCCCGAAACCTTATAAAAAAATGTTATAAAGATAGCTCAATACAAAACTTCATTTTAAAAGCTTGTATCGAATTCACTGAAAATAAATAATTAACCAACGTGTAATGAGTAAACAGTTAGTTATAAAATAAAAAAACATAATTAAACCATAAGTTAATTGTTGAAACATAAGCCCAAAATGTAAACAAAAGAACCACATTAATTGTTAAGAAATACCACTCACAAACAAACATTATACATTTGTTGATATTAAGCAAAAAGTTAATAATTGAAAAAAATGTCGCCTGGACATGCATGCTATTAGAAAACATCAGCTCCGTCGCACTCCATCGCAGTCTGAGTTCAACCTTTTTTTAAGAACACAACAAATGAAAATAAAATCTTTGTAATTATTGAGCCTACAAAACTGATATTTTTTAACATGATTATAAATGTATTCGTTTACAAAAGAAATAAAGATGAAAAATCTTACATGTGTCGGTATTGAACATATTCCTCAGCAGAGTCGTAAAGAAGCATTCTGGTGTACATGAAAGCGTCACAAAGAACAAAGTCACCCGACAAACAGAAATTCAATGTTATTGCCTAAAGAAGTGACATTAATTACTAATGGAATTAATAAATAAAGATTCAGTAGACAAAATACCCCGAAATTTCATCCCTTGACAAAGCTGTAAAAAAACATGTGGCTGACTCAAACTGTTATCCCTATTCATGTCAACATATCCTTTCAATTCATTAGAGTAAGAAGTAATAAATAACCGGCATAGTATTATAGCTGGTTACCAACACATTTAATTATACAGTAAGCTTTATTGTAAATACACATCAGCTGAGCAAAATTTAATCATAACATAAAAGCAACGTTCTTACTTCAAGTCTTCAATCAAAAAATGTACGTATTCATCTCATCCTTTGCCATCACCATCCATCATCAACTTCAATGAGATGACCAATCACATCTTTGAAAACATAAATCAACCGTTAGCAAACATAATAACATCTAAACATAACGGAAGAATTGTATACTGCATAATGTATAACGTCTCCTATATTCTATTGCACCAACACAAAAACCTATAAAAAAAAACAGACAATTAAACAAATTACAACAGTATGATGTATACTACAAACTAAAGAATAAAAATCAAACTCACAATATGAGATGGACAATCCTCAAGACCATTCAAAACATAGGTGGCATAAATAACTGTAGGCCATTGTTCTGATCATCTCTTCCAAAGTAACCCTAGTAAGTAAGCCCTAGCAAAAATATCTAAACCAACTAATTCTGATCAATTAGAAGAACATGAAAAGGAAGGGAATCGAAATATCAGTAAAGATAAGCAAACACTAACAACAATAAAACATGATCATTTAGACACTAACACCTCGAATGGATTTAGACTTCCTGAATCAAAACCCTGCATTATAATCAATTTATTATACATTTATCCACCTGCATGGAGAATGTGTTAGTTTAAGGGGAAAAAAACATTAATATACACTAACAGGTTATAGACCAATAGACAAAACAATAAAAAAAAAACACTTCACGGTTAAAAAGAAAAAGATAAACTTGCGGAAAAAAAAAACTTCAAAACTCAGTATAAAACTTATCTAGAAACAAACGCGGCTGCCATTATCTAGGAAAAAGATACATACCTTAACCTGCAAAATAAAAACATGAATATAAAATGACTAAAAATGATTAGAACATATACAATCTATAAAATAAAGAGAAATATAGTAAAAAAAATAAATACCTTAAGCCTGCAAAATCAACACATGAACATGAAACGACTAAAAATGAATAAAACATGTATAATTTTTAAAATAAACATGAATATAGTAAAAAATACATACCTCAAAACCTGCAAAATAAAAATTATTAAGAACAGACAAAAAATATACAAATAAAAATGAAGGCACACTTATTAACCTGCTAAAAATGAATTTCTTCATGGAAGGGAACTTCGAGAACAGGAAGTTGAATCGACTCCCCAAGAATATCCACTCGGAGAAATCGATCATAAAGATCGGAAAATTCTGAAAAAAGAAAACATGCATATTCGTATATACCTCACGACATTTTCTCCCGCGCTGGAAGCATCCTTCGAGAAAAAGAAATTCAAAAGCTTCTCGACGATTATCCGTTAGGAGAAATCACTTACGAAGACATGAAAAATTTGTAAAAAGAAAACATGCATATTCATATATACCTCACGACATCAAATTCGCTATGGACGCGTCCTTCGATCGATTGTCAAGATCTGAAAAAAGAAAACACGCAGATTCATTAAGAACATAAAAATGATTAAACCATGTATAATTTATAAAATAAAGAGGAATATAGGAAAAAGATACATACCTTAACCTGCAAAATAAAAACATGAATATAAAATGACTAAAAATGATTAGAACATATACAATCTATAACATAAAGAGAAATATAGTAAAAAAAATACATACCTTAAGCCTGCAAAATCAACACATGAACATGAAACGACTAAAAATGAATAAAACATGTATAATTTTTAAAATAAACATGAATATAGTAAAAAATACATACCTCAAAACCTGCAAAATAAAAATTATTAAGAACAGACAGAAAATATACAAATAAAAATGAAGGCACACTTATTAACCTGCTAAAAATGAATTTCTTCATGGAAGGGAACTTCAAGAACAGGAAGTTGAATCGACTCCCCAAGAATATCCATTCGGAGAAATCGATCATAAAGATCGGAAAATTCTGAAAAAAGAAAACATGCATATTCGTATATACCTCACGACATTTACTCCCGCGCTGGAAGCATCCTTCGAGAAAAAGAAATTCAAAAGCTTCTCGACGATTATCCGTTAGGAGAAATCCCTTACGAAGACATGAAAAATTTGTAAAAAGAAAACATGCATATTCATATATACCTCACGACATCAAATTCGCTATGGACGCGTCATTCGATCGATTGTCAAGATCTGAAAAAAGAAAACACGCAGATTTATTAAGAACATAAAAATGATTAAACCATGTATAATTTATAAAATAAAGAGGAATATAGGAAAAAGATACATACCTTAACCTGCAAAATAAAAACATGAATATAAAATGACTAAAAATGATTAGAACATATACAATCTATAAAATAAAGAGAAATATAGTAAAAAAATACATACCTTAAGCCTGCAAAATCAACACATGAACATGAAACGACTAAAAATGAATAAAACATGTATAATTTTTAAAATAAACATGAATATAGTAAAAAATACATAACTCAAAACCTGCAAAATAAAAATTATTAAGAACAGACAGAAAATATACAAATAAAAATGAAGGCACACTTATTAACCTGCTAAAAATGAATTTCTTCATGGAAGGGAACTTCAAGAACAGGAAGTTGAATCGACTCCCCAAGAATATCCATTCGGAGAAATCGATCATAAAGATCGGAAAATTCTGAAAAAAGAAAACATGCATATTCGTATATACCTCACGACATTTACTCCCGCGCTGGAAGCATCCTTCGAGAAAAAGAAATTCAAAAGCTTCTCGACGATTATCCGTTAGGAGAAATCCCTTACGAAGACATGAAAAATTTGTAAAAAGAAAACATGCATATTCATATATACCTCACGACATCAAATTCGCTATGGACGCGTCCTTCGATCGATTGTCAAGATCTGAAAAAAGAAAACACGCAGATTCATATATACCTAACGGCCTCAATATCGAGGTGGAAGCGTCCTTCGAGAAAAGGAAATTCAAAACCTTCTCGACGATTATCCACTCATAGAAACCGCACACAAAGATCTGAAAAATCTAAAAAAAGAAAACATGCATATTCGTATATACCTCAAGGCCTCAAACTCGCGATGGAAGCGTACATCGAGAAAAGGAAATTAAAAAGCTTCTCGACGATTATCCGTTCGGAGAAATCGCTCACAAAGACATGAGAAACCTGAAAAAATATAACATGCATTTTCATATATACCTCACGGCATCAAACGGAAGATGGAAGCATCCTTCGATCGATCGTCAAGATCTGAAAAATCTGAAGAAAAAAAAAAGCATGCAAATTCACATACATACCTAACGACCTCGAATTCGGTATGGAAGGGTCCTCGAAGAACAGGGAACTCGATCGATTCTTGACGATTACCCATTCGAAGGAATCGATCACAGAAGATGCGACAGCAGATGAGGACCGAGCTCCTGATCGGGGAAAAAATTGGGGGCTTGGATGAGTTTCTCGGCCTCTCGACCGGAAGGAGAGAAATTTGCAGAAAAAAAAACGAAATATGCATACCTCAATATGAATACGAAGAAGGCGATCGGCGGAGTAGCCGCGAGCGGCATAGGTCCTGATCGGGGAAAAAATCGGGGGCTTGGATGAGTTTCTCGGCATCTCTACCGGAGGGAGAAAAATTTCCAGAAAAAAAAAAGAAACATGCGTACCTCAATCCGAATACGAAGAAGGCGGTCGTCGGAGTAGTCGGAGTGCGGCGGGGAGCCATCGGCCTGCACATGATGATGGAGGATGGGAGGACGATGATGAAGGGGGAAGACGATTCAGAAAAAAAAGAAGAGAAATTATGGTATCGGAATTATGAAAAGAATTTTGAGGGGGAGAATTTTATTGGGATGTGAAAAAGGTGAAAAGAATACAGCTTTTTTGTACTGTTTGTGTACTGTTTAAGTCTTGCGTTACGCAAAAGAAAAAAAAAACAATATTTAATATCTGAAATTGAAGAATAAAAAATTAATAAATGTTGTAGTGTGAACACATTCTGGGTATGCGATTGGTCCCCTGGGGAGGCTGCGCTTCTCGTTTTATATATGTATAGATAATAAATACATATACTAATATGTTATCTTAAAGATTAATGATAATAATACTACTACTACTACTAATAATAATAATAATAATAATAATAATAATAATAATGATAAAGAGACTCGCATCGGTTCACTTGGGACATAAGATCTTGCACGCTAAGGATTTCGAGATTTCGGCATGCGCCCACAAGGTAGGGTCTTTCTTATCTCTTTTAATGTTGTAAATTTAAATGTGACATACATGAACTGTTTTCGAAGCGACTGAACGATATTATGTTATAAGACTTGTGATCCCATGAGGGGTCAGTGACCGAACTAAGGGTCATCGGGGAGAGCCCGCCGTGTTTTATGTGCGCACCACATGTTTCAAGTATGCTATGTTTATCGTTGATGTCTTTCGCATTTGTGAACATGTTTATGTGTGGAATATTTGAATTATCGGCATTAGACCAGATATAGATTTTCACTACTGAGTCGTTGAGCTCACCCCTTCAACACATTGTTTTTAGGTACGACTGAGGATGTCCACGGAGGAGACGACGGGACAATGGAATAAGTTTATAAAAGAATATTATGTTTAATAATTATATATATTGTCCGCTGCAATAAGAAGAATTACGATGATTTATGATAAGTATGTTGGTGTGCTAATAACACTTTTAAGTAATTATGAAGTGATTATGATTTGATCTGGTCTGATATGACACGGATAAGTACAAAATTGTTGGAAATCGACTACCCGGGACACGTCCGTTCGAACCCTCGAACATCCGGACGTCCCCAATCGACTTCTGGAGGTCACCCTCAGACAGCCATAGCCTCCCGCCCAAGAGATCGCGCGTCCGCCGCAGCCGAAGCCGCGGCTCGCGATCTGCCCGGAGCAAGCGACCGCTTGGTCACCAGGCGAGCGCTCGCGCAGCAAGGCAAGCGAGCGCTTGCTGCCCAGGCGAGCGCCCGCGACCTGTCGCGAGCGGGCGCTTGCCCCTCAGGCGGGCGCCTGCCTGCTGCGAACAGCGACCCCGTTCGCCCGTTCTGGCTTTTCCGATGCGATTTTCTCGATCCGACTGCCATGCCGGAGGTCAGAAACCTCCCAGCAGTCCGAGAACATCACATCCAAACCACGGGATCCGATCGTACGTTCAAAGTATGATCAACGAATTATGAGATCGAATAAATTGCGGAAAAAAGAATCGATCTCATACCTTCTCGGTCGATTGTTGAGACCTTAGAGATTGCTAGTGTATGACTCTTCCCGACTCCAGACGTTGTGTGGGCAACGATCTACTGGGTTCGTCCTTTTCTGCTTCTCTCCTTTCCAAGACCAGCGTATAAACTATTCTGTGAGAATAATTTTATTTGCGTTAACTAATTAATTTAAACAGAGAAAAAATCTTAATTGCGCTAACACAATTATTTTTCTCTGCTGAAATGAATTGTTGCGGCGAATGTTAGGTCTTAGGAGAGGGCAAGGGGGGGGGGGGGGGGTTAAATAGAGTTACACTAGGGACCTCTTAGGTAAATAAATTCAAGGCTAAAATGCAATATTAATTAACTCGGAGTCCTTAAAAAGAAATCCTTAATTAATTACATTTTTAATTATTATTAATTCCACTAAATAATAATAATTGAATTCCCGAAATTTATTTAATATTATTTCAACAATAATAATTCCGCTGAAATTACATATACGACTTTCCCCGTGTTTAAGATATCGAACGTCCACGAATTTATTTAATTACTAATAATTAAATTAATTCGTTTCTTATTATCCGAGACTAGTACCACTCATCCTTATTATCATGTGGAACAAATCCACCTGCAGGGTTTACATGATAAACTTTATGAGCTCATCTCGGGGACGTTATCAACCCGATAAACGGGACACGGTTTCTTGTCTATAATCTATAGCATGCCGTGTGTACAATTCCGATTCCCAATTTACCGAGTATCTCGACTAATCAAATAGTCTCACTCATTGGCAAGTTAAAGAACCGAGAATTGGACATACGCACCTATAATTATATAGGGATTAAGAATTCGTATATCCGTAATTCTGAGGTCTAGTTCGATTACGTCGATTAGTATAAATCGAACGCCCTCCCGTGGTCCTGCTCAATACACCAAGTGTACAAGTGTAACATAATAGTCAAGACCAACTATTACCCAGTCACACTATGACGTACCGATGGATTGTCCCTGTCCATCTAAGTCGTGAGCTTCTGTTCGATAATATACGAGTAACCGACAGTATGATCTTCCGCGTGTCTCCTCACGCCATAATGTCTACAACGTATATATCTAGAACTATTGCATTCAAGTACAAGGTAGACAAAAATGCCGACAGTTTGATTAATAGATAATGAAAAACACAGATAAGGAGTTCCATATTGTCACTAAACTAGACATTTAGAATATAACTCCATCAATCTCCCACTTATACTAAATCTCTAGTTGCCCTCTACCATACATCCGATACCCATCCCCTTCACGTGTCTCTTGAACGCTTCCGCTGGAAGTGCCTTCGTAAAGGGGTCAGCCAGGTTATCCGCTGATGCAATCTTGGTGACAACCGCATCGCCTCTCCTGACGATATCTCTAATCAGGTGGTACTTGCGATCTATGTGTTTACTCGCATTGTGGGCTCGTGGTTCCTTTGCATTAGCCACTGCACCGCTATTGTCACAATAAATTGTGATAGCTCTAGGCATTTTAGGAACCACATCCAAGTCCATAAGGAAGTTCCTGAGCCACACCGATTCTTTAGCTGCCTCAGAGGCTGCTACATATTCGGCTTCCATGGTAGAGTCCGAAATGCATTTCTGCTTAACACTCTTCCATGAGACTGCTCCACCTCCCAATGTGAACACATAGCCTGATGTAGACTTTCGCTGATCCTTATCAGATTGGAAATCCGAGTCTGTGTAACCAATAGGAATCAACTCGGACGCTTTGTAACTCAGAACATAATTCCTAGTCCTTCGCAGGTACTTAAGTATGTTCTTTACAGCAGTCCAGTGACCCTGTCCAGGGTTACTCTGATATCTAGCTACCATGCCCACGGCATAGCAGATATCAGGTCTCGTGCACAACATGGCATACATTAGACTTCCTACTGCCGAAGCATAAGGAACCTTCTTCATGTAATCTATCTCCTTTTGTGTTTTGGGACACATGTATTTAGATAGATGAATTCCATGGCAGAAAGGTTGAGCACCTCTCTTGGAATTCTGCATGTTGAAACGAGCCAGAATCGTATCAATATATGAAGCCTGGGACAAGCTCAATGTTCTTTTCTGGCGATCCCGTAAAACCTTGATCCCAAGAACATGCCCAACTTGCCCTAAGTCTTTCATATCGAATTGCTTGGACAACCATCTCTTTATGTCCGACAACATTTTCACATTGTTGCCAATTAGAAGAATATCATCTACATAAAGCACGAGAAACGCCACGCTGTTTCCGTCACTTCTCCGGTATACACACGACTCGTCCATGCTTTGAATGAATCCATAAGACTGGATAACCTCATCAAACCGCATGTTCCAAGATCTAGAAGCTTGCTTCAATCCATAAATGGATCGGTTTAGCTTACACACTAGATGCTCTTGGCCTTTCTTGATGAAACCTTCTGGCTGTCTCATGTAAATGGTCTCGTCAAGATTCCCATTCAAGAATGCTGTCTTGACGTCCATTTGCCACACCTCATAATCCATATGAGCTGCTATAGACAAAAGAATCCGGATCGACTTTAGCATAGCTACCGGCGAAAAGGTTTCCTCATAATCGATCCCTTCTTTCTGAGTATACCCTTTCGCAACAAGCCTAGCCTTGAAGGTTTCCACCTTCCCGTCAGACCCTCTTTTTCTCTTGTACACCCACTTGCAACCAATGGCTTTTACACCTTTGGGCGGTGCTACAAGGTTCCAGACCTGATTTGAATCCATTGATTCAATCTCAGATTTCATCGCCTTTTGCCAAGACTGAGCATCTTGATCTTTAAGCGCCTCGTCATAGGTCCAGGGATCGGCTTCATGTTCTCCAGGTAACAAGTCCGAAGACTCACCTATAAACATGAACCTATCGGGTTGTCGAACAACCCTCCCACTACGACGAGGCTCCGGTGTAACCTCAGTAACTACAGGTGCAGACTGTGGTGGCGTATCACCCGGTTCGGTTGGATCTAAGCCTTGATCGTCCCCTCTCAGTTCGTTAAGTATTATCTCACTCTTGGGCTTGTGGTCCATTATATAATCCTCTTCCAAAAACCGAGCGTTGGTGCTAACAACGATCTTCTGGTCCTTAGGACTATAAAATAGACCACCTTTCGTTCCTCTAGGATATCCTGTAAACAACCGAATATCTGAACGAGATTCCAATTTATCAGCCCCATGCTTCAGCACATGTGCTGGACAACCCCAGATCCGAATGTGTTTCAAGTTCGGCTTTCGCCCGGTCCACAATTCCGAGGGTGTCTTAGGGACTGATTTAGAAGGAACTAAGTTCAGGATATACGCCGCTGTTTCCAAGGCATATCCCCAGAACGAAACTGGTAGGTCTGAGTAACTCATCATAGATCTTACCATTTCCATAAGAGTCCTATTCCTTCTTTCTGCTACACCATTCTGCTGGGGCGTGTATGGTGCAGTCATCTGGGAGTCAATCCCATTCTCTAATAAGTACGCCTTAAACTCTCCCGAGAGGTACTCTCCTCCACGATCAGATCGTAGAGTCTTTATGGTTTTACCATGAAGGTTCTCCACAAGAGCTTTGTACTCCTTGAACTTGTCAAAGCACTCGCTCTTGCGGCGCATCAGGTATATAAAACCATACCTTGAGTAATCATCAGTGAAGGTTACGAAAAATTCATAACCTCCTCTCGCTTGGACAGATAAAGGCCCACACAAATCAGAGTGAATCAACTCTAGTACTTCCTTGGATCTATACCCCTTATCACTAAAGGGTCGCTTGGTCATTTTTCCTTCCAGGCATGATTCGCAGGTTGGAAAGTCCTCATCTTTCACACCACTGAGTATTCCATCAGTTATCAACCTTTGAATCCTACCCAAGTTAATATGACCTAGCCTAAGATGCCATAAGTACTTTTGATTCATTCTAGAAGGCTCCTTTCTCTTATTGGTACTAGATGTATTATTTGACTCTACTCGTTGCATCGTGGAATAATCAGGATTCAGTATATATAAGTTGCCTATCAATGTACCAGAACAGATATACTCACCATTCTTTTTGATAATAACAGAACTATCAAAAGAAACAGAATATTTATTCAAAACCAACTTAGAAACCGAAACAAGGTTCTTTCTAAAGTTCGGTACATAAAGACAATCATTCAATACTAAAACTTTATTATTAAAAGATAAATGAACATCTCCCACTGCAACTGCCGCCACTTTCGTAGCATTGCCCATGTAGATGGTGATCTCTCCCTCTCTAAGCCGCCGGGTTTCCTGGAACCCCTGCAAAGAATTGCAGACATGATCAGTGGCTCCCGTATCCACACACCAGGTACCGGTGGATAACACCGCTAAACATGTTTCAGTGACTAAGGAAAAGTTCATACCTCCTTGTCTGAGAGGACAATTAGACTTCCAATGTCCAGACTGCTTGCAACGGAAACACTTGCCCTTGGGCTTGTTCACTCCATTCTGTGGTCCACCAATTCTGGGTCCACTGGGTTTCCGTCCTTGCTTCTTCTTCCTCTTAGCTCCCGGAGGGCCAGGAAGTTTCACAGCCATAAGTGCCTGAGGTTTCTTAAAGATTCCCTCTGCCGCCTGGAGTTCAGTCAGGAGTTCCGCCAACGTATATAACCTCTTGTTCATGTTATAGTTCAGGCGGAACTGCTCAAAACTCTTAGGCAGAGACTGGAGCACTATATCGATCTGGGTTTCCCCATCGATAGATCCTCCCATAATCTCTATCTCATTCAGATAGCCTATCATCCTAAGAACGTGATCCCTCACGGGCGTTCCTTCGGACATAGTGGCCGTCATGAGTTGCCTCATGGCATCTTGCCTGGCTGCCCTATTCTGACTACCAAACATCTCCTTGAGGTTAAGCATCATATCATAGGCAGTGGTCATGGCTTCATGCTGATGTTGCAGCACATTTGACATAGAAGCCAAAATGTAGCACCGCGCCATCTGATTAGCCTTGACCCACTTCCGATGAGCTTCCTTTTCCTCAGGAGTGGAGGTGTCAATAGGTTCGTCAGGACAATCCTCATGGAGTACATATTTGTACTCCTCAGCAGTCAGGACAATGTCCAAGTTTCGTTTCCAGTCAATATAGTTCGGACCAGTGAGTTTGTTCTCTTTTAGTATCATGGATAGCGGGTTGAGTGCCATATCTATAAAAGAGACAAATCAAACTGTCAAATTTAATTCGATATTAACTCCCTTAATTAATATCATTAAATCTACCAATCAATCCTAAAATCCCATCAGACTAGCATGCCACGTTCATGTGGACGTATACTAGTCCAAACGATTTTATAACTGGACTTTTACTTTGGTCGTACATCATTACAGCAGTGACTCCGATGGGGAGGATACTGTAAAGCGTACCTAAGTGTATACCATTTCTCATTACTAAGTTAACCGCTCAGAAACTACACGCCCACCGCAAGCCACGTTAGTGTGGACGTTTACGTTGACATGCGGTCCCTTTACGATTTCCTATAACTGTCGAGCCTCAATTAACCCAAAGTTCCGTTTCCGTCTAGTAAGCCACGATAGTGTGGACGTTTACTAAACAAACAACTTTGTTAATTGAATTCCATTTAATAAATTTCACAATTTCGTTAATCAAAGCTTGATATCTCGTAAGTGAAACTCGAAGTTTCTAACCAGCGATCAATCATGCAATTGAGCCCTATCTCTCACAAATTGAGGGAGCCAACCAGACAATCGATCTAGTCATCAAATGACTCAAATGTCTCTAATCTGTGTCATCGACATAACCAAGCGCTTTGGCTCCATTCCACTCCCCGGGGTGAGAATGAGTCGAGTTGAAATTAGTCTTTGAAAGACAGATTAGGCATTGCTTTGAAAAACTTAATTGTTCAATTTTAAAATTGGAATTTCATTCGAATTTCGATCAAAGTGATTTCCGTGTATCGACTTTATCCGATAGGGAGGATGACACTAAAGCCAACTCGTAAGTCAATACACATCACTCTCGAAACAGAGAATGGAGACCGCGGGATTGTTTCCAATCCCTCTCCCACTTAGTATTTTACGATTTAGGGATATACATGCATAAAATAATAAGCATAATAAAACACGTAATTCACATAAGAAAGCAATTAACGTGGCCCGATTATTATGGCCTTAAAATCTTGAATGCACGTCTCTTGGAACTCGAACTCGTTGCTCGTCTCGACTTCGATTCTCGTTCCTCCGGGCTTCGATCTCGTCTCGATCCAATAGCAGAAAATAATTACAAAATTATTCTACTAAGTCCGGTATCGATCCTATACATTTTGATCGACCCTATACAAGTCCCGGATGCAACGAAAAAATAAATAAACCTAACGACTCAACCCGTCGTTTTTATCTATTACAAACAAGCAACTTTCCAAAAAAACCGATCTCGACAATCCCGAGAGTTTAATCAAAACCACACACACATATAGCACAAAATACCAAAAATAAATTGGCCATAATAATCGGGTGATCCTGCAAAACAATTCTCGCAAACAATACAAAGAACGTATAAACCGGCTCTGATACCAATTGTTGGAAATCGACTACCCGGGACACGTCCGTTCGAACCCTCGAACATCCGGACGTCCCCAATCGACTTCTGGAGGTCACCCTCAGACAGCCATAGCCTCCCGCCCAAGAGATCGCGCGTCCGCCGCAGCCGAAGCCGCGGCTCGCGATCTGCCCGGAGCAAGCGACCGCTTGGTCACCAGGCGAGCGCTCGCGCAGCAAGGCAAGCGAGCGCTTGCTGCCCAGGCGAGCGCCCGCGACCTGTCGCGAGCGGGCGCTTGCCCCTCAGGCGGGCGCCTGCCTGCTGCGAACAGCGACCCCGTTCGCCCGTTCTGGCTTTTCCGATGCGATTTTCTCGATCCGACTGCCATGCCGGAGGTCAGAAACCTCCCAGCAGTCCGAGAACATCACATCCAAACCACGGGATCCGATCGTACGTTCAAAGTATGATCAACGAATTATGAGATCGAATAAATTGCGGAAAAAAGAATCGATCTCATACCTTCTCGGTCGATTGTTGAGACCTTAGAGATTGCTAGTGTATGACTCTTCCCGACTCCAGACGTTGTGTGGGCAACGATCTACTGGGTTCGTCCTTTTCTGCTTCTCTCCTTTCCAAGACCAGCGTATAAACTATTCTGTGAGAATAATTTTATTTGCGTTAACTAATTAATTTAAACAGAGAAAAAATCTTAATTGCGCTAACACAATTATTTTTCTCTGCTGAAATGAATTGTTGCGGCGAATGTTAGGTCTTAGGAGAGGGCAAGGGGGGGGGGGTTAAATAGAGTTACACTAGGGACCTCTTAGGTAAATAAATTCAAGGCTAAAATGCAATATTAATTAACTCGGAGTCCTTAAAAAGAAATCCTTAATTAATTACATTTTTAATTATTATTAATTCCACTAAATAATAATAATTGAATTCCCGAAATTTATTTAATATTATTTCAACAATAATAATTCCGCTGAAATTACATATACGACTTTCCCCGTGTTTAAGATATCGAACGTCCACGAATTTATTTAATTACTAATAATTAAATTAATTCGTTTCTTATTATCCGAGACTAGTACCACTCATCCTTATTATCATGTGGAACAAATCCACCTGCAGGGTTTACATGATAAACTTTATGAGCTCATCTCGGGGACGTTATCAACCCGATAAACGGGACACGGTTTCCTGTCTATAATCTATAGCATGCCGTGTGTACAATTCCGATTCCCAATTTACCGAGTATCTCGACTAATCAAATAGTCTCACTCATTGGCAAGTTAAAGAACCGAGAATTGGACATACGCACCTATAATTATATAGGGATTAAGAATTCGTATATCCGTAATTCTGAGGTCTAGTTCGATTACGTCGATTAGTATAAATCGAACGCCCTCCCGTGGTCCTGCTCAATACACCAAGTGTACAAGTGTAACATAATAGTCAAGACCAACTATTACCCAGTCACACTACGACGTACCGATGGATTGTCCCTGTCCATCTAAGTCGTGAGCTTCTGTTCGATAATATACGAGTAACCGACAGTATGATCTTCCGCGTGTCTCCTCACGCCATACTGTCTACAACGTATATATCTAGAACTATTGCATTCAAGTACAAGGTAGACAAAAATGCCGACAGTTTGATTAATAGATAATGAAAAACACAGATAAGGAGTTCCATATTGTCACTAAACTAGACATTTAGAATATAACTCCATCAAAAATGTTTTCAAAGAATTAAGTTTTGTAGCGCCTCGGGTTTTATAAAAACAAAATATTCCTTATTTTACTATTACTAAATAAATTATAGTATTTATTTTAAGTTACGAAAGGCGGGGCGTTACAGTATGGTATCAGAGCTTGAGTTTTATGATTCTGTAGACTCACTCGGTTATATATACTATTTATGATAAAGAGGTTTTCCATTTGTTCTCGTCCTTCCTCGGCGACATCCTCAAAGGTAAAGGTAATATATATTTATACTTATTTGATGGTTTTTACCCTCAAATAGAATTCATGTGTATTTTAGTTATGAATCTTCTAAACATCAAAAGGAAGTTGAATTCCTAAATCTCAATCAAGGAAAGTTATTCATTATGGATTATGAAGGAAATATAACTAGTTGGGTCATTTTTTTTCTCAACATTTAGTGGATACGGACTATAAGTAGTCTTTAAAGTTTCGAAAGGGACTACGATCTCAACTGGATGGCATACTAATTTTTCAAAACAATTTGGAGTATTTCGAAATGATTGGAGGAACCTCCAATGTACGTAGAACAATCTTGGCTATGGGCGAAGCGAGACCCAAGCCCACAAGGGGGTTTGAGAAACGAAAATGAAATGGAGATGATCAAAGCTACAATATTTAAGCGAGAGTTGTAGGAAAAAACCGCTTTATAGCACCCCCACAATCGACAAGTATGTCATAAATGCAGGGTATGCATTAAGGGTCAAAGAAAGTGTTTTAAGTATCATCAAGGAATCATTATGTGATGATCCTCAAATCCAATCAAAGGCCTGGAGCACCTCAAGGTCAGAACATAGCAATGACTCGACAAACTTCCGGAGGAAATGCGCGCATGAATGCAATGGTACGCGATGACGCTGAAAAGAACCCTTGAGTAATGACAGGTATGTTGAACATTTTTGGAGTTTCTGCTTTTGTACTATTTACGGGTGCCTCACACTTATTTGAATCTAGAAAGTTTCACGACTTTATTAGAAGATATAGTACTAAGGTATACGATGCACTAGAAGTTAGCTTACCATGGGAAGTACACTGAAAACGAACGAGAGAAAAAAAAGATGGAGATTGATATTGAAGAGACGACTCGCCGCTAAGATAACCATTATAAAAAAAAAAAAAAAAAAAAAAATAGGGACCTCGACCTCATTATCAGAATGGATTTTCTTGACAAGTAGTCAAGCCAAAATCCAATGCTACAAATGTGAGATCACTCTCTCACTACCTGAATGAGAAAATATTAAATAATATGGGACAAAATACACGAAACCCCGAATAATATCCGTCATGAAGGAAATTATGTTAATACAAAGGAAGAAGTTTGAGGGCTATCTCATTAGCTTAGTCAACAAACTAAACCCCAAAAAATAAAAATTCGCCAACAGGCGTATCAAATTAAGAATTTCTAAACATCATTCCGGAGAACTTACCGAAAGTACCACATAACCTACATAGAATTTAAGGATCGACTTGGTGTCAGGACCAACACCAATATCTAAAGTACCTTATCGGATGGCACTCGACGAGTTGCAAGAATTGAATAATCAAGTTTAGGAGTTGTTGGACCTTGGATTTATCCGACCCAGTGTCTCACCCTGGGGAGCGTCAACTCTCTTCGTGAATAAGAAGAAGAAGGAATATGGGTCACTTCGCATGTGTGACGATTTCAAGAAGCTGAATCGACTCACAGTAAATTATAAGTACTCATGTCCAAGAAATGAAGATTTGTTCGACCAACTGCAAAGTGCAGGTCCTTAAATGAAGTTAAGATTGGGATATCATCACTTAAGAATTTAAAAGAGTGACATTCTAAAATTAATATTAAGGACTCGTTATAGACACTAAGAGTTCGTAGTAATGTCGTTTGAGTTGAGTTAAGCACCAACCTTTTTATGGACTTCATGAACAGAGTGTTTCATTTGCATTCTTAATTACTCGAAATTCTCAACGAACACGAAGTTCAGCTACACATTATATTGGAGAAGCTTCGTACACAGAAGTTGTACACGAAATTCAAAAAGTGTGAATTTTGGATAGACAAAGTGGCATCCTTTGTTCATATACTTTTCACTCAAGGGATCGAAGTAGATCATTTTAAGATCAAAGCCGTGAGTGAATAGTCTACTCCCACAAATGCAGGCAAAGAACAAAGTTTATTGGGTTTGACAGGTTATTATCAAAATTTTATTTAGGGATTTAAAAAAAAAAAGTTAAACCAATTACTCGATTAACAAGAAAGAATGAAAATTTCGTCTGGACTACAAATATAAGGAAATCTTTTTCTAAGCTGAATGAGGAAGCTCACTACAGCACAACACCAATATTGAGAGTACCTGATCCTATAGAATATTTTGCTAACTAGAAGAGTTATGCATTCGAGTTTGGTCTAAGTTGTCTCCTGATGCAACATGGGAAGGATGTTGCTTAGGATTCAAGACGACTTAAACTTCATGAGATAACATATCCAACGTACCATATATAATTGTTTGTAGTGGTGCATGCCTTAAAGATCTGGCAACACTACTTGCACGGAAGCAATAGATTTGCACCGACCATACTAGATTGAAGTATTTATTTACTTGTGAAGAACTTAGCACGAGCCACAAAAGATTGTTGGAATTCGTAAAAGATTATGGCTTCATCATAAGTTATCAACCACGTAAAGCTAATGTGGTGAAAAGTATCTGGATTCGAATAAGGTAAGTTGACATACATTCCTTACGATCTAGATAGATTAATAAAAGAATTTGCTAAGATTCATTACGATCTAGATAGATTAATAAAAGAATTTGCTAAGATGCATATTCTGATGTTGTGGCCAACAAAAATCTAGTGTTAACCTCAATAACACTACAATCGCCTTTAAGAGAGACAATCGAAGAAGCTCAATCCAAAGATGTATTTTTGAAGAAAATACGAAACAGAGCTCAAAGAAAGGATATCGACGGTTTATAATTACAAGCGATGACCCCTTAATTTACTAAGGAATAATTTGAGTTTTTAAAGATGAGAACCTAAGGGAAACAATGATTAGTGAAGCTCATTGAACTCCCTACACTTCACATCCCAATGGGAATAAAATGTATTAAGATTGTGATTCATGTTCTGGTGAAGAGCTTTGACGAAGGACATTACATCTTTCATAAAGAGATGTGTAGGCTGTCAAAAAGTTAATACCGAACACCAACGACCATCAATCTTTTTGGTACGACCGTTGGAAATACCCAAATAGAAGTGGGAACACAGTACAATGAACTTTTAGCAGGTTTACTATGGTCAACCAAGAGTAATAAGGTTGTTGGGTTATCTTTAACCAATAACCGAAGTCGAATTGATTTTTGCCAATCAAAATGACTTTCATTATGGAACCATACGCTCAGACCTACATTAGAGAGATTTTCAAGTTACACGAGGTACTGGTTTCTATAGTATCTGACCGAAATATACTTTTGACCTTGAACATTTGGAAAAGTTTGCAGAACGCACTATGATCAAAGTTAAGGTTTAATACGGCCTACCTCAAACAGATGGACAATTTCAAAGGACGATTAAAATATTGAAAGATATGTTGAGAACGTGCGTCCTCGACCTAGGTACTTAATAGGAGACACTTCTACTTGACTTCGCATATAATATCATTTATCAATCAACTATTGATATGACCCCTTATCAAGATTTGTATGGGAGAAAGTGTAGGTCTCCCATACACTACAATGAGATAAGTGAGAGGAATTGTGTTTCGTACCTGAGTTAGTCTAAACGGATTGTTTAACATATTGAGACCATTTCAAATTGGATTAAAGACAGGAGCCTTATGCCGCTCGTCGAAGGAAAGAGTTAAACTTTGAGGTTGGAGATAAAGTCTTTCTAAAGGTAACACCAATTAAAAGGAATTTTAAGATTTGATGAGAAAGAAAATTAAAATGAAGTTTTATTGGACCATTCAAAATTCCCAAAAAGAGTTGAAGACTGGCGTATGAATTAGCTTTACCTCCAAACGTGTCAGTAGTACATAATGCTTTTCTCGTATCCATGCTAAGAAAATGTGTGCATGACCCAAGTCATGTTACAAGAAACTAGATGCCCATAAACACTTCACATCCGAGAAAAACTCCAGACGTCATTCTAAACCGAAAGATTCGTCAATTAAAGAATAAAGACGTTGTCTTAATCAAAGTACATTGGGAACCTCACAAAGAAGTCACGAGGATCACGAGTAAGAATGTCGCCTAAACTATCCAAATCTTTTCGATGGAGGTAAGTAATAGAATTTCGAGGACGAAATTATTTTTTGAGGGGAGTAGTATTGTAATACCCACGTTTAATTTTTCGAAACCATTTAATATAATAAAAATATATATACACACGTTAAATTTAAAATACTAAGTATTTAGTTACTTAACATGAATTTAATTGATTAAAATACTTTCATTAAATTTTATGAGATATACTAGTACATTATACTTGGAGAGTAGTACTACTATAATGTTTTTCTTAGAAGATGCTACATTATGATAGGTGTGTAATAGGTAAAGGGGTGATTAAACATATGTAGGGAAAATATTTTAACATGTCTTCTTCCATGCCATGTTGATAGGTGTGTAATAGGTAAAGGGGTGATTAAACATATGTAGGGAAAATATTTTAACATGTCTTCTTCCATGCAATGTGCTCTCTCTCTCTCTCTCATCCCATGTGATAGTATAATGTGTTAGGGAGATACGGTAAGATTTCTTTAGATTTGATAAGATTCACACGTCGGTATAATTGAGCCTATAAATACCGTCTCATTATTTGATCATTTCACACCAAAATAAATTCTCTCATTCCTCCTCCATTTCTTATCTCTTAAGCCCACGGTAAATCCAAAAATAATGCATATTTACATGTAGAAATTTATACATACACTTCCTTTAGTTGATTTAAATAAAACACTAAGCTTACATCAAGCTCTACTTCATCCTATGTCCACCTAGAAAACCCTTTCGTTTTGGTCGTCTATGACCCGAAACCATGTTCATATGTCAATCTTCTTCCACCCTCTTCGAGAACCCGTATACTCCCCGACGAACCGGACCCATGGATCCCCTT
The DNA here is from genome assembly GCA_954870475.1 of Euphrasia confusa. Lineage (NCBI taxonomy): Eukaryota > Viridiplantae > Streptophyta > Magnoliopsida > Lamiales > Orobanchaceae > Euphrasia > Euphrasia confusa. The sequence continues at coordinate 143,480 of CATPAB010000004.1, read as the reverse complement.
GTTCAAGACCATCCCTGAACCCGAACCGCTGCTCGAACACCATCTGAACCATGGACCCCCAAGACAAATGTCGAACTTCTCGACTAACATATAAGACCTCACAATCAGCCCGTACGTGGACCTAATCATTTCCGTAAAATCCACTGAACCACCCCATACCACCTACGGAATTATCGACACCCAGATGCTTCGGTCGAACCATCCCCACAAATCTCCTTTTAGACAATTAGACCATCCGATCAGCCCGTATATGAGCCGAAACCTATCCGTAAGTCACTCGTACCATCCCCACAAACTCAGCTCTGTCGGAGACCCTTCCCTCATGATCGAGAAAGCCGTTCGAGTGCATCTCATTGACCACCTTCATTTCCACCATAGCTGCCATTATTGAAGCCCCGACTCAACTGTCGCCGCCACTGGACATCACTTCACCAGAGTCCCGAAACGATCCTCCTCAGGCCAAAGTCGAAACCCCACTCCCTGCTCCTTCACCCGAGATGCCGTCCAGTAGCCGAACGTGTGCAAGCGTCGAGCACCGTCGTAGACCCGCCGTTGTTCTCATTGAACATACGGCTGACCACCGTGACTGCCATCATCAACCATACCCCTCCTCCTCCACCGCGTCAAATTCTCTGTCCAAATCGCCAATTATCGCCGGCAATCGGAATCCGTCGGCCCTCTTCCGTAATGTCGCCGTTACCGATTTCATTCAAAGCCCTTGTCGTCAACACTCCAAAGTTTTCCCAAATTCTTTCTCTCACAGTCGATAAAGAAGGAAAATGACCGTTGGTCCCTGACCCCATTTCTTATCTTGTTCCGCTACCTTCTCCCCTCTTCACAAATCTCTTCCCAAATGAGAACTGAAATTAGGGATTTTGCTGGCTTCGTTCCTCTTCCCACAATGAAAGATGGGCCATTTACTCTAAGCCCAAATCTCCTAAATCTCCCGAGCCCACATGCCCCAATTCCTCAAAGCTCATTTTTTCTACCAAGGCCCATTTAAACATATACGTTCCTACTCATACAGTTTATATATATAATAAATACATATACTAATATGTTATCTTAAAGATTAATGATAATACTACTACTACTACTACTACTACTAATAATAATAATGATAAAGAGACTCGCATCGGTTCACTTGGGACATAAGATTTTGCACGCTAAGGATTTCGAGATTTCGGCATGCGCCCACAAGGTAGGGTCTTTCTTATCTCTTTTAATGTTGTAAATTTAAATGTGACATACATGAACTGTTTTCGAAGCGACTGAACGATATTATGTTATAAGACTTGTGATCCCATGAGGGGTCAGTGACCGAACTAAGGGTCATCGGGTAGAGCCCGCCGTGTTTTATGTGCGCACCACATGTTTCAAGTATGCTATGTTTATCGTTGATGTCTTTCGCATTTGTGAACATGTTTATGTGTGGAATATTTGAATTATCGGCATTAGACCAGATATAGATTTTCACTACTGAGTCGTTGAGCTCACCCCTTCAACACATTGTTTTGAGGTACGACTGAGGATGTCCACGGAGGAGACGACGGGACAATGGAATAAGTTTATAAAAGAATATTATGTTTAATAATTATATATATTGTCCGCTGCAATAAGAAGAATTACGATGATTTATGATAAGTATGTTGGTGTGCTGATAACACTTTTAAGTAATTATGAAGTGATTATGATTTGATCTGGTCTGATATGACACGGATAAGTACAAAATGTTTTCAAAGAATTAAGTTTTGTAGCGCCTCGGGTTTTATAAAAACAAAATATTCCTTATTTTACTATTACTAAATAAATTATAGTATTTATTTTAAGTTACGAAAGGCGGGGCGTTACAGGTACAGTTCAGACTATATAAGGTGCTACAAGTCTAATTGATAGAACATGTGTTTTAAGTGTGTTCACATATTGATGACCTTTAATTCAGGTCGTACCACTTCTAATGAAATCAATTGGTTGGAAAGGTGGAAGTATCCTTGCTCTTGAAACTTTAAAGTGTGTTGTAGTTGCAGGAAACCGAGCAAGAGATGCACTTGTTGCACAGGGTTTAAAGTGAGTATCTATATCTCTTGGACACAAAGTCATTGAACAGCTAAGCATGTGAAACATTCTAAGTCAAAGAACCACAATGTCACAAAGCTTATTTTTTTTATCATAAATATTCGTATTTTGTTAAGAAACTGTGTACGAGATAATTTTTAGTAATTAAAAACATGAAATCAGGTTACTATAATCTGCAATAGATTAATTAGGAAATAATCAACATCATGCAATTTACTAGGCCCTTAGATTGGGTTTAAATTGAATGATATAGAGTTAGGAATCTTGATAAAATACTATTGTATAATATCCAGTAGGGATATATAAAATACTGTTGTATCTGTTTCTTTAACATCCAGTAGGATTTGTAAAATGCTACTGCGTTTAATCTCTAGCTTTGGTATTTATGTTTGTGATTGCGGTAGGGTTGGCCTTGTGGAAATTCTTCTGGGTCTTCTTGATTGGCGAGCTGGAGGCCGAAATGGGCTTCACAGATGAACTGGAATGAGTCAGAAGCATCAATTGGCAGAGTTCTTGCAACTGAGGTCAGTCATTGAGAGCTTTGCCAACCTTGCACTCTTCCTTTGTAGTTTATAGTATAAAAGAATTTTCTCAAAGAAGTAACCAATCATATTTATTGAAAGATTGATAAGCTACTAAAAGTAATGCAACCTTATGTTGAAATTAATTATATATTTCTGGCATGTGAAGTCATAACCGCTTCAAATCTTAACACAGATCTTGCATGCATTCGCAATGGAAGGAGCGCTATTTGCACCAGTAATTCTTCTATGTACACCCCTATATATATATTAATATCACTAACTTAAAGTCTAAGAATTCCTGACTAATATTATACTACTTCACTTATACTCCTATAATTAATAGGACTATAGGAGTGTATTAAATACTAATAGTAGTAAAATTTATAAATGCACCTCAGATTCAAAAAACACCTTAAATTTATAAATTTCCTTACTAATATTATACTACTTCACTTATACTCCTATAATTAATAGGACTATAGGAGTATATTAAATACTATAGTTGTAAAATTTAATAAAAAAAAACCTCATATTCAAAAACACCTATAATTAATAAGACTATAGGAGTATATTAAATACTAATAAACATGTTAAAATTAATAAATTTCTCTCATTTTATTTATTAAGTATTTTTCTTATGTTTATAAATATTTATTAATTTAAAATATTGTATTTTTTTATTAAATATAAATTATAAAGATTTTAGGAAAAGAATGTATGTTTTCTATTTGTTTCAGTTCTTTCTTTTTTCAAGGTTTTTTTTTCTTTTGTATTTTATTTCTTCAGATTTTTATCATTCTTTTCGGATCTTTTTTTCTTTCGAAGTTTTATTAATTTATTTATATTTTTTATGTTTTTCTCCCTGTTTTTTGTTTCCTCTGCATGAATAGAATTTTTTTTATGTAAGGGGTGGTGTATTGTTGTTATCTTTTCTAATACAGTAAAACATCTATAAATTAATACTCATACATTAATAACCTTTTTAAATTAATAATATTTCACGGTCTCGAGGCTATTATAAATTAATACTCATACATTAATAACCTCTCTAAATTAATAATATTTCACGGTCTCGAGGCTATTAATTTATAGAAGTTTTACTTAAAGGGTATGTTTGGTATATTGGTTGGTGTATTAAGTAAAAATTATGATTGTAATTTTTGCCTTTTGGTACAGGGGTGTATTTAGTAGAAGGGTGAACTTATTATAAAGAGGTGCGTAAATAGTGCTACCCAAATTTATATTGGAGGATTTATTTAGATGTAGTAAGCAACAAATAAATGATACAAAGATTTTTCATAGCCTGCTTAGACTTAAGGGTTAGTATATGTAACGCGTTTTATAGTATTCTAAGCGTGAGTTTGTAAATTGTAATATGAAATCTTGATACTACTATATTATATCATCGTACATCATGGCTGCCTTATAGCTTATATTTATACTAATTTAGTAATATATAGGTCTATATTAAGTAGAATCATGGATTCACCATAGATTCAGTGAAAATCAGGTCTTGTATTTGATGATCTGATAGAGAACGTATAGCTGGAGTAGCACTTATTATTTAATTAGTATTTCTCTTTTATGTTTATTTATGGGTGGTTTTAAGGTTTTGTTAGGTTTGGGCTTTAGGGTTAGGTTTATTTCTGCTATTAAGATTCTTATTTAAAGTGTCAGCCTAGGCCTAGGTTAATTAAGGGCATGGAATTATTGAAGTGAATTGGAGCCTGGAGGCTATTGGGCAAACCGAACTGGTGTTCGTGTTTGATTGTTTATTTTATTCTGCTCTTTGTTCTTCTCTCTGTTTCTGGTTTCTATCAAATTGGTCCGACATGCCGGATCTCGACTTCTCCCCTTGTTCTTCCCAGATTTTTTTTTCACTTCTTGAACCAGCGTTATGTCGACCCGTACTACTGCCGAAAGACTCGATAGCCTGGAAAAAGAGCAGGTTAATGTGTTGCAAAAGCTAGCTGAAAATTCCACACAGCTGTCCGAGATGCAATCGGGCTTGACGGAGATGTCGACCACCTTGGTTGTGCTCTCCCGCGCAATTTTGAAGTTCGATAAAGAGTCGATTCTGACACCACATTCGGAGGAGGAGGGTTCTGTGTCACACGATGTCCATACATCGCGAGTACACTGGCGATAGTGCAATTACCAACGTTCGAGGGCGTGGACCCGATCGCTTGGTTGGCTTGAGCCAACCAACAGTTCGAACTCCATGGCACGTCAAAAGGTTTGAAACTGACCGCCGTTGTGGTAGCAATGGACGGCTCGGCGTTGCATTGGATCACCTGGTTTCGAGGGCGGAAGCCCAATGTGACGTGGAAAGAGTTTTCGCAAGCCCTAGTGGCGAGATTCGATTCTCGGTTCAAAGGGAGTCCGTATGAAAAATTGGCGAGAGTTCGACCGACAGGGACAGTTGATGAATATGTTAACGTGTTTGTACAACACGTCGGGCAGGTTCCTGGGCTTACGGACGCCCATTATTTGGGCTACTTCATGTCTGGACTCAAAACTCCGATCAGCAACTCATTGCGTTTGCTCCGGCCAGCGGACTTGGAGACGGCAATGGAACTATCGCGGGATATTGAAGAAAATTTGCGGGTCGAGGGTCATGAAAAGATCGTAGGATCGAATACTTAAGGGTATCGCTTCTCCAGCTTTTCGCGCCCGTAGATCGTAGGATCGAATACTTAAGGGCATCGCTTCTCCAGCTTTTCGCGCCCGTTCGGAGTGGAGGCTAGCACCTTCACTAGTCTAGCGGGGGGTGATTCTGCCAGTCGCGTTCCTCGTCCAGTTGACCACTCAACGGCTGCTACTTCGGCAGCCTCGGAGTAGTCTACTACGCGCTCGAGTTTCTCTCGTCTCACATCGAACGAGTTGGCAGACTTGCGAGCTAAGGGATTGTGCTTCAAGTGTCGCAAAACTTACACACCGGGTCATGGGAAAGTCTGTCCTCTCAGGGAGCTACGAGTGTTGCTTGTAGAACCGGACGAGGCAGTAGACCTCCAACATTATGAATTTTACGAACCCACAGGCTAAGAAGAACTTAAGAAAAAGGAAGACGTTTTTCAACCCTGGGGACAAGGTTGATTTACAGAGGGATGAAATTGATAGAGAACGTATAGCTGGAGTAGCATTTATTATTTAATTAGTATTTCTCTTTTATGTTTATTTATGGGTGGCTTTAAGGTTTTGTTAGGTTTGGGCTTTAGGGTTAGGTTTATTTAGATTCTTATTAAGATTCTTATTTAAAGTGTCAGCCTAGGTTAATTAAGGGCATCGAATTATTGAAGTGAATTGGAGCCTGGAGGCTATTGGGAAAACCGAACTGGTGTTCGTGTTTGATTGTTTCTTTTATTCTGCTCTTTCTTCTTCTCTCTGTTTCTGGTTTCTATCATGATCACTTGCCTTTGTTGGACTCTTTCCATCTTTATCAAGATTCTGCCACATATCCTTATATATCTGGAATATGATAGCGGCTACGCTTTATGCATGAAACTTAGCTGCCTACGTGGCATTATAGAAATCCCTAGTGATTAGTGATCAAGTATTTACGTTTCTAGACCAGGATCCCAATTACCCGGCTTTTATTTATACCCACAACATCAAGTATAATTGGGATTTAGTTATCCTCATCCACACTTGATTATATTCGTTCTCATCTGATTGTTTAATCCTCGTGAGTATGCAAGGTCTGTTTTGACTTATATACTTAATTTGGACGAAATGATAATAAAAGATAGGCAGGGTATTGTTCCTACAATTGATAATTTTGGGAATTTTGATAAGATCTCGTGTTATGATACCTCAGTGTACCAAAACAGTGGATCTTTAGGTGATTATCTGCTTTGTTCTTAAGTGGGTGGTTAATGTTATTTGGTTGGTCAACTAAACCATGATGATTATGCTTTTAACCATAACTTATGTTGCTTTAGATGCTTTTATTTTTACTGTTTACTCACGTTTTAAGGTTCATTATAAAAAGTCCTGTGCATTTTGACCTGATTAGAAAAAAAAACATATTACTTTATAAATCATAAAAACACTCTGTTATATTAGTTTGAATTAATTACCCCCTTCTTAATATAACAGTGTATACCAACGAAGGGAACTGGTTACAAATTCAAGGAATTAAGAAAATATATATTTCAAAATCCCCTTTAACACATTTTTAAAGTATCTCATTTTCTTTTATTCTTTCTAATTAGGCAGGTTAGCTAAGACTAGTTGTTATTAGGTCAAATCCAAGTGAACTTGTTACTATCCGTAATTTTCAATTAGAATCAATCATCACTCTTTCAACAGAGACGATGACCTATTGGCATAACTTCACTAGGAGTATGAACAAGAGAAAACCAAAACATAGTTTTAAAATAAACAAAAATTGAAAGAACCACAGTATTCAAGTTAGACGTTTTCTATACCTCTCATTGGTCTCTGACATAGTGTCTAATGTTTTCCATTAAGTGAAATTTTGGTCAGTAGATGTGCTTTATACCTTTCATTGATGATTGATCCATCATATTTGAACCTGACTGTGAGTTCTCATTTGCACCCAACATTTTTTTCTCCTTGGGAAAATCCTTAACCTCCCCTCCTTGTTTGAAATTTCTGAAGAATTGAATATTCCTCATCTTCTCTAATACAACCATTTTTCATTATGGTGCTTCAAATGCATCTATAATACTTTAGTTTCCATATGTGACAGTTGACTAGCCAAGGTAGGGCAAAATGATATACGTTTATTATAAGAAACGAAATAGGACATAAGGTTTAGAGGATGACTAGTGAAATTTTTAATTCCTTTCCTCGTAGTGCAATCGGTGAAGTAATCTCATTTGAGGAATGTTTCAAGGATTAGGTTCAAACCTGAACTTTTGGACTTGATATAAATATTGATTCTTGAATCTTGAGAAGGCCGCAAGCCATTGGTACATGTTCTCGACTTTGGTTCCTTATTGAGAAAACAATTGCAAACCAATAAATAATATTAGTTCTCATTGGATACACTTTCTCGGTCCACGAAATGCATTATTGGGACTGGGTTTGAAATAATGACAGGCTGTTGTAGTTTCAGGGATCATTTGTATAGATTTGACAAGTCCACCACCTTTATTATAACATTTGCATTTTTTCTCTTTATGATGCACTTTAAATATTTTTTCAGAGTTATTCTTTATGATGCACTTCAAAAGTTTCGGACCTGTCTTCCATCTTCATTGGTGGTTGTGTTTCTAGCTGAATTTTAGGAACATTATTTAGGCTGTGCTAAAATTTGAATGTTGAACGGAAATTTATGATAATAATGTTTCAAAAGATAAATTAACTTGTTTATGAAAATCAATAGTTATTTTTTCTTCTCCACCTATAGCTGAACGTGTTGCGGGTCTTTACAAAACATGATTGATTGGTGCTGAACTATAGGATTCTAGTACTTTGTTTTCCTTGAAAAGGGGATTTTAAAAAAAAATATTGCATGCAAAGGTGACAATATTCCCGTTTGAGGTTCATAGCTTTACTGTATATAGCTTATGACTTTAGGAATATCCTAAGAAGACAGTTATGGATTTTTTTTGCCAATGTGGAATAAATCAATTTTGGGGAGAAGTAGGAGTACCAAAAGTAAAATCTTCAAGAGAAACATGTTTTGCGAAGTTCAAAATTTTTAAAGCTTTATATTTATCAAAACAAAGTTGATGTGAAACCATCATCTCCCAAAAAAATAAACAATTTTTTTGTTAAGTGAAACTAACATTGACCGAACCTCATCTAACTAACATTTGTTGAGTATGCAACAATACAAGAACTTTGCTGAAAAAATCAATTTTCCGACAACATAAAATCTCGTGTTTTGTGAAATACTTGTGATCATTGTCTCTCCTTATTACTTGTGTCAAATCGAGTTTGTATCTTCTTAATACTTCTCTCAAATTGAGTTTACATGGTGTTATAAAATGTATAAATGTATTCGCACTTCAGATTTTTTTGTCATTGAATAATCTAAAGATCACAAATCTTTTCACGAAAGGATTGAGATTGTTGAATGCTCAATATCACTGTGGACTAGAGAAAACGAAATGCTTTTAATCCTTGAACGGGTCGATATTTCACTATACACTAGATAAACTGGTTTGTAAGGGCATATAGACGAGTAGTCAGATTGATACCAATTGTCCATTATCTTCCATGAGACCATGTTCACAGTAAGTTGAAACCGGCAGTTAATTATTTGCAGATGTTTTATAGAACCTATCCCTTCTGTGCCTTAAAAGAACCAACTTTTTAATTTCAATTTACTGCACATGGACTGTAAGTGGAGAAAAGATGCTTATAAAAGCTGGGAACAATTGGTCATATTTGCCCAAGGCATCAAAACCTATGGCCCTTGAGCTAATTTTTTTTGAAGTGAGAGAAGAAAAGGTTTGGTTACCAAGGTGAGCAAAAGAGGCAGCAGGGGACGTGGATATTTGTGGAGATTTAATGAGTTTTTGGATATGCTCCAATTGTTTCTTGGTGATGGGGGCTCTATTGAGGCAGATGGTCACCGGGAAAGACTCCTAGATATGGTGATTAACTCCTTGCCTCCCTCGTGTTACCTCTTCTAACGTAGTTGTCAATAATGGTTACCCATGAAAATTCCATCAGAAATCTTTGGTGGGTCAGTGGTTTCTGCCGTCCTTACACACTTTGTATCCCCCTCATTACCACAAACTGCTACGGCTGAACTTTCAAGTTCTATTGGTGGCAGGAATGAAGGGGCTTGGCTCTTTTCCGCCCTTCTTCTTGACGAATTTCAGAACAAACTTCATGCATTGTAGATAAAGTACGTCTGCCTAAAATATGACCTTTAACATCGTCAAGAGTCAGAGTTATGTAGAGTGGTAGAATATGAGGTACCTACCATTCAAAAGAGAATAAAAATTCTCTAGATATGATCACTCCCAAAAAAAACAGAAGATATGCTGGCCATTATTATACTGGCTGATGTCATTTTATTTTATTTTACTCAATATGTCTTGACAATTTCACTTGCGTGAGTCATGTGAAGACATGAATACCCTAAGACCAAGGTATTGTGGTTGTCAATCTTCTGTTTATATTTATTTGTGCACAATTATTCATCAACATAGGAAGTTGAATGACTTGAATTTCATTACCCAAAGTTTATTAAAAAAATGGCATCTGCAGGTTTGGAATGCTTATAAAGATCAGAGACATGATCTTTTTCTTCCTTCCAATGCTCAAACTTCAGCTGCTGGAGTGGCTGGACTCATTGAAAGCAACTCGTCCGGGCTTACTTATGCGCTAACAGCTCCCCAACCACAACACAGTCAAGAAAAATCCCCCACTGCAGTGTCATTTAATTCAAATGGAAAGCAAGGGTAGACTACCAAAGATATAAAATCTATTGCAGACTCCTCGATGAAGACATTTGGCTGAGTAACTTATGCCATTTTTGTCAGTTAATTCTCCTATTGTAGTACAATGTACAAATTTCTTTAGCATATCATCTCTACCCTCCACATCCGACATTTTGCCCTCCACAGTAAACATACAAGTTCTTTGTATAAGTTTTGTAAATTGCCAGTGTATCTTGATAGGTTGAACTAATGACTTCTGTACTCGAGATTCTAATGGTGCTTATTCCATGCTCAATTGCAACTTGATTAAGCATTTACAGTGTTGTCATGTCCTTTGGAGAAAGAAGTCACCTATTTTTCTGTAATTAGACATGTCAAAATAGACTGCACTCGACATAGGGGTGTGCACCGGTTTGAGACCGAACCGGGATCTCTCATGATGTGCACATTGGATCGGACCTGAGTTATTCCGGTATGGTCACTGATAAATTCCGGCCCAAGCCAATTCGAGTTTGAACTAGTTTAAATTAAATTTAAAAGATACAGTAAATATATATAGGGTCCATTGATCCTTGTGTGAATTGGTTTGGTGGGTTTTGATACCACTGTTCTATAAATCTCCGCCTAGGCTCTAGACTATATTCGTCCGCCTCAATTTTAGCCAAAAAATTGCTCTTGTTTATTTGGCCATTTTGGCTCTTGTTTATTTGGCCATTTTGGCCAAAAAATAGCTCTTGTCATTTGCTATTTTAAAACACAACCCAATAGCATAAAAATAGCTATGACCATTTTCTATAAAAAAAATATATATTTTTGACTTTTTTATATTTTTGTAGTACTTTATTAATTAATTTATGTTTAAGCGTGAGTTGCCAAGAATAGCTTTCGCCATTTTTTCATCCAACTAATATGATAAATGGCTAAAATTTTGGCAATGACTATTTTTTGGTCATTGCCATTTTCACCACTGAGTAGTTTTTTTTTTCTTTTTGCCAAATTTTGGGAATAACAAGTGTCATTTTTTATCCACTAGGGTTATTCTAAGCATCCCCTAAACCCGACTAAATCTGTTTTGGGCCGCCTAAATTCGATTAGTTTCGTATTTACATACTTAGACAGTTCTCGAGCAGATTTAATCGAATAATCAAATTTTATACAAAACTTGATAAATCAAATAAAATACAGTAAAACCTCTATAAATTAATACTCTCAGGACCGTAAAATTTTATTAATTTAAAGAGGTATTAATATATCGATAAATTAATATTTTATTAATTAAAAGAGAGAATTTTCAAATTTAATAAATTTAAATATATTTATTTAAAATAATTGAATTAACATTCATGTATCAATTTTATAGCAATTAATTAATATATTCTATATTATTATAGATTTAATCTATAATGTTAACTATTATATTCATAAAAATAAACTAATTTATAATACTAAATTATGTTTAGTCATCATGTAAAATGCATCACAAAATCATCAATAAATGATCAAATGCATAAAATATTATGTGAATATAAATGGACCATCATGCACTAAAAATATTACAAAAATCATTTGATGAAAAATATTCTTTGAATGTTAGTCAAGGTACATTATCAAACACTCTAAATAGATTATGCGAGTACCCAACTTTGAGAGTATTGATAAAAACTAATATTTATAATTGTAATATTTACAAATTATTAATTTAAAATTTTGATGGGACCTCATACTTATAAAGGGTGTTTTCAAAAAATTATTATATTATCTTATGGAATTCGTTCATTTTTTGCAAAGGCCCAAGTCGAGACTGGAGAATTTTATTATTTTAGAGATGTTATTAATTTATCGAGTATTAATTTATAGAGGTTTTACTGTAGATGGTGTTATAATAAATTTTGAGTAGACTAAAATTTGAAATAAAATATTAATGAAATAATCAAAATGGTCTAAAATTTTAAATTTAAAAACTATTTTGATTATTTTGCTTATGTAAAACTTGTGATTAATGCAATGTTTAGATTATTTATTGATTGTTTTATTCAAAATATTAATTTATTATACATACAAAAAATTTAAAATATAATATTAATTAATTAAATATAAAAATGTAAAACGATTAATTCCCGTTTAGTCCTCGATTAATCTATTTAGGCGCTAGGTCTCTAGTCACCGCCCGACTACCGCCTACCGCCTTTTAGAACCTTGGTGTATATAACCATCAACTACAATTCAATCATTTTTTTATTTCATTTTTAATTATTATTTACTTAATTAAACTCAATATTTTAACACACACATTCATTTTCTAGTTTGAACTCAATATATGGGTCTCATCAATATTTTCTTTTTACTTTGTATATTTTTCAATTTAAATAAAACACTTCATATTTTAATTTCTTGTATTATTAATTATATATTTCAAACAAATATAATTAAATGTATTTTTCATATGAATTAAATAAAATAAAATTTTAAAATATTATTGAGGATGATAATGTATTTTTAGAACAATTTTTAAATAGTTCTATATATTTTTAATTCAACTAATTAAAAATCATTAAAACAATATAAAATATAAAAATAAAAGAAAAAGATAAAAAAAAAAAAAAAGTTTGTAGCAAAAAAGCTATCACACACACACACATCATGGGGCGTGAGGTACATTTGCCGGTCAATTGGCCAACAACAAGTGTCAAAAAGCTGCAAGAAAAAAAAAAACTTCAATACTTTGAACTTGGTTCAATTCAAGGGATGAATATTTGGGGGTCGGTAAATGGGTAATTAAAACTGATCTTTACATTGGTAGGAGTTCAGTTTGGTGGGTTTGAACAAAAAAAAAAAACGATGTACATGTGGTAACAATATTTGAAAACACAATGTCTGTGTTTTTGCTTAATTGGATGAACTCGTATGATTACTGAGTTTTATCCCACACAACATCTTTCAAAATTTTAACAATATTTGAAAACACAATGTTTGTGTTTTTTCTTAATTCGATGGACTCGTATGATTATTGAGTTTTATCCCACACAACTTCTTTCAAAATTTGGACCGAGAGTTTTTAGGGCATGTCATCGGTAGTTTTTTTTTTTTTTGGTTCAAATTGAGTGAACTGGATTGGTTGGTATAAATTACATTTTTTTATACCAATTACATATTGGCTGGTACACGATATAAGAAAAATAGAATTGGTATACCTACCAATCCAGCTCTAGCCGTGAGGTACGCAACTCATTTGCTGGTCAATTGGCCAGCGACAAGTGTCAAAAAGTTGGAAGAAACAAAGGCACTTCAATACTTTGAACTTGGTTCAATTCAAGGGATGGGTATTTTGGGGTGGGTAATTAAACTTACCCTTACATTGGATTGGTAGGGGTTCAGTTTAGTGGGTTTGAACCAAAAAAAAAAAAAAAACGATGTTGTGTTTTTGCTTCATTTGATGGGCTCGATTACTGAGTTTTATCCCACACAACTTCTTTCAGAAATTGGAAGTTCATAGGGCATGTACATCGGTATTTTTTTTTGGTTTCAGACTGAGTGAACTGAACTCCTACCAATGTTACCCACCCACTCTCAAAGGAACTGCGTTCAATGCTTTGAACTGTTTTTTTTTTTTTTTTTTTGTGACAGTTTTTAACACATGTGGCTTGCTCATTGGATAGTGGAGGGAGTGTGTACCTCACGCCCTATTTAGGGTGTGTGGTGTGTGGGTTTACTGTACACTGCATTTTTTATTTTCTTATTTTATTTGTTTTCTTATATTTTTTTCCTTTTGTTTTATTTTACTATTACTTCTACGGTATTATTTATTTATTTGAATTTTGTAATTATTTAAATTAATTTTTTTAATTCATAGCATATACAAAAAAAATAATTATTTTGAATTTAGTAGATGTTTTACGTGCCCCAGAAAATAATTTACAAAGGTATTCAATAGTTGAAAAGACAAATCAAGACATCTTGTTCATGTTGGGAAGCGTGAACAAAACCAAACGCGAATGAAGGGTGATGCAATTATGAATTAAGATGTGCATATTCAAATAATTGTTGTGTACATTCAAAACAAATTACAAAAGATGGTTATCGAATTTAGCTAATTGCATCTTTCGATTGTGTGCGACATTTGTTGAGGCTAGAACTACCTTTTTTGAATAACTCCATTAATCCAAGTAATTTTTCTAGCACTATGAAATGTTTAAGGTATCATAATATGGATGTTGCTAGTGTGATTTTGAAAAATGACCCTAAATATTGCAAATTAACATCTCCTACAATCCAGTAGAATTTAGCTTCTACTCGCGCTATTGAAATAATATTTGTTATATTGAAAGATGCTTACGAATCATTTTTTTTTTTTATAGTTGATGAATCTCGTGATGTGTCGACAAAAGAACAAATATCGATTGTTTCGCGTTATGTTGATAATAGCGAAAGTGTCAAAAGAACATTTTTATTAAAGTTGGACATGTCACAAGTACTACGGCCATTTCACTTAAGGAGACTATTGGTAATATGTTTTATAGACATAAGTTACGTATTGTTCAATTGATAGGGCAATGGTATGATGGGGCTAACAATATGAAAGATAGACTCAATGAACTAAAATCAATTATTTTGAATGAAAATCCAAGTAATATTAAGGGCATGTTTGGTGGCCTAGATAAAAGTCCGTTAGTATAGTTAACATAGTTATAGTCTATTTGATAGGGGTTTGTTGGGCCTGCGATTGAGTGGCCGCTTCTATTTATTTTAGGGCTGGCAAAAAAAGGCCCAACCCATGGGCCGGCCCGATCGGCCCGATCAAAAGATGGATTGGGCCTCAAGTATAGTGGCTCAAAAATAGCCGGGCTTTTTGGCCCGACCCGACAAGTCCGATGGGCCGATGGGCTTGGACCGGCCCGATTATTTTTTTTCTAATTTTTATTTTACTTTTTTTAATTATTATTAAAGTTAAAAATAATTATTTTTATATATTTACTTATATATATATAATTAAAATCACAATATTTATTTATTTATGTATAATTTGATTATATAAATATTATTTTTAGTATGAAATAACTAATAAATTATTATTTAAAATTATTTTAATGAGTTTTAAGTTAATTTAATTATTTTAAAAAAAATGAAATTTCTTAATTTATTATTATTTTTAATTAATTAATGTAATTAATTATTTTTATAATATTAAATTATAATATATAAATATATATATATATATATATATATATATATAATATTTAATTATGGGTCGAAAAAGTCCATTGGCCCGACAACCCGACTTGGGCTGGGCTGTGTTGGGATATGTCCTTCGATCCTATGTGTGTAATCGATAAAGTCATAAGGTCGTCTATGGATGTTAAATGATTAGTCGATAATATTAATTGTTGGGAACAATATAATATTGATCGATAATCAAACCTACAGGGTCACACACGAACTCGATGTTGATATACGTTGCTTGATAATAATATTGATTTAGAATCAATACATGTGGATTTTACGTGCATGGGATGCATTGCATGGCTTGCATGGATGCATGTCACATAGTGTGACATGGCATGCCACACAAGTAAGTGGGACCACATATCATGATTTGGCATGATTATGTGGAGGTGTCTTTTCATCACCCCATTAACCACCATTACTTGTGCATTATGATGCACATAATGGGGGGGTTACATGGAGTGGTAAATGGACATGAATATAGACATGAAAATCTGATTTTCATATCACTTCATGCTTACCCACGAAATTCACACCAAAAGGAGAGAATAGAGAGTGTTCTTGGAGAACCGACTCAAGCAAGCAATATATTCGACATCCGGTTTCGTGTGCAACACGTAGAGGCCGGGCCATTTGTGCGGCTTCAACATCCGGGCGATCTAGACAAGAAGAGTGACGAGGTCATTCTCAAGGCTGATCCATGAAGGTGGTTCAATCGACTCAACACCACCTTCATCAACATCAACGAGGCACGCTACACCGGTTGTAAGTGTTCTTGTTAATCTCTCTCTCTCTCTATATATATATTGTATATATATATATATATATATATATATATATATATATATATATATATAAATATGTGTCTATACATATTTGTGTGCACTAAGATCATGGCATAGTAGATCTATTGCTTTACACGCTTCCGCACACACGGTATATCGATCGGATCGGTATACCGGTACCATCAATTGGTATCAGAGACTAGGGCTCGTGCACACTTTTGTGTTGGACACAAAAAGTTTAATCAACATAATTGACTTATTTGTTTAATTGTGATTATGTGATTAGATGTAAGGCCGGCCACCGTTAGTGGTCGGGTGAATGAAATTGTCGTTTTTTACGTTTCGATTGGCCATAGTTTTGGAGGGCTGCGTCCCTTGGAATCATTTGTAATAGATAGGTTTTCTATTTCAATTTGTATTATTCAAACTTGTAAGCGATGGACTTGGTCCATGGTTCGATGGAGGATCTCAGCTCTCCGGCGAAAACGAGAAGAAACGAAGCAAAACGAAGCCAAACGAAGCAAAACGAAGCAAACCGGGCTGCTGGAGCCAAACGGCGGTCGCCGTTTGAGCTCCGGCGGGCGCCGTTTTGATTCGGCGGGCGCCGTTTTGGAAACGGCGACCGCCGAAAGGCCTTTTTTGGGGCAGATGGGTTTTTTGCCTTTTCGGCGGGCGCCGTTTTGGAAACGGCGACCGCCGGTGGTGTTCAGCGACCGCTGGTTGTAAAACGGCGGGCGCTGTTCGTGGTTTTTGAGGTAATGACTTGTTTTGACCAAAATCGGCGAGCACGGAACTAAAACGGAGGGCGAGGACCAGTCCAGAAGATGTTCAAGGCTTTTGTTATTACTTTAATTCTTTTCGTTTGAGAGTTGTGAGGTTCTAGGGGCCTTTCGATTTCGTATTTATATGCTTTGGTAGTTATAGGTTGTTTTATGTTATAAATGTTCAAGTTATATATAAACAAATCTATGCATGCAAGTTCTCAATAATAATGAGTATAATGTCTTGTCCAAAACTTCACACTCATGAAGCCCTCGATCATAAGTTGGTAGGTCCGCCTCAGCGGGGTACTACTTGTTATCTTGGGATAGTGGGAGTAAGGGTTAGACCCTTACACGTGAGTTTGGTTTTCTCATCGATAGATCCACCGCAGGCGTGGCTATCGAGACATGAGATAAGAATGTGATTCTTATCGACCGAGAATGACATTAGATGTCATTGACATGGGATGTCTACCTATCTTGGTTTTCTTAAGTGCGGACTCAGTCGGCTTAAGGATTCGCAAGATAAGGGTCTTGGGATCGCTTTGTTCAAGGGAACAACGATATTAGATATCGATTGAACAAAATGGAATAAATAAGTAACTTGTTAGACAACCTTATTTGTTTACCGCTTTGTGGATGTTTACATACTTTATTTATCTTTCTTTTGTAGTTTATCATGTTAATTTCAACTCAATTCAAGTTTGGTTCAATTCTTGATTATGAAAAATTGAACAACATAAATTTTCTTGATTCACAACGTAATTCGAGGATGGTCCTCAAATACGAAGACAATGAAAATGTGTTAGATAACCACATCCTAAGATATCATTGAACAACTCAATAGCATGTTCGGGGAATATGCTAAGATTGAGCGGTTCGGTATGACCAGGGTCATTGCTTCAGCTAGGCTGAAAAAATGGAAATCTATGGAATCACATGTGCAACAAATGATTGGATTATTTGCTTCAAGTGACCGCCTAGATTTTTCCTATGATGATTATTTGGCAACCGATTTCATACTTCAATTTCATGATGGTTATAATGCCTTTAGGCTAAAATTTCCATATGAATGGTTTGAAGAAATCGCTTCGTGAGCTCCACGGGATGCTCAAGGCTCCTGAGCCGGCGATAGAGAAGGACCCTAAGAGGGAAATTCTTATGATATGGGATAGGGTATTCAAAAGAGCATGGGCAAGAAGGCTACTAGGGTTCCTAGGGAATCTTAATGCGTCTACTGCAAAAGTGTTGGACACTACTTGCAAACATATAAAAGTTCATATTTTATTCAATTTCAAAACAAATGCCTAATTTGTCTTTCATTTGATGGATTATAAGGTTAGGATTATTTACACCTCGGGGAGTGATTTAATCCAAAACACTTAAGTTCATCAATGACACAAATTAGAGACTTTCGAGCCATTGGATGGCGTGAATCGATTGTCTGGTTGGCTCCCTCATATTTTATGAGAGATAGGGCTTCAATTGCATGATAATATCGCTGGTTAGAAAACTTCAATTTTTCACTTACGATTTATCACGTTTTGACATTGAGATAATTTTGAATGGAAATTTGAATGAGATTCAATTATTGGGAATAATTGAATTTGCCCAAAGTTCAAAGAAGATGTGAAGAACGGGGTTGCTTCATCTTCAAGTATTAATGATATAGACATTAAACTTCACAAATTCTACTTCTTGGGTATTGGATGCCAAATGTGGTTCTCACATTTTATGTGGAGGAACTACATAGAAGTATAAGTTCGGTGAATAGAGATGTCGATCTACAGGCAAGAAATGGAGCGAAGGTCGCTGCATTAGCCGTATGATCATATGATGTTGTTTTGCCTTAGGGCCTTGTTTTAGTATTATAACTATGTAATTTCGTACCTTCAATAAACAATGAATATTGGTTCAGTATTAGATACTGATGGATTAGTTTTTCACTATTAAATAGTTTGGTAACTATTTTAATTGTGAATTATTCTTTGTTTTGGTACGATTATTATATTGTTTATGTATACTTTAAACTTGACAAATCATATATATCATTAAGACCAAAGGCCAAATCGAATAAGTATCGATGAGACATAACTGAAACATTGTTGATTAGATCAAATCAAAATCTAAACATGTAACGAAGCTTCTTTTAGAAGGAATTTTAGAATCATTTGACTTGGAGTCATTTGATACATGTAAATGATGTGTGATTGAAAAGATAACAATGTCATCTTTCTTGGAGAAAGGAGAACATGTGAGTAATTAGGGATGATCCATACTGATGTATGTGGAACCTATTAGTTCACAAGCACATGAAGGTTATGTTTCGGAAAAGAGAAAACAAACTATATTAGATATAGTTCGACCATTCGATGAGAGGTCTAAATGAACTACTGGTCTCTTTTGGGAACACACAATTCTAGACTTCAACTTATACACTGAATAGGAAGCCGTCAAAAGCTGTTGATAAGACACCATACTAGGTATGGAAAGGGAGGGTCCCTAAATTGTTTTCATCAAAATTTGAGGTTCTAAAAGCGTCTCTGACGAGATTTATCTCTATAGAGCTTGAACTCAAATGGGATAAAAGTTCCTTTATGGTATCCATAAGAAACTCGAGGGTACAACTTCTACGATCTATCTGAGTGTTGGAATTCGATATCCCGGGTCATTAAAAAATTGCGGAAAATAATAACCCGACCGAAATCCTCTCGCCGGAGACCGATCACGAACACCACGAAGAACCGGGCTCGTCAAGAGCATCGCCGCGGGATGAACCCGCGGCTAAACCCTAGCCGAGCCCCACCGTGGGGCTCGCGATCGCCGTCGATCGCGTGGGGCTGCCTAGCAGCCCCCGGCGGTGAGTCCGGCGACTCACCGCCACCACCGGCCGGGGAGGGAGCGCCCAGCCGCGGCAGCCCCCAGCGATCGACCCTTGGTCGATCGCTCGCCCCGGCGTCCAGCCGGGGCTCCCCTCGCGTGGCCGCTGCCGGCGGTCGTGATGGAATTCGATATCCCGGGCTATTAAAATTTTGCGGAAACAATAACCCGAACGAAAACCTTCGCCGGAGATCACATGAACACCGACTCATCCGCCGGAGTCCGACCATCGGAGACCGTGCGCCCGAAGACGCACAGCCCGCCCCCGGCCGAACCCCGGCGAGCCGGGCGTTCACGCGATCGAAGGATCGATCGCATGGAGCGATCGATCGGGGAGGGGCTGCCCAGCAGCCCCCGCGGCGAGTCCGGCGACTCGCCGCCGCCTGGAAGGCTGGCCCGCCTCCAGCAGGGCCGCCGCGGGTCACAGACCGCGGCCAGCGATCGATCATGACGATCGATCGCACCCCCGGCGTCCAGCCGGGGTTCGCCCTTCCACGCCCGCGCGAAACCCTAGCCCGGGCGATCGCTTGTGGTCCGGTGGCTTCGCCACCACCACTCGATCGTCCCCCGTTCATGGTTTCGTACCTCGGATCTTGTTCTACGGTATTCTCGATAAATCCAAAATCGAATAAATCAAGGGCGTTTAGATTTTTACCTTTCGATTCGTTGTTCGGAGAAACGAATTCAAGACGACCTTTGAATCTTCCCACGTATTCCTTGCACTAGCTTGAACGTCGGGTGGGCGACGATCTTCCAAGCTTATGGATCCTCTTCAACTCTCTAGAACTATCAAGTATTGATATTCTTTTCTTTTTGAAAAAGTGAAGACCATGTAGTGCTTTTATAGGCTACGTAGGGGATCTAAAGAAGGTGGAATATTGGGCTTCCAATATTAATGATTAAATTGAGCCCAAGCCCAAATCTATTAATCTCCCATTAATATTAATTAATTTATTTTCCACTATATAAATTAATTGCACTCCCAATATTAAACCATATTATATCCAAATAATATTTCTCCGGTAGTATTATTTATTCCGTGTATTTAAGATATAAATATCCATGAATAAAATTTATTTATTGCTTAATAAATTTATTCATCTCTTTTATCCGAGACTAGTACCACTCAACCTTATTTATTATGCGGAATTAAATCCACTCGCGAGGTTTACATAATAAATCCTTCTGAGCTCATCTCGGGGATATTATCAACCCTTCCGGGATACACTGTCCGGTCAATTATTCACGGCATGCCATATATAAAATATAGTGACCCAACTTGACCGGTAATCAACCCAATAATTAAATCGGTTAATTCCTTTGGCAAATCAAAGTCACTTATATTAAATATACACACCCGCAATAATATCGGGGATTAAGAATATAATACACTGAGTCTCAAATCAATTATCGCCGAGCAATCCTAATTGATGAGTCTCAATCGATCCGCTCAATACACCAAGTGTACAAGTGTGATAAAATAATTAAGATAAATTATTTTCTCTCTCACACAACGACTATACCGATGGATTGGTCCGTGTCCATCTAGGTCGTGAGCATCTGTTCGATTAAATACGAGTAACCGATAGTATGATCTTCTGTGTGCCCATGCAACACCATACTAACTACAACGTATAAAATCCAGGACTATAATTTGCATAAATTTAATTAACAATAATTTAAAAGCAAATGAATGTTCGTATTTAATAGGTAAATGAAAGTGTACAAAGAGTTCAGAATACTCAAATCTAGACATTAAGTATACTACTCCAACATTCTCCCACTTATACTAAGGTCTAGTCATATCTTCCAAACTCCCGACTCCCATACTCATCACGTGCTTAAACTGTACTTCCAAGAAGTACCAAGTGAATGAGCAATCTAGGTTGCCGCTCTGAAGCTATCTTGGTGACTACTGCATCGTCCCTCTGACGATGACTCGTATCAGGTGGTACTTGCCCTATGTGTTATCTTACACTTATGGACTCGTGATCTCTTAAAGTTTGCCACTGCACCGCTATTTACATAGCCTTTGGTAAACTAAGAATCACATCTAAGTCCCAGAGGTAATACCGGAGCCATACCAAATCTTCCGCTGCCTCTGAGGCCGCTATTTGGTTACCCATGGGAGAGTCCGAAAAGCAACGTGCTTATCACTCTTCCATGTTAAAACTCCTCCTCCTTTAATAGTGAAACACATAGCCTGATCACGACTTACACCGGTCCTTATCAGCTTGGAAATCCGAATCCGTATAACCCAAAGGAATCAGATTGTCTGCCCCGTAACTTAGAACATAATCCTTAGTATTTCGCAAATACTTGAAAATGCTCTTTACGGCAGTCCAATGAGCCTTTCAAGGGTTACTATGATATCTCGCTACTACGCCAACTGCATAGCAAATATCAGGCCTCGTGCATAACATTGCATACATCAAGCTTCCCACAGCCGAAGCGTAGGGAACTGCTTTCATTTCATCTTTCTCCTTTTGTGTCTGAGGACACATTTCCTTAGAAAGATAAGTTCCTTTACTGAAGGGCAGCTCACCCTTCTTGGAATCTTGCATGTTAAAACGGGCCAGAATCGTGTCTATGTAAGATTGCTGGGATAGGTACAATGTTCTATTCCGGCGATCCCTTATAACCTTGATCCCTAGAACATGCCCGACTTCTCCCAAATCTTTCATATCGAATTGTCTAGACAACCATCCCTTTATGTCTGATAACATCTTCACACTGTTGCCAATGAGAAGAATGTCGTCTACATAAAGCACGAGAAACACCACCTTCTTTCCATCACGTTTCCAATACACACACGATTCGTCCATGCTTTGACTAAATCCAAAAGATTGGACTACTTCGTCAAACCGCAGGTTCCACGATCTCGAGGCTTGTTTCAATCCATAAATGGATCGATTAAGCTTGCACACTAGATGATCTCGCCCCTTAGCAATGAATCCTTCTGGTTGCTTCATATAAATCGTCTCGTCAAGACTTCCATTTAGGAAAGCTGTCTTGACGTCCATTTGCCACACCTCATAATCCATATGAGCTGCTATGGATAAGAGAATCCGGATCGACTTTATCTTGGCTACTGGCGAGAAGGTCTCCTCATAATCGATTCCCTCTTTCTGAGTATATCCTTTCGCAACAAGCCGAGCTTTAAAGGTTTCAACCTTTCCGTCAGATCCTCTCTTTCTCTTGTAGACCCATTTACACCCAATTGGCTTTACGCCGCTTGGTGGTTCTACAAGATCCCAGACTTTATTAGAATCCATAGATTCTATTTCGGATTTCATCGCTTTCTTCCAAGAAGGCGCATCTATATCTTGTACCGCCTCATCATAGGTCCAGGGATCGATTTCATGAACTCCAGGTCCAGAGTCCGAAGACTCACCCAGTCCAATCCATCGGTCTGGTTGCTTAACAACCCTCCCACTACGACGGCGTTCCGGTGTATTAACAGTGACAGTATCAGTTGCAGATTCTAGTGGTGTATCTATACTCGGTTCGGCTGTATCTAAGTCTTCCTTGTCACCTCTCATCTCATCAAGTATTACGTCACTCTTGGGCTTGTGGTCCATGACATAGTCTTCCTCTAAGAACCGAGCGTTAGTACTTATAACGATCTTCTGGTCTTTAGGACTATAGAACATGCCACCTTTAGTTCCTTTCGGGTATCCTACAAACAGCCGTAATTCTGATCTAGGTTCTAACTTATCGGCACCTTGTCGCAACACATGTGCTGGACAACCCCAGATCCGAATGTGTCTTAAGTTAGGCTTGCGCCCACTCCACAATTCCATGGGTGTGGTTGGTACCGTTTTGGTTGGAACCCTATTCAAGATATACGCCGCTGTTTCCAAGGCAAATCCCCAGAACATAACAGGTAAGTCCGAGTAACTCATCATTGATCGCACCATTTCCATAAGAGTCCTATTCCTTCTTTCTGACACACCATTCTGCTGGGGAGTATATGGTGATGTCATTTGGGAATCAATCCCATTCTCTGCCAAGTATGCCTTGAATTCTCCAGACAGGTACTCGCCTCCGCGATCAGATCGCAGGCATTTTATGGATTTACCACGAAGGTTCTCCACAAGAGCCTTGAATTCTTTGAACTTGCCAAAGGATTCGCTCTTGCGGCTCATCAGGTATACATATCCATATCTTGAGTAATCATCAGTAAAAGTGATGAAGTACTCGTACCCTCCCCTTGCCTGAGTAGACATAGGTCCGCATACATCAGAGTGAATCAAATCCAACACTTGTTCAGCTCTTCGTCCTTTACCAGAAAAAGGACGCTTAGTCATTTTTCCCTCTAAACAGGATTCGCAGGTTGGAAGGTCCTCACCTTCAACATCGCTGATTAGACCATCAGCTTTCAACCTTTGAAGCCTATTTGAGTTTATATGACCTAGCCTTAGATGCCACAAGTATAATTGATTCATTTTAGAAGGTTCCTTTCTCTTATTGGTGTTTGTAGATGTGTTATTACTCTCGGTTAGTTGCATCGTGTTAGACTCAGGATTTAGCACATACAAATCGTCCACCAATGTACCAGAACAGATAATTTCACTGTTTCTTCTTATGATCACAGAGTGGTCAAAAGAAACAGAATATCCATTCAAAATAAGCTTAGAAACCGAAATTAAATTCTTTCTAAAGTTGGGTACATAAAGACAATTATGTAAAACTAAAATCCTATCACTACTGAAGCGTAAGTGAACGTCTCCCACTGCAACAGCCGCCACCCTCGCGGCATTGCCCATGTAGACCACGATCTCTCCCTCTCTAAGTCTCCGGGTTTCCTGGAACCCCTGCATTGAATTGCAGACATGATCAGTGGCCCCCGTATCTACACACCAGGTGCTGGTAGATAACACCACTGACAATGTTTCGGTGACTAAGGAAAATTTCGTACCTTTGATGAGAGGACAATCAGACCTCCAGTGCCCAGACTGCTTGCATCGATAGCACTTGCCTCGCGGCTTGCTCTTCCCATTCCGTGGTTTGGAACCACTGGGCTTCTTTGCTTGCACTTCCATCTTAGCCACAAGAGCTTGTGATTTTCTGACCATACTTATAAGTTTAGCTCTTTTCAAATCGTTTTTAAGCGATTCTCTAAGAGGACTGAATTTATAGAGTATGTCAATCACTTCTTGTCCGGCTTCCACACTATGTCTCAACATCATTCTGAGGTCATTCCAAATGTCCTCATGAGTTGGGTCATTAGTGGATTCAGAAGGCTCAACAGTCTGGACAGTGTCTAGATTTCTTTTCCAATCAGTACTATATGGAACCAGTGAGTTTTCATCTTTAAGTATATCACAAAGTGGGGTCACAGTCATTCCTAACCTATAAGCACATAAAACAAACAAACAATTTAATATCCGATATTATCTCCCTTAAATAATATCATTAAATCACTAATCACACCTAAAATCCCATCAGGTAAGGCAAGCCACGGTGTGTGGACGTTTACCCACCCAAACGACTTAGCAATTAGATTTCCTTCGGTCATACATCGCTTATAGCGGAACCTCGGTGTGAGGAATACTATAAGGCGTATCTAAGTGTAAACCATTACTCAGTACCAAAGTAAATCGTTTGGAATTGCTACATCACCGCAAGCCACGTTGTGTGGACGTTTACGACAACTTCACAACTCTTCACAATTTTCTTACAACTGTCTACATCAATTAATCCAAAACCCGTCAGCATAGCAAGCCACGTTGTGTGGACGTTTACTACACTAAGAGATCTTTATAATTGACTCCCAATTATTTGATCCATTTAATCTTGTAAATCAAGACGCGGAGAATCATAAGTGAAACTCGAGGTTTCTAACCAGTGATTCACCATGCGAACAACCCTATCTCTCATAAATGAGGGAGCCGAGCAGACAATCGATCCATCTATCAAAGAATGGTACGACTGCCTCTAATTTGTGTCCTCGACATGACCAAGTGGCTTTGGCTCCATTCCACTCCCCGGGGTGAGAATGAGTCGACTTGAAATCAGCTTCGGAAAGACAAATTAGGCATTGTTTGATAAACTTAATCAATGTTTCTCGTAAGAGGAATTACAAGAACTCTCCTCCAATAACTTATCTATATAAACTTCAAAAGTTTATAAAAGTTACCAAGAGAGCAGCAATGGAGACCATGGGTATGTTTCCATACCCTCTCCCACTTAGCTTTTTACAATAAAGGGATACGCTATCTAGTGCATGAAAGTAAACACATATAGCATGCATACATGTAATAAAGCACATAGTATTATCACATAGTCAAAATAATTACTAGAATATTATTTTCCGACTATTATGGCTTTACTCCATCTCCGTACGCATCTTCTAGTCTTTAGTCTTCGTTCTTGAATGCTCCATGTGACGAGAATATTAATCTCCAATATTTAAATCTATTTATTTTTAATAAATCCAAAAGATACTTAATTAAAAAATTAAGTCAATCGAATGAATCAAAAATAAAATTAAATATTATTAATATTTTTTATTTATTTTATTTTCCCTTTCTACTTCATTAAATCTCTATAATAATCTATCCAAGACCCACTTGGAATATTCTAGATGATTTCCATAATGAAATAAGGAAATAAAATAACTTAGGACTCTTTTACTTTCCAAGATTAATTAATTTCCATTTCTATGAAAATTCCCATAAAATAGGAATAATCAATTAGGAAATAAAACAATCCTAAATTAACTTTTATTCCTTTCCAATTCTATTAAATCTCTAGGATCCTATTCCAAGTAGAACTCGGAATACTCTAGAAGACTTCCATAATAGAATAAGGAAATAA
Organism: Euphrasia confusa; assembly: GCA_954870475.1. Classification (NCBI taxonomy): domain Eukaryota; kingdom Viridiplantae; phylum Streptophyta; class Magnoliopsida; order Lamiales; family Orobanchaceae; genus Euphrasia; species Euphrasia confusa. The sequence continues at coordinate 117,045 of CATPAB010000004.1, read as the reverse complement.
AATTAATTCCAATTAATTCTTTTCCTAATCCATGAGAGTTCCCAAAAAAGGAATTCTCAAATAGGAAAAAACCCGAACCAATTAGGAAAGTAGATCTACCGGTAGAGCACGAAGATCACGAGGACCCCCGCGCCCCCACCGGACCGCCATCACCGGCCGAGGACCGCCGCCGCCGCCACCTAGCCGACGAACCACCACCGCCGGTGGTTTCGCCGCCGGGAGGCGCGAATTCGGCGCCTCACCATCGATGGTTCGATCCTCCATGGATCGACCATGGTGGTCGATCCGAGCCCTAGCCCTCACGTCGTCTCCTTCGTCACGCGTCTTCTCCGGCGGTCGTTTCGGCATCGATCCAACGCAAAATAAATTACAAAATAAATTTTACACTATCCGGTATCGATTCTATACATGAAATCGACCCTATACATTTTCCGGAAAAGTAGAACGTAATAATAAATCCTAAATTCGGTCAACCCCCGAATTTTTACTATTACAAGCATTCACCACCAAAAACGAATCTCGACATGTCCGAGAGTTTAATCAATCCAACATACATGACAAAATAAATTAAACGAATAATAAATTAAGCCATAATAGTCGGAACCCTGCAAGGTAGAACAATTTTATCGAAAATACCGCGAACGTAAACCACGCTCTGATACCAATTGTTGGAATTCGATATCCCGGGCTATTAAAATTTTGCGGAAACAATAACCCGAACGAAAACCTTCGCCGGAGATCACATGAACACCGACTCATCCGCCGGAGTCCGACCATCGGAGACCGTGCGCCCGAAGACGCACAGCCCGCCCCCGGCCGAACCCCGGCGAGCCGGGCGTTCACGCGATCGAAGGATCGATCGCATGGAGCGATCGATCGGGGAGGGGCTGCCCACCAGCCCCCGCGGCGAGTCCGGCGACTCGCCGCCGCCTGGAAGGCTGGCCCGCCTCCAGCAGGGCCGCCGCGGGTCACAGCCCGCGGCCAGCGATCGATCATGACGATCGATCGCACCCCCGGCGTCCAGCCGGGGTTCGCCCTTCCACGCCCGCGCGAAACCCTAGCCCGGGCGATCGCTTGTGGTCCGGTGGCTTCGCCACCACCACTCGATCGTCCCCCGTTCATGGTTTCGTACCTCGGATCTTGTTCTACGGTATTCTCGATAAATCCAAAATCGAATAAATCAAGGGCGTTTAGATTTTTACCTTTCGATTCGTTGTTCGGAGAAACGAATTCAAGACGACCTTTGAATCTTCCCACGTATTCCTTGCACTAGCTTGAACGTCGGGTGGGCGACGATCTTCCAAGCTTATGGATCCTCTTCAACTCTCTAGAACTATCAAGTATTGATATTCTTTTCTTTTTGAAAAAGTGAAGACCATGTAGTGCTTTTATAGGCTACGTAGGGGATCTAAAGGAGGTGGAATATTGGGCTTCCAATATTAATGATTAAATTGAGCCCAAGCCCAAATCTATTAATCTCCCATTAATATTAATTAATTTATTTTCCACTATATAAATTAATTGCACTCCCAATATTAAACCATATTATATCCAAATAATATTTCTCCGGTAGTATTATTTATTCCGTGTATTTAAGATATAAATATCCATGAATAAAATTTATTTATTGCTTAATAAATTTATTCATCTCTTTTATCCGAGACTAGTACCACTCAACCTTATTTATTATGCGGAATTAAATCCACTCGCGAGGTTTACATAATAAATCCTTCTGAGCTCATCTCGGGGATATTATCAACCCTTCCGGGATACACTGTCCGGTCAATTATTCACGGCATGCCATATATAAAATATAGTGACCCAACTTGACCGGTAATCAACCCAATAATTAAATCGGTTAATTCCTTTGGCAAATCAAAGTCACTTATATTAAATATACACACCCGCAATAATATCGGGGATTAAGAATATAATACACTGAGTCTCAAATCAATTATCGCCGAGCAATCCTAATTGATGAGTCTCAATCGATCCGCTCAATACACCAAGTGTACAAGTGTGATAAAATAATTAAGATAAATTATTTTCTCTCTCACACAACGACTATACCGATGGATTGGTCCGTGTCCATCTAGGTCGTGAGCATCTGTTCGATTAAATACGAGTAACCGATAGTATGATCTTCTGTGTGCCCATGCAACACCATACTAACTACAACGTATAAAATCCAGGACTATAATTTGCATAAATTTAATTAACAATAATTTAAAAGCAAATGAATGTTCGTATTTAATAGGTAAATGAAAGTGTACAAAGAGTTCAGAATACTCAAATCTAGACATTAAGTATACTACTCCAACAGGTCGAGCCCTAGGCCGACCGCCACCCCCTCGGCTCCCAGCCGAGGGCTCTCTCGAACCTTCGCCGGGGATCTCGAATCCCCGTCCCCGAAGTTCGTCGTTTACCCGGATCGTCCGTTCATGTATGCATCACAATTAATCCACATAAATTCATAGAAGAGAGTATGTGATTTTACCTTTTAATTCGTTGTGCGGAGAAACGAATCTAAGTTGATGACCTTACGATCTTCCCACGTATTCCTTGCACTAGCTTGAACGTCGGGTGGGCGACGATCCTCCAAGCTTATGGATCCTCTTCAACTCTCTAGAACTATCAACTATTGATATTCTTGTCTTATCAAAAAGTGAAGACCATGTAGTGCTTTTATAGGCTACGTAGGGGATCTAAAGGAGGTGGAATATTGGGCTTCCAATATTAATGATTAAATTGAGCCCAAGCCCAAATCTATTAATCTCCCATTAATATTAATTAATTTATTTTCCACTATATAAATTAATTGCACTCCCAATATTAAACCATATTATATCAAATAATATTTCTCCGGTAGTATTATTTATTCCGTGTATTTAAGATTTAAATATCCATGAATAAAATTAATTTATTGCTAATTAATTTATATTCATCTCTTGAATCCGAGACTAGTACCATTCAACCTTAATTATTGTGCGGAACGAATCCACTCATGAGGTTTACACAATAATTCCTTTTGAACTCATCTCGGGGATATTATCAACCCTTCCGGGATACACTGTCCGGTCAATCATTCACGGCATGCCATATATAAAATATAGTGACCCAACTTAACCGGTAATTAACCCAATAATTAAATCGGTTAATTCCTTTGGTAAATAAAAGTCACTTATATTAAATATACACACCCGCAACAATATCGGGGATTAAGAATAAAATACTCTGAGACTCGAATCGATTATCGCCGGCAATCCTAATCGATGAATCTCAACGATCCGCTCAATACACCAAGTGTACAAGTGTGATAAAATAATTAAGACAAATTATTTTCTCTCTCACACAACGACTATACCGATGGATTGGTCCGGGTCCATCTAGGTCGTGAGCCACTGTTTGATTAAATACGAGTAACCGATAGTATGATCTTCTGTGTGACGTCGCACACCATACTAACTACAACGTATAGAATCTAGGACTATGATTTGCATATATTTAATTAATAATAATTAAAAGCAAACAATTGTTTATTAATTAAATAGATTAAATGCTATGACCGGGAGTTTATCGTTACTTAAATCTAGACATTAAGTACACAACTCCAACAATCTCCCACTTGTACTAAGGTCTAGTCATTTCCTCCAAACTCCCGGTTCCCATACTCATCACGTGCTTTAAAGTGTACTTCCAAGAAGTACTATGTGAGTGAGCAATCTAGGTTGCCGCTCTGAAGTTATCTTGGTGACTACTACGTCGTCTCCCCTGACGATGACTCGTATCAGGTGGTACTTGCTCTATGTGTTAACATCACTTTTGACTTATGATCTCTTCCAGTTTACCGTGCACCGCTATCCAATAGCCTTAGGTAAACTAAGAGTCATATCCAAGTCAAGAGGTTATTCCGGAACCTAACCAAAACTTCCGCTGCCTCTGAGGCTGCTATTCGGTTATGAGAGAGTCTGAAAAGCGTCCTGCTTATCACTCTTTCATTTCATGGTTCCACCTCTTTCTAAAAGTGAACACATAGCCTGATATCGACTTTCACTGGTCCTTTCTTTGATTTTTGGATCTGAGAATTTGTAATCAAAGAAGATTTCGTCTTGCTTAATAATCCAGTACTTTGTAAGTACTATTACAGCATCCGAAAATCTCTTGCCTAGATTACCTTGATATCCTCCCACTACGCAAACCGCATAGTTGATATCAGGTTCTTGTTTTACAACATTGCATTTATAAAGCTTTCCATACTTGAAGTATAGGAAACTGCTTTGTCCTCATATATCTCCTTCATGTGTTCGAACACACACCCTTTAGATAGATGTATATTCTGTCTCTGAAAGGCAATAACCTTTCTCAGAAGTATGCATGTTTAAAACAAACCTTAATCGTATAAGATGTCTTAGGAGAAGTACAATGTTCTTATCTCTAGATCATAAGATCTTAAGAACAAGCTCTAACTTCTTCTCAATCTTATATCTCGATTTATTTAGACAACCACTATTTTATGTCTGATGACACTTTTACATTGTTGCCAATGATAAAATGTTATCCACACAAAATCTCCGAGAAACACCACCTTGTTTCGATTACGTCTTTAATACACCTCTCGTCTATGACTTTTGATGAATCCATGAAATGGATTATCCCATCAACTCGCAAGTTCCACGATTCATAGCTTTATTTCAATCCACAAATGGATTTACTAAGCTTGTACTCTAAATGATCTAGCCTCTCAACAATAAATCTTATTGTTCCAAGCAGGCACATTTAGGTCTAGCACTGCCCTTATGCAGATCTAGGGGTCGATTTCATCTTTACTAGATCCAGAGTCCGAACTCCTCTAGTCTTATGAATATCCCTGGTTGTCCAACAACCTCCCACTGCAATGGCGTCCCGATGTATAACAGTAATAACAATAGGTGCAGTATGTGGTGTACTTCTACTCGGTTTGGCTGGTTCCTAGTCTTTTGTCCTTCTTCTCATTTCAAGGTATTACGTCAATTTTAGGCTTTGTGGTTCATCTAATAGTCTTTCTCTATGAACCGGACGAGACGTCCCTCTGGTTCATAGTACTATAGAACACATAATACTTCGTTCTGATGGAGTTATATTCTAAATGTCTAGTTTAGTGACAATATGGAACTCCTTATCTGTGTTTTTCATTATCTATTAATCAAACTGTCGGCATTTTGTCTATCTTGTACTTGAATGCAATAGTCCTAGATATATACGTTGTAGACAGTATGGCGTGAGGAGACACGCGGAAGATCATACTGTCGGTTACTCGTATACTATCGAACAGAAGCTCACGACTTAGATGGACAGGGACAATCCATCGGTACGTCGTAGTGTGACTGGGTAATAGTTGGTCTTGACTATTATGTTACACTTGTACACTTGGTGTATTGAGCAGGACCACGGGAGGGCGTTCGATTTATACTAATCAACGTAATCTAACTAGACCTCAGAATTACGGATATACGAATTCTTAATCCCTATATAATTATAGATGCGTATGTCCAATTCTCGGTTCTTTAACTTGCCAATGAGTGAGACTATTTGATTAGTCGAGATACTCGGTAAATTGGGAATCGGAATTGTACACACGGCATGCTATAGATTATAGACAGGAAACCGTGTCCCGTTTATCGGGTTGATAACGTCCCCGAGATGAGCTCATAAAGTTTATCATGTAAACCCTGCAGGTGGATTTGTTCCACATGATAATAAGGATGAGTGGTACTAGTCTCGGATAATAAAAGACGAATTAATTTAATTATTAGTAATTAAATAAATTCGTGAACGTTCGATATCTTAAATACGGGGAAAGTCGTATATGAAATTTCGGCGGATTTATTATTGTTGAAATAATATTAAAATTAATTTCGGGAATTCAATTATTATTTTATAGTGGAGTTAATAATAATTAAAATTGAAATCGATTAATTAAGGAATTGCGTTTACGTATTCCAAGTTAATTAATATTTCAATTTAGCCCTTAATTAATTTATCCTAAGGTCCCTAACGTAACTCTATATAATCCCCTCCCGTACTCTCCTAAAACCTAACATTCGCCGCTATTTCATTTTACTCAGAAAAACAATTGCGTTAACGCAATTATAATTTTTCTCTGTAAAATTAAAATTAGTTTGCGCTAATATTTTTCTCTCAGAGAGAAAAAGACATATTAACGCTGCTGTTATTCAAAGGAGAGTACAGACGGGAGAACTCCAGCGGATCGTTGCCCACACAACGGCTGGAGAAAGGATCTGAGGCATACGTTAGAAGCATCTAAGGTCTCAACAATCGACCGAGAGGTATGAGATCGAATTCTTTTTTTTCCGCAATTTAATTCGATCTAATTTCTCGTTGATCATACTTTGAATGTAAGATCGGGTCCCGTGGTTTGGATGTGATATTCTCGGACTGCTGGGAGGTTTCCGACCTCCGGTATGGCAGTCGGATCGAGAAAAACGCATCGGAACAGCCAGAACGGGCGAAACCCGCCGCTGTTCGCGACGGGTGTCGGACGACATGGTTTACTGTCGGCCGACAGGCCTGTCGGACGACACCTTCTGGTGTCGGACGACAGCAGGTAGCCTTGTCGGACGACACCTTATGGTGTCGGACGACAGAGAGGCCAGAAGCCTCTCGTTTTGCGCGGTCGTGCCTCGGGTGCGATGGCTGGGTGCAATTCGGGTCAGGGGCTTCGTCGTGAACACAGTGGGCACACTGGATGTCGACTGGGCTTGTCCGGATATTCGAGTAGTCGAACGGACATGTCCCGGGTAGTCGATTTCCAACAATTGGTATCAGAGCCGGTTATATACGTTCTTTGTATTGTTTGCGAGAATTGTTTTGCAGGATCACCCGATTATTATGGCCAATTTATTTTTGGTATTTTGTGCTATGTGTGTGGTTTTGATTAAACTCTCGGGCTTGTCGAGATCGTTTTATTTTGGAAAGTTGCTTGTTTGTAATAGATAAAAACGACGGGTTGAGTCGTTAGGTTTATTTATTTTTTCGTTACATCCGGGACTTGTATAGGGTCGATCAAAATGTATAGGATCGATACCGGACTTAGTAGAATAATTTTGTAATTAATTTCTGCTATTGGATCGAGACGAGATCGAAGCCCGGAGGAACGAGAATCGAAGTCGAGACGAGCAACGAGTTCGAGTTCCAAGAGACGTGCATTCAAGATTTTAAGGCCATAATAATCGGGCCACGTTAATTGCTTTCTTATGTGATTTACGTGTTTTATTATGCTTATTATTTTATGCATGTATATCCCTAAATCGTAAAATACTAAGTGGGAGAGGGATTGGAAACAATCCCGCGGTCTCCATTCTCTGTTTCGAGAGTGATGTGTATTGACTTACGAGTTGGCTTTAGTGTCATCCTCCCTATCGGATAAAGTCGATACACGGAAATCACTTTGATCGAAATTCGAATGAAATTCCAATTTTAAAATTGAACAATTAAGTTTTTCAAAGCAATGCCTAATCTGTCTTTCAAAGACTAATTTCAACTCGACTCATTCTCACCCCGGGGAGTGGAATGGAGCCAAAGCGCTTGGTTATGTCGATGACACAGATTAGAGACATTCGAGTCATTTGATGACTAGATCGACTGTCTGGTTGGCTCCCTCACCTAGTGAGAGATAGGGCTCAATTGCATGATTGATCGCTGGTTAGAAACTTCGAGTTTCACTTACGAGACATCAAGCTTTGATTAACGAAATTGTGAAATTTATTAAATGGAATTCAATTAACAAAGTTGTTTGTTTAGTAAACGTCCACACTATCGTGGCTTACTAGACGGAAACGGAACTTTGGGTTAATTGAGGCTCGACAGTTATAGGAAATCGTAAAGGGACCGCATGTCAACGTAAACGTCCACACTAACGTGGCTTGCGGTGGGCGTGTAGTTTCCGAGCGGTTAACTTAGTACTGAGAAATGGTATACACTTAGGTACGCTCTACAGTATCCTCCCCATCGGAGTCACTGCTGTAATGATGTACGACCGAAGTAAAAGTCCAGTTATAAAATCATTTGGACTAGTATACGTCCACATGAACGTGGCATGCTAGTCTAATGGGATTTTAGGATTGATTGGTAGATTTAATGATATTAATTAAGGGAGTTAATATCGAATTAAATTTGACAGTTTGATTTGTCTCTTTTATAGATATGGCACTCAACCCGCTATCCATGATACTAAAAGAGAACAAACTCACTGGTCCGAACTATATTGACTGGAAACGAAACTTGGACATTGTCCTGACTGCTGAGGAGTACAAATATGTACTCCATGAGGATTGTCCTGACGAACCTATTGACACCTCCACTCCTGAGGAAAAGGAAGCTCATCGGAAGTGGGTCAAGGCTAATCAGATGGCGCGGTGCTACATTTTGGCTTCTATGTCAAATGTGCTGCAACATCAGCATGAAGCCATGACCACTGCCTATGATATGATGCTTAACCTCAAGGAGATGTTTGGTAGTCAGGATAGGGCAGCCAGGCAAGATGCCATGAGGCAACTCATGACGGCCACTATGTCCGAAGGAACGCCCGTGAGGGATCACGTTCTTAGGATGATAGGCTATCTGAATGAGATAGAGATTATGGGAGGATCTATCGATGGGGAAACCCAGATCGATATAGTGCTCCAGTCTCTGCCTAAGAGTTTTGAGCAGTTCCGCCTGAACTATAACATGAACAAGAGGTTATATACATTGGCGGAACTCCTGACTGAACTCCAGGCGGCAGAGGGAATCTTTAAGAAACCTCAGGCACTTGTGGCTGTGAAACTTCCTGGCCCTCCGGGAGCTAAGAGGAAGAAGAAGCAAGGACGGAAACCCAGTGGACCCAGAATTGGTGGACCACAGAATGGAGTGAACAAGCCCAAGGGCAAGTGTTTCCGTTGCAAGCAGTCTGGACATTGGAAGTCTAATTGTCCTCTCAGACAAGGAGGTATGAACTTTTCCTTAGTCACTGAAACATGTTTAGCGGTGTTATCCACCGGTACCTGGTGTGTGGATACGGGAGCCACTGATCATGTCTGCAATTCTTTGCAGGGGTTCCAGGAAACCCGGCGGCTTAGAGAGGGAGAGATCACCATCTACATGGGCAATGCTACGAAAGTGGCGGCAGTTGCAGTGGGAGATGTTCATTTATCTTTTAATAATAAAGTTTTAGTATTGAATGATTGTCTTTATGTACCGAACTTTAGAAAGAACCTTGTTTCGGTTTCTAAGTTGGTTTTGAATAAATATTCTGTTTCTTTTGATAGTTCTGTTATTATCAAAAAGAATGGTGAGTATATCTGTTCTGGTACATTGATAGGCAACTTATATATACTGAATCCTGATTATTCCACGATGCAACGAGTAGAGTCTTTTAACACATCTAGTACCAATAAGAGAAAGGAGCCTTCTAGAATGAATCAAAAGTACTTGTGGCATCTTAGGCTAGGTCATATTAACTTGGGTAGGATTCAAAGGTTGATAACTGATGGAATACTCAGTAGTGTGAAAGATGAGGACTTTCCAACCTGCGAATCATGCCTGGAAGGAAAAATGACCAAGCGACCCTTTAGTGATAAAGGGTATAGATCCAAGGAAGTACTAGAGTTGATTCACTCTGATTTGTGCGGGCCTTTATCTGTCCAAGCGAGAGGAGGTTATGAATATTTCGTAACCTTCACTGATGATTACTCAAGGTATGGTTTTATATACCTGATGCGCCGCAAGAGCGAGTGCTTTGACAAGTTCAAGGAGTACAAAGCTCTTGTGGAGAACCTTCATGGTAAAACCATAAAGACTCTACGATCTGATCGTGGAGGAGAGTACCTCTCGGGAGAGTTTAAGGCGTACTTATTAGAGAATGGGATTGACTCCCAGATGACTGCACCATACACGCCCCAGCAGAATGGTGTAGCAGAAAGAAGGAATAGGACTCTTATGGAAATGGTAAGATCTATGATGAGTTATTCAGAACTACCAGTTTCGTTCTGGGGATATGCCTTGGAAACAGCGGCGTATATCCTGAACTTAGTTCCCTCTAAATCAGTCCCTAAGACGCCCTCGGAATTGTGGACCGGGCGTAAGCCGAACTTGAAACACATTCGGATCTGGGGTTGTCCAGCACATGTGCTGAAGCATGGGGCTGATAAATTGGAATCTCGTTCAGATATTCGGTTGTTTATAGGATATCCTAGAGGAACGAAAGGTGGTCTATTTTATAGTCCTCAGGACCAGAAGATCGTTGTTAGCACCAACGCTCGGTTCTTGGAAGAGGATTATATAATGGACCACAAGCCCAAGAGTGAGATAATACTAAACGAACTGAGAGGGGACGATCAAGGCTTAGAACCAACCGAACCGGGTGATACGCCACCACAGTCTGCACCTGTAGTTACTGAGGTTACACCGGAGCGTCGTCGTAGTGGGAGGGTTGTTCGACAACCCGATAGGTTCATGTTTATAGGAGAGTCTTCGGACTTGTTACCTGGAGAACATGAAGCCGATCCCTGGACCTACGGCGAGGCGCTTAAAGATCAAGATGCTCAGTCTTGGCAAAAAGCGATGAAATCTGAGATTGAATCAATGGATTCAAATCAGGTCTGGAATCTTGTAGCACCGCCCAAAGGTGTAAAAGCCATTGGTTGCAAGTGGGTGTACAAGAGAAAAAGAGGGTCTGACGGGAAGGTGGAAACCTTCAAGGCTAGGCTTGTTGCGAAAGGGTATACTCAGAAAGAAGGGATCGATTATGAGGAAACCTTTTCGCCGGTAGCTATGCTAAAGTCGATCCGGATTCTTTTGTCTATAGCAGCTCATATGGATTATGAGGTGTGGCAAATGGACGTCAAGACAGCATTCTTGAATGGGAATCTTGACGAGACCATTTACATGAGACAGCCAGAAGGTTTCATCAAGAAAGGCCAAGAGCATCTAGTGTGTAAGCTAAACCGATCCATTTATGGATTGAAGCAAGCTTCTAGATCTTGGAACATGCGATTTGATGAGGTTATCCAGTCTTATGGATTCATTCAAAGCATGGACGAGTCGTGTGTATACCGGAGAAGTGACGGAAACAGTGTGGCGTTTCTCGTGCTTTATGTAGATGACATCCTTCTAATTGGTAACAATGTGAAGATGTTGTCGGACATAAAGGGATGGTTGTCCAAGCAATTCGATATGAAAGACTTAGGACAAGTTGGGCATGTTCTTGGGATCAAGGTTATAAGGGATCGCCGGAAAAGAACATTAAGCTTGTCCCAGGCTTCATATATTGATACGATTCTGGCTCGTTTCAACATGCAGAATTCCAAGAGAGGTGCTCAACCTTTCTGCCATGGAATTCATCTATCTAAAGACATGTGTCCCAAAACACAAAAGGAGATAGATGACATGAAGAAGGTTCCTTATGCTTCGGCAGTAGGAAGTCTAATGTATGCCATGTTGTGCACGAGACCTGATATCTGCTATGCCGTGGGCATGGTAGCTAGATATCAGAGTAACCCTGGACAGGGTCACTGGACTGCTGTAAAGAACATACTGAAGTACATGCGAAGGACTAGGAATTATGTTCTGAGTTACAAAGCGTCCGAGTTGACTCCTATTGGTTACACAGACTCGGATTTCCAATCTGATAAGGATCAGCGAAAGTCTACATCAGGCTATGTGTTCACATTGGGAGGTGGAGCAGTCTCATGGAAGAGTGTTTAGCAGAAATGCATTTCGGACTCTACCATGGAAGCCGAATATGTAGCAGCCTCTGAGGCAGCTAAAGAATCGGTGTGGCTCCGGAACTTCCTTATGGACTTGGATGTGGTTCCTAAGATGCCTAGAGCTATCACAATTTATTGTGACAATAGCGGTGCAGTGGAAAATGCAAAGGAACCACGAGCCCACAATGCGAGTAAACACATAGATCGCAAGTACCACCTGATTAGAGACATCGTCAGGAGAGGCGATGCGGTTGTCACCAAGATTGCATCAGCGGATAACCTGGCTGACCCCTTTACGAAGGCACTTCCAGCGGAAGCGTTCAAGAGACACGTGAAGGGGATGGGTATCGGATGTATGGTAGAGGGCAACTAGACCTTTTAGTATAAGTGGGAGATTGATGGAGTTATATTCTAAATGTCTTGTTTAGTGACAATATGGAACTCCTTATCTGTGTTTTTCATTATCTATTAATCAAACTGTCGGCATTTTTTTTGTCTACTTTGTACTTGAATGCAATAGTCCTAGATATATACGTTGTAGACAGTATGGCGTGAGGAGACACGCGGAAGATCATACTGTCGGTTACTCGTATACTATCGAACAGAAGCTCACGACTTAGATGGACAGGGACAATCCATCGGTACGTCGTAGTGTGACTGGGTAATAGTTGGTCTTGACTATTATGTTACACTTGTACACTTGGTGTATTGAGCAGGACCACGGGAGGGCGTTCGATTTATACTAATCAACGTAATCGAACTAGACCTCAGAATTACGGATATACGAATTCTTAATCCCTATATAATTATAGATGCGTATGTCCAATTCTCGGTTCTTTAACTTGCCAATGAGTGAGACTATTTGATTAGTCGAGATACTCGGTAAATTGGGAATCGGAATTGTACACACGGCATGCTATAGATTATAGACAGGAAACCCTGTCCCGTTTATCGGGTTGATAACGTCCCCGAGATGAGCTCATAAAGTTTATCATGTAAACCCTGCAGGTGGATTTGTTCCACATGATAATAAGGATGAGTTGTACTAGTCTCGGATAATAAAAGACGAATTAATTTAATTATTAGTAATTAAATAAATTCGTGGACGTTCGATATCTTAAATACGGGGAAAGTCGTATATGAAATTTCGGCGGATTTATTATTGTTGAAATAATATTAAAATTAATTTCGGGAATTCAATTATTATTTTATAGTGGAGTTAATAATAATTAAAATTGAAATCGATTAATTAAGGAATTGCGTTTACGTATTCCAAGTTAATTAATATTTCAATTTAGCCCTTAATTAATTTATCCTAAGGTCCCTAACGTAACTCTATATAATCCCCTCCCGTACTCTCCTAAAACCTAACATTCGCCGCTATTTCATTTTACTCAGAAAAACAATTGCGTTAACGCAATTATAATTTTTCTCTGTAAAATTAAAATTAGTTTGCGCTAATATTTTTCTCTCAGAGAGAAAAAGACATATTAACGCTGCTGTTATTCAAAGGAGAGTACAGACGGGAGAACTCCAGCGGATCGTTGCCCACACAACGGCTGGAGAAAGGATCTGAGGCATACGTTAGAAGCATCTAAGGTCTCAACAATCGACCGAGAGGTATGAGATCGAATTCTTTTTTTTTCGCAATTTAATTCGATCTAATTTCTCGTTGATCATACTTTGAATGTAAGATCGGGTCCCGTGGTTTGGATGTGATATTCTCGGACTGCTGGGAGGTTTCCGACCTCCGGTATGGCAGTCGGATCGAGAAAAACGCATCGGAACAGCCAGAACGGGCGAAACCCGCCGCTGTTCGCGACGGGTGTCGGACGACATGGTTTACTGTCGGCCGACAGGCCTGTCGGACGACACCTTCTGGTGTCGGACGACAGCAGGTAGCCTTGTCGGACGACACCTTATGGTGTCGGACGACAGAGAGGGCAGAAGCCTCTCGTTTTGCGCGGTCGTGCCTCGGGTGCGATGGCTGGGTGCAATTCGGGTCAGGGGCTTCGTCGTGAACACAGTGGGCACACTGGATGTCGACTGGGCTTGTCCGGATATTCGAGTAGTCGAACGGACATGTCCCGGGTAGTCGATTTCCAACACGTTCATCTAGGATATCCTACAACCATATCGAATATGTCGTTGTCTCTAGGAATATCCATAGAACATAGGTAGTTCCGAAACAACTTGTTCTCTTACTATTAGATTTCCATTTCTTTACAACGCACCATCTCTACACGCAAGTGTATGGCGCGTCTCTTTGGGATTTAATCCCAATCTTTGATTATGCCATGTGTTATCTAGATAGGTTATGGCCTCCGCGACCAAGTCGCAGGCTTCTAATGGATATACTTTGATGGTTCCCCATAATAGCTTTGTGTCCATTGACTAGTCAAAACACTTTGCTTTTATGGCACATCAAGCATTCTACTCCATTACTTGAGTATTCTTGAAAGAATTACTCGCACCTTTCTAATATACACATATGTCTGCATATCTAATCATTTCTAATACTTGTCTGAATTCTATCCTTTTTCCAGAAAGGTTTGCTTAGACGTATTATCCTCCAAATTCAATCCTTAGGTCGGAAGGTCCATTCCTTCAACTTTAATTGATCAAATCAATTTCGACCATTTGAATCTTATTTGAAAATACTACTAAGTATAAGAATTCACAAGTATAATGATTAATAAAGAAATATCTAATAAGTAAAACAAGTTATAGAACGGTTTGTTGCATCGTGGTAGACTAAGGATTTATCATTCACATATTGCTATCTAATGTACCAGAATAGATAATGCCATTATTTCTTGTCAAAATCATCCAATGATTAAAGAAATAAAATATCCATTCATTAATAATAGAAATCCAGAACAAAACGTTCTTTCTAAAATAAAGGGGTACATAAAGCAATAACTTTGAAATGAAATCCTATTTAACTACTAAAGCATATAAATGTCTTCCACCGCAACCGCTGCCTCCTCTACAGCTTTGCCCGTGTAGACTCGAACTCTTCCTCTCTAAGTCGCCGGGTTTTCTGGAACCCCTGCATTCAAAAATGCACATACCGTCAGTGGTTCCATATCTACACACCAGAATTCTGGTAGATAATACCACTGATTATGTTTTTACGACTAAGGAAAAATCGTACCTTTGAGAGGACATTCAGACTTCCAGTGTCCCATCTTGTTGCATCGGAAGCACTTACCCTTTGGCTTTGCAGCCCCCATTTGTGGTACAGTCCTCTTGACACCACTGGGTTTCCGGGCTTGCTTCCTTCTTTTGCCCCTACCTCCACCAGGCTTAAAGCCTTTGGACTTGGTAGCTACAAGCGCTTGAGACTTGCCCTTCTTGTAGATCCCCTCTGCCGCCTTTAGTTCAGTCAGGAGTTGCGCAAGAGTATAAGATAGTTTACCCATATTATAGCTCATACGAAACTGCTCAAAACTAGGGGCCAGAGACTGGAGTATGATGTCGACTTGCGTCTCACCATCAATAGAAGCTCCTAGGACCTCAAGTTCGTTCAACAAACTCATCATCTTAAGAACGTGCTCCCCAACGGGCGTTCCTTCAGATTGAGTAGTCGACATGAGGACTCTCATGGCTTCTTGCCTTGCCGCACGATCTTGCTCCCCAAACATCTCCTTGAGGTTAAACATCATATCATAGGCAGTTTCCATCGACTCATGTTGGGTTTGGAGTACATTTGACATGGAAGCCAAAATATAACACCTAGCCATTTCATCAGCCTTTTTCCACTTCCGATATGTCAGTTTTTCCTCATCAGTTGAGGCAGCCGTGGGCTCAGCAGGGCACACTTCATGGAGTACAAACTTGTACTCCTCCGAAGTTAGGACAATGTCTAAATTTCTCTTCCAATCAATATAGTTGGGGCCAGTGAGCTTATGCTCCTTGAGTATCATAGAAAGTGGGTTCATAGCTATTCTCTAAACCTATAAGCACATTTAAACAAACAATTAATTTAATATCCGATATTATCTCCCTCAAATAATATCATTAAATCACTAATCACATCTAAAATCCCATCAGATAAGGCAAGCCACGATAGTGTGGACGTTTACCCATCCAAATGATTTAGCAATTAGATTTGCTTTGGTCGTACATCACTATAGCGTTACTTCGATGGGAAGGATACTATAGAGCGTACCTAAGTGTAAACCATTACTCAGTATCTAAGAAGATTGTTTGGGACTCGTATATTACCGCAAGCCACGATAGTGTGGACGTTTACGCTAATACATGAACCTTCACTTTCTTCTATAACTGTCTACATCAATCGATCCAAAATCCCATTCAATGCAGCAAGCCACGATAGTGTGGACGTTTACTACACCAAAAGATTTTTACAATTGAAATCCAATCACTTGAGACATTCGATTTCATAAATCAAGACGCGGAGAATCATAAGTGAAACTCGAAGTTTCTAACCAGTGACTCACCATGCGAACAACCCTATCTCTCATTAGATGAGGGAGCCGAGCAGACAATCGATCCATCTATCAAAGAATGGTACGACTGCCTCTAATTTGTGTCATCCACATGACCAAGTGGCTTTGGCTCCATTCCACTCCCCGGGGTGAGAATGAGTCGACTTGAAGTCAGTTTCAGAAAGACAAATTAGGCATTGTTTGATAAACTTAATCAATGTTTCTTGTAAGAGGAATTACAAGAATTCTCCTCCAATGACACATCTATATGAACTTCAAAAGTCCATAAGAGTCACCAAGAGAACAGTAATGGAGACCATGGGAATGTTTCCATCCCCGCTCCCACTTAGCTTTTTATAACAAAGGGATACGCTATCTAATGCATAATTAAACACATAAGCATGCATACAAGTAATAAAGCACATAGCACATAGTCAAAATAATGCTAGAAAAATTATTTTCCCGACTATCATGGCTTTATTCCATCTCCGTATGCGTCTTCTAGTCTTCAGTCTTCGTTCTTGAATGCTCCATGTGACGAGAATATTAATCCCAATATTTAAATCTATTTATTTTCAATAAATCCAAAAGATACTCAATTCGAAAATCAAGTCAATCGAATAAATCAAAATAAAATTAAATATTATTAATATTTTTATTTATTTTATTTTCCTATCTAATTCCATTAAATCTCTAGAATAATCCATCCAAGTCAAACTTGGAATATTCTAGAAGACTTCTATAATAGAATAAGGAAATAAAATAAATTAAGACTTTTCTACTTTCCAAGATTAATTAGTTTCCATGTCTATGAAAATTCCCATAAAATAGGAATAATCAAATAGAAATAAATTAATTATTTTCCTATCTAATTCTATTAAATCTCTAGATTCCTATTCCAAGTAGAACTTGAAATATTCTAGAAGACTTCCATAATAGAATAAGGAAATAAATAATATTAATTCTTTTCCTATCTAATTCTATTATATCTCTAGATTCCTATTCCAAGTAGAACTTGAAATATTCTAGAAGATTTCCATAATAGAATAAGGAAATAAATAATATTAATTAATTCTTTTCCTATCTCCATGAGAGTTCCCATACTTAGGAATACTCAAAATAGGAAAACTTGAATCAATTAGGTAAGTAGTATCTTGGTAGGATTAGGAGTAGCACGGGTTGGGGATCCCCGCACCACCACCACCACCACCGACCGCCGCCATCATCGGAGAGGGCACCGCCGCCGCCGCCCCAGCCGGCCGGCCACCACCTTGCCGGCGGCAGCCCCAGCCGAGGGGCGATCCACCCCTCCCCATGGCTTCGGTCATGGGGTCGATCATGGGGTTGATCGACCCCCCCGGTTCTTCGTCCTCTTCGTCTTCTTCGTCACACGAGTTCTCCGGCGGTCGTCTCAACATCGATCCAACGTAAATAAATTACAAGAAATAAATTTACAATTCCGGTATCGATTCTATACATGAAATCGACCCTATACACTTTCCGGAAAACATAGAACGTAATAATAAATCCTAAATTCGGTCAACCCCCGAATTTTTACTATTACAAGCATTCATCCACACAAAACGAATCTCGACATGTCCGAGAGTTTAATAAACGAACAATCATGGTAAATTAAATAGCAATTAATTAAACGAATAATTAATAATTAATTAAACCATGATAGTCGGAATCCCTGCAAGGTAGAACACAATTGAACACATACATGAACACGAAACCAAACGCTCTGATACAAGTTGTTGGAATTCGATATCCCGGGTCATTAAAAAATTGCGGAAAATAATAACCCGACCGAAATCCTCTCGCCGGAGACCGATCACGAACACCACGAAGAACCGGGCTCGTCAAGAGCATCGCCGCGGGATGAACCCGCGGCTAAACCCTAGCCGAGCCCCACCGTGGGGCTCGCGATCGCCGTCGATCGCGTGGGGCTGCCTAGCAGCCCCCGGCGGTGAGTCCGGCGACTCACCGCCACCACCGGCCGGGGAGGGAGCGCCCAGCCGCGGCGCGAAGCCGCGGAAGCCCCCAGCGATCGACCCTTGGTCGATCGCTCGCCCCGGCGTCCAGCCGGGGCTCCCCTCGCGTGGCCGCTGCCGGCGGTCGAGCCCTAGGCCGACCGCCACCCCCTCGGCTCCCAGCCGAGGGCTCTCTCGAACCTTCGCCGGGGATCTCGAATCCCCGTCCCCGAAGTTCGTCGTTTACCCGGATCGTCCGTTCATGTATGCATCACAATTAATCCACATAAATTCATAGAAGAGAGTATGTGATTTTACCTTTTAATTCGTTGTGCGGAGAAACGAATCTAAGTTGATGACCTTACGATCTTCCCACGTATTCCTTGCACTAGCTTGAACGTCGGGTGGGCGACGATCCTCCAAGCTTATGGATCCTCTTCAACTCTCTAGAACTATCAACTATTGATATTCTTGTCTTATCAAAAAGTGAAGACCATGTAGTGCTTTTATAGGCTACGTAGGGGATATAAAGGAGGTGGAATATTGGGCTTCCAATATTAATGATTAAATTGAGCCCAAGCCCAAATCTATTAATCTCCCATTAATATTAATTAATTTATTTTCCACTATATAAATTAATTGCACTCCCAATATTAAACCATATTATATCAAATAATATTTCTCCGGTAGTATTATTTATTCCGTGTATTTAAGATTTAAATATCCATGAATAAAATTAATTTATTGCTAATTAATTTATATTCATCTCTTGAATCCGAGACTAGTACCATTCAACCTTAATTATTGTGCGGAACGAATCCACTCATGAGGTTTACACAATAATTCCTTTTGAACTCATCTCGGGGATATTATCAACCCTTCCGGGATACACTGTCCGGTCAATCATTCACGGCATGCCATATATAAAATATAGTGACCCAACTTAACCGGTAATTAACCCAATAATTAAATCGGTTAATTCCTTTGGTAAATCAAAGTCACTTATATTAAATATACACACCCGCAACAATATCGGGGATTAAGAATAAAATACTCTGAGACTCGAATCGATTATCGCCGGCAATCCTAATCGATGAATCTCAACGATCCGCTCAATACACCAAGTGTACAAGTGTGATAAAATAATTAAGACAAATTATTTTCTCTCTCACACAACGACTATACCGATGGATTGGTCCGGGTCCATCTAGGTCGTGAGCCACTGTTTGATTAAATACGAGTAACCGATAGTATGATCTTCTGTGTGACGTCGCACACCATACTAACTACAACGTATAGAATCTAGGACTATGATTTGCATATATTTAATTAATAATAATTAAAAGCAAACAATTGTTTATTAATTAAATAGATTAAATGCTATGACCGGGAGTTTATCGTTACTTAAATCTAGACATTAAGTACACAACTCCAACACTGAGAACAATATTTTGTTGCTCGAGATAGTGATTTTCTTGAAAAGAGTTATCTTTCCTAGAAATTCAGTGGGAGCTCGGTTGTTTTGAATGAGGTTCAAGTGAAACAACCAACGATGAATACTCAAGACTGGGTTGAGAGAATTCTTATGATTTTGGAAGCCATATCAGCCCTCGTAGGTCCGAAAGGCATAAATCTATCTCTATTATTCAAATACTTAGATATTGTGACCAATGAGAGATATGAATTCATGCTTTTGGAAAGCGGTGAACCTTCGACCTAATTCCAAGCTATGACGAGTCCAGCTACTGAAAATTGGCATGGTGCCATGAAATCTGAGATGATATCAATATCTGATAATCAAGTTTGGAACTTGATATATTTGCATCACATGGTTAGACCCAATGAATGCTAATAGATCTTTAAGATCTAAACAGACAGATGGAAAACCTAGGGTTTTCAAAGCAAGGTTGATGGTAAAAGTTTTATTCACGATGTGGATTATGGAAAAACTTTCACCAATTGCTTTGATTAAATCATTCAGATTATCTTAGCCATTACTACTCATCTTGATAATGAGTTATGGTAATATAGGATGTTAAAACTAACTTCTTGAATTGGATTCTAGAAGAGGCTGTGTTTTAACACAGCCAAAGAGTTTTATCGATCTTAATAAGGCTGAGAAATTATGCAAGCTTATAGTTCTATTTATGGAATAAAGAATGCATATCGGAGTAGCAATCTTCAGTTCAATGAATCCATACTGGGATTTGGATTTCAGAGGAACTCGGAAGAGTCTTGTTTTACAAGAAGATCAGTGGGAGTTACGTTGTATTAATTTTGTTGTATGTCGGTGACATACTCCTTATTGGAAACAATGTTTCTATGCTTAATTCTATTAAAGAATGGCTTGGGAATTGTTTTTCAATGAAGGATCTTGGAGAAGCACAGTACATATTGGGCATCAAGATCTGTCGGAACAGATCGAAAATGATGTTTGGACTTAGTCAAGTGACCTATTTTGATAAGGTACTTGATAAGTTCAGGATGAAAAACGCCAAAAAGGGTCTCATTCCAATGAGTCATGGCACATCTCTTAGCAAGATGCAAGGCCCTACGGGACTTGATGAGCAAAAGAGGATGGAAAACATTCCTTATGCTTTGGCAATAGGGTCTATAATGTATGCCATGATATGTACACGACCGGACGTATCATATGCTTTGAGCATGACGAGTCAGTTTCAAGGAAATCCAGGTGAGGCGCGTTAGACTGCGACCAAGAATATTCTTATGTACCTTAGATGGACAAAAGAATTTTGTTGTCTTTGGAAGACAAAAAGAGTTGATATTAACAAGCTGTTTGAATGCTAACTTCAAAACAAACTAAGATAATTTCCGATTTTAATCTGGTTATATCTTTTGTCTGGTTAGAGGTGATATTTGCTGGAATAGTTCCATGCAATGCAATATAGCTGATTAAACTACAAAAGCTGAGCACAGTATTGCATTGGATGCAGTAATGTTGGCAGTTAGGATTTGAAAGTTCTTGAATGAACTAGGTGGCGTAACTAGCTCAGCCCATCCGATAGTTCTCTATTTATAGTAGAGTTATCGCGCAAGCCAATGAGCTAAGAAGCACCACAAGTCTAAAACTGGTGCTTAGGAAGCACCACAAGTCTAAAACTGGTGCTCAGGAAGTTCCACATTATCTGGGAGATAGTTTTGTGGAGACATCGAGATAATAAATTTGCAACTTTTGGTAAGGTTGCAAACCCGCTTTCTAAACCTCTCCAGCAGTTTAAGCTTAAGGCTTTCACGACTGCAATAGAGATCAGACATCTTAGAGATGGGTTGTGATTTCTATTACTGTATTAGATATTTTTGGAGATTTGGTAGACATTCACTCATATGTATAATACATATTTCTTCATATAAATATGGTTTAATTTATATGAATTGTCCAAATGATTAAGTAATATCGATTGGGTTATGAGGTCGACTTACCGCATAATGAAGTCCCAATGGTTGAACTGATATACTTGAATCATATGCTTGTTCCTAGTTCGTATAATCGAGTACGGACAAACCGATAATACAAAGAACTAGATTGTAATGTGTACTATAGCGCCGCTTCATGGGCTAGTGATGTGGGACATCAAGTACAATTACATAGATATTAGCTGGGAGCTAATGATCGAACAGACCCGACTGGAATAGTATTTAAGATTTCGAGTCATAATACTATTTCATTGACTGTCGAGCAATTTCCTCTGACCTGAGTAGTCCAGAGTGATTCCATTGTGAAATGATGTACTTTGATACAAGTAAACGCCTTTCGTAAAAGGAGGTTATAAAACTTGTTATTGGGTATATCAGGAAGCAAGTGGGAGAGCTTGGATTGACAATATGGGATTGTCCTCCATTTTATAATGGGAAACATGTCTTACCGGCCACTTGGAGAGTCGAGACTGTGGAAAATACGTGGCCACGTCCAGATTCGTATCATAGTGATAAATCTGGTTTTACAGTCTGTCTCAAAGTCCAAGAAAGGTTTAAACCGATTGAGGATGACTCGAGTCTTGCCTCAAGTTCAAACTTAGACATAAAGTGACAAAAGGAAGTTGGCAGCACACTGGCTCTGAAGGCCAAGTGGGAGATTGTTGGGATATGTCCTTCGATCCTATGTGTGTAATCGATAAAGTCATAAGGTCGTCTATGGATGTTAAATGATTAGTCGATAATATTAATTGTTGGGAACAATATAATATTGATCGATAATCAAACCTACAAGGTCACACACGAACTCGATGTTGATATACGTTGCTTGATAATAATATTGATTTAGAATCAATACATGTGGATTTTACGTGCATGGGATGCATTGCATGGCTTGCATGGATGCATGTCACATAGTGTGACATGGCATGCCACACAAGCAAGTGGGACCACATATCATGATTTGGCATGATTATGTGGAGGTGTCTTTTCATCTCCCCATTAACCACCATTACTTGTGCATTATGATGCACATAATGGGGGGGTTACATGGAGTGGTAAATGGACATGAATATAGACATGAAAATCTGATTTTCATATCACTTCATGCTTACCCACGAAATTCACACCAAAAGGAGAGAATAGAGAGTGTTCTTGGAGAACCGACTCAAGCAAGCAATATATTCGACATCCGGTTTCGTGTGCAACACGTAGAGGCCGGGCCATTTGTGCGGCTTCATCATCCGGGCGATCTAGACAAGAAGAGTGACGAGGTCATTCTCAAGGCTGATCCATGAAGGTGGTTCAATCGACTCAACACCACCTTCATCAACATCAACGAGGCACGCTACACCGGTTGTTAGTGTTCTTGTTAATCTCTCTCTCTATATATATATATTGGATATATATATATATATAAATATGTGTCTATACATATTTGTGTGCACTAAGATCATGGCATAGTAGATCTATTGCTTTACACGCTTCCGCACACACGGTATATCGATCGGATCGGTATACCGGTACCATCAGGCTGGACCTTTGAAATTTCTGGCCCATCAAAAATTGGCTTGGCCCGACCTGACCCATGACATTCCTAAAGCCCGATGGGTTTGGGCAGGGCCAACCCGACCCGACAATTTGATAGCCCTAATTTATTGTGGTTCTTTAAAAGAAATATTAATCCAAATGGATGAGATACCTTACCAAAATTAATGAATTTAATTACTAAAATACCCTTAAATATTTAAAGCAAAAGTAGTAGTTGGGTTATCATTTACTTTACTTCTCAACTTTATTTTCGATCTTCGCCGATGGAAGCCGAAAGTGCTCCGAGGTGCCAACGAATTCAAGTTATCTTGACTACACCAGTGAGCGGAGGGTGAGTGATACTTCAAATGACATGAAATATAAAAACTTTACAGAATGTTTTCTCAACAGCCTGCAGATGATCTCAAGGTCACAAATCTTTATTAAGCTCAACTCACATGTACAAATGGAGTATACAGGTTTTTCAAATGTGAAAGAAACCAAACTAGGGGAAAGGATAAAGTAGCGAGCTCCTCACTCGAACTAAATCCTAGCCTAGCAAACTAGGGGAAAGAACAAAGGTTCGAGCTCCTCACTCTAACTACGTTCGATCCTTGCAAATAAATGTGATAGAGAAAGAAAATAAAGCTCCCCACTTTATTTCTTTCTCAATCTTACAACGGTGATAGCAGCTTTAAGAAAAATGATCTTCAAATCTTCTATTTGAAGGCCAAGCGTTGCGTGCGTGCTTCACCAAGCTCTGTAGGAGTGGTTGGATAGGGATGTCCTCAGTCATCACTCTTTCACCAGCTTTGCACACTTCCCTGCAGAGTCAGTCAGGTCAACTGTGGTGTCAGTGTACTTGTGTCATGTCGAAGGTCAATTGATATTTCTCGTTGGCTGAGGCAGTGTCACGTTCTTCCTTGGTCCAGTCTTTTGATGGCTTGCACACAAAGTCACCACGGTCGTTGTGTGTCGGCGGCTCCCATCCATTCTCAACAGCATCCCAAGCACGCGTATCAATGTATTTGATCTTTGAACGTATCCTCACTTTCCAATGGGAGTAATTTGATCCATCGAGGACGATGATGCGAAAAAGATAATTTGAATCCATAGTAAAAGTCACGAATCTCACTTATTATGTCAAGTGAATCTCTCGGATACCAATTGAAAGTGATCCGAGGAGCCTACGGATACAAGTTATCTAAACTACACCCGAGAGCGAAGGGCGAGTGATCCTTCAAATGACACGGAGTATAAAAACTTTACATATTCTTTTCTCAACAGAATGCAATTGACCTCAAGGTCACAAATCTTTATTAAGCTCAACTCACATGTACAAATGGAGTATACAAGTTTTTCCAATGTGTAAAAACCAAACTAGGGGAAAGGATAAAGTATCGAGCTTCTCACTCTAACTAAATCCTAACCTTGCAAACTAGGAGAAAGAACAAAGGTTCGAGCTCCTCACTCAAACTAAGTTCTATCCTTGCAAACTACGAAAGAGAAAGAAAATAAAGCTCCTCACTTTATTTCTTTCTCAATCTAGAAATAGTGATAGCAACTCTAAGTATTATGATCTTCAAATCTTCTATTTGAAGGCCAAGCTTTGACGTACGTGCTTCACCAATCTCTGCAGAAGTTGTTGGGTAGGGATGTCCTCGGGCATCACTCTTCTCCAGCTTTGCACACTTTTCTGCAGAGTCAGTCAGGTCAACTATGGCGTCAGTGTACTAGTGTCATGTAGAAAGTATGGTGAGTAGCTTCAGCTCCACGCTCAGGAAAGGTGATCTCCATCACCATGCTTTGACTCTCATCTGCCTTCTCCATGAAGTAGCTTTCTTGCACGCAAGGTCTGTCAGGATCACTGTAGCGCTAGTATACTTGCAGCAGCTAAGTATGGGTTAGGCGCCATGCTTAGTTGGTGAGTAATAACTGTACTTTCAAGTACATCACCATATTTCGGGTCATTCGCCCATCATTACTTTGAATCTTCGGCTGCAAGCTTCCTACAGTCCTCAGTCTTCTGAACCACATGCACAGTGACCTGTTATGTAAACCACAAAAAACAGATTAAGTTAGCAAAGCTCAAGTTGGTGGTTGTTGGAAATCGATATCCCGGGCTATCAAAAATATCGCGGAACCGATAACCCGACCGAAATCCTCGATGCTGGAGAACCAACCGCGAACCACCGCGCGAGCCGGAGCTCAACCGAGCACCACCACGGTCGGCCCGTGGTGCCCAGCCGAGCCCCTGCACGGGGCTCGCGATCGCTATCGTAGCGATCGCTGGGGATGCTCGTAGCATCCCCGGGGCTGCTCGTAGCAGCCCCGCAGCGGGTTCACGGACCCGCTGCCAGCGAGGGGTTCGCCCCTCGCGTCACCGCTGCGGGGAATCCCGCAGCTCATACGAGGGCACTGCGGGTGAACCCGCAGCCAGCCCGCGATCGAACCCTAGGTTCGATCGCACCCCTCAGCTCCAGCCAAGGGTTTCTCGCCTCGATCTCGGCGGGGATCTATAGACCGCCGGCGGTCCGGTGGTCTTCGACCACCACCGCCCGGTCTATCCCCGTCCCCGGTCTCGTTCGTTTCCGGGATCTTCGTTCATGTATATATCACAATTTAATTCAACGTAAAATCATACAAGGGGGTTTAACGATTTTACCTTCGATCTCGTTGTGCGGAGAAACGAGATTGATTTGAAGACCTTCGGATCTTCCTACGTATTCTTTGCACTTCGTTCGAACGTCGTGTGGGCGATGATCCTCCGAACTCCTATGGATCTCCTTCACGAACTCTCTAGAATATCAAGTATGATAATCTTATGATGTCTTGAATTGTGAAGACCATGTAGTGCTTTTATAGGCTACGTAGGGGATCTAAAGGAGGTGGAATATTGGGCTCCCAATATTAATGATTAAATTGAGCCCAAGCCCAAATCTATTAATCCATTAATATTAATTATATAATTACTTCCACTATATAAATATAATTGCACTCCCAATATTTACCATATTATATCAAATAATATTTTCTTCGGTAGTATTATTTATTCCATGTGTTTAAGATATAAATATCCATGAATAAAATTAATTTATTGCTAATTTATTTATTCATCTCTTATATCCGAGAATAGTACCATTCAACTTTAATTATTATGCGAAACAAATCCACACATGAGGTTTATATAATAATTCCTTATGAACTCATCTCGGGGATATTATCAACCCTTTCGAGGACACATTTTCCCGTCAAGAATTCACGGCATGCCATACATAAAATACCGTGACCCAACTTTACCGGTAATTGACCGGTTATTCTAATCAGTCAATTCCTTTGGAAAATCAAAGTCACTAATATTAAATGCACACACCCGCAATAATATCAGGGATTAAGAATAAAATACTCAGAGATTTAAATCGATTATCCAAGGCAATCCTAATCGATAAATCTCAAGCGATCCGCTCAATACACCAAGTGTACAAGTATGATAAAATAATCAAGACCAATTATTTTCTCTCTCATACAACGACTATACCGATGGTTGGTCCTTGTCCATCTAGGTCGTGAGCTATTGTTCGATTATATACGAGTAACCGATAGTATGATCTTCCGTGTGACGACGCACACCATACTAACTACAACGTGTATAATCTAGGACTATGATTTGCATATATTTAATTATAAATAATTAAAAGCAAACGATTATTTATTTAAATAGATTAAATGCTATGATCGGGAGTTTACGTTAATTAAATCTAGAAATTAAGTATACAACTCCATCAATCTCCCACTTATACTAAGGTCTAGTCATTTCTTCCAAACTCCCGACTCCCATACCCACCACGTGCTTGATCTGCACTTCCAAAGAAGTGCCTTGTGCATGAGCATTCTAGGTTGCCGGCTCCGAAGTTATCTTGGTGACTACAGCGTCGTCTCACTTGACGATGGCTCGTATCAGGTGGTACTTGCTCTATGTGTTATCTTCACTATGGACTTATGATTTCATTCAGTTTGCCATTGCACCGCTATCTGTATAGCCTTTGGTAAACTAATAATCATATCTTAAGTCCAGAGGTTATCCCATAGATTTACCACAACTTCCGCTGCCTCTGAGGCTGCTGTTTGGTTACCCATGGTTGAGTCCGAAAAGCATTGTGCTTATCACTCATCCATTTTAAAGCTCCACCTCTTTTTAGAAGAGAACACATAGCCTGATATCGACTTACACTGATCCTGATTTGATTAGAGATCTGAGAAATGTAATCCAAAGGACAAACTAGTTTGCTTTGTAGTCTAGAAAAGTACTTCGAAAGTACTTTTACAGCAGTCGAATATTCCTTTCCAGGATTACTTTGATATCCTCCCACTATGCCAATTGCATAGTCGATATCTGGTTCTCGTTTTTCAACATCGCATTTTAAAGCTTTTCACACTCAAAGTGTGGGAAACTGCTTTCACTGCTTCTATCTCCTTTATGTGTTCAAAACACATGCCCTTAGATAGATGCATTCCTTGTTTGAAAAGTAACATACCCTTCTTGGAATTATGCATGTTAAAACGAACCATAATCGTATAAGATATCTAGGAGAAGTACAATGTTCTTTTCTCGAGATCCTAGATCTTAAGAACATGATCTAACTTCTTCTTTATCTTATATATCGATTTATCTTAGACAACCATTATTTTATGTCTGACAATATTTTTACATTGTTACCAATGATAAAATGTTATCTACATAAAATCTCCGAGAAACACCACCTTGTTTCCATTACGTTTCCAATACACCTTATCGTCCATGCCTTTTGATGAATCCATCAAATGGAATATTTCATCAACTCGCAAGTTCCACGAATTATAGCTTTGTTACAATCTATAAATAGATTAACTAAGCTTGTACTCTAAATGATCTCGCCTCTTAGCAATAATCCTTATTACTCTCTAAGAAGGCACATTTAGACCTAGTACTGCCTCCATGTAGATCCAGGGATCTATTTCATGTTTACTAGATCCAGAGTTCAAAACTTTTCTAGTCTTATGAACATCTCCGGTTGTCCAACAACCTCCCACTACAACGGCGTTCCGGTGTACAAACAGTAATAACAGTAGGTGCAGTTAGTGGTGTACCGCTACTCGGTTTGGCTGGTTACCAGTCTTTATCCTTTTCTCTCATTCCAAAGTATCATGTCTCTTTGGGCTTTGTGTTTCATCTAATAGTATTCCTCTAAGAACCGGGTGTTAGAACTTATAACGCCCTTCTGGCTCATAGTACTATTGAACACACAACTTTTGTTCTTCTAGGATATTCTACAACCGCATTTAATGCGTCGTTGTCTTTCATAAATATCCATAGAACATAGGTAGTTCCGAATAATTCAACTTTTACTATTCTATTAGAGTTCCGTTTCTTATTCGTTATTTGGAATCTAATTCCAATTACTGATTATGCTATGTCTTTAGACAGGTACTACCCTCTGCGATCGTATCGCATGCTATTTATGGATATACTTTGATAGTTTTCCACAACAGCCTTGTGTTCATTGACTTGTCAAAACACTTGCTTTTGTGGTATATCAAGTATTCTAATCCATACTTAGAGTATTCATCAAATGAAGTACTCGTACCTCTCTTGTCTGAGTAGACATAGGTCTGCATATATCAATTTCAATACTTGTCCTGATTCTACATCCTTTATCCAGAAAGGTTTGCTTAGTTTGTATTATCTTCCAAATTCAATTCTTAGGTCGGAAGGTCCACTCCTTCAACTTAATTGATCAAATCAATTTTCAACCTTTGAATCTTATTTGAATAAATACTACTCAGCATAAAATCCACAAGTACAATGATTCAGTCAAGAAATATTTCTAATAGGTAAAACGAGTTATATACTACGGTTTGTTGCATTGTGGCAGACTTAGGATTCATCATTCACATATTGCTAACTAATGTACCAGAATAGATAATTCCATCATTTCTTCTCAATAACCATCAAATGATTAAAAGAAATAAAATATTCATTCATTAATAATAGAAAACCAGAACATAGTTCATTCTAAAATAAAAGGGTACATAAAGGCAATAACTTGAAATGAAATCCTATAACTACTAAAAGCAGATAAAATGTCTTCCACTGCAACAGCTGCCTCCTCCACAGCTTTGCCCATGAAGACTCGAACTCTTCTTCTCTAAGTCGCCGGGTTTTCTGGAACCCCTGCATTAAAATGCACATACCGTCAGTGGTTCCATATCTGCACACCAAATTCTTGGTAGATAATACCGCTGACTATGTTTTAATGACTAAAGAAGAATTCGTACCTTTGAGAGGACAATCAGACCTCCAGTGTCCAGACTTCTTGCATCGGAAGCACTTGCCCTTAGGCTTGCTGGTCCCTTCTCGTGTTCCATGTCTCTTGGCACCACTGGGTTTCCAGACTTGCTTCCTTTTCTTCCCTCTACCTCCACTAGGCTTAAAGCCTTTGGACTTAGTAGCTACAAGTGCTTGAGACTTGCCTTCTTGTAGATCCCCTCTGCCGCTGTCAGTTCAGTCAGGAGTTCCGCTAGAGAATAAGATAGTTTACCCATATTATAGCTCATACGGAACTGCTCAAAACCAGAGGCCAGAGATTGGAGTATGATGTCGACTTGCGTCTCCCTGTCAATTTGAGCTCCTAGGATCTCCAACTCATTCAACAGACCCATCATCATAAGAACGTGCTCCCCAACGGGCGTTCCTTCAGACTGAGTAGTTTTCATAAGGACTCTCATTGCATCTTGCCTAGCCGCACGGTCTTGATGCCCAAACATCTCCTTGAGGTTAAACAACATGTCATAGGCGGTTTCTATCGAATGATGCTGGTTTTGGAGTACATTTGACATGGAAGCCAAAATATAGCACCTAGCCATTTCATCAGCCTTTTTCCACCTCCTATATGCCGTTCTATCCTCATCAGTTGAGGCATTCGTGGGCTCAGGAGGGCATTGATCATGAAGTACAAATTTGTACTCCTCAGAAGTTAGGACAATGTCCAGATTTCTCCTCCAATTAATATATTTGGGGCCAGTGAGTTTATTCTCCTTGAGTATCAACGAAAGTGGATTCATAGCTATTCTCTAAACCTATAAGCACATATAAACAAATAATCAATTTAATCTCCGATATTATCTCCCTCAAATAATATCATTAAATTACTAATTACATCTAAAATCCCATCAAATATGGCAAGCCACGATAGTGTGGACGTTTACCTATCCAAACGATTTTGCAATTAGATTTGCTTCGGTCGTACATCATCAATAGCGTTACTTCGATGGGAAGAATACTATGAAGTGTACCTAAGTGTAAACCATTACTCAGTACTAAGAAGTTCGCTTGGGATTCGCATATTACCGCAAGCCACGATAGTGTGGACGGTTACGTTAACACACGGTTCCTTTATTCCCTTCTATAACTGTCTACATCAATCGTTCCAAAATCTCATTTAATGTAGCAAGCCACGATAGTGTGGACGTTTACTACACGAAAAGATTTTTTACAATTGACATCCAATTACTTGATTCATTCAATCTTGTAAATCAAGACGCGGAGAATCATAAGTGAAACTCGAAGTTTCTTACCAGTGATTCACCATGCGAACAACCCTATCTCTCATAGAATGAGGGAGCCGAGCAGACGATCGATCCAAATGACCTAGTGGCTTTGGCTCCATTCCACTCCCCGGGGTGAGAATGAGTCGACTTGAAATCAGTTTCAGAAAGACAAATTAGGCATTGTTTGATAAACTTAATCAATGTCTCTTGTAAAAGGAATTACAAGAATTCTCCTCCAATGACTTGTCTATACGAACTTCGAAAGTTCATAAAAGTCACCAAGAGAACAGCAATGGAGACCATGGGATTGTTTCCAATCCCTCTCCATTGAGGTTTTCATACTCCCTCTCCCACTTAGCTTTTTACAATAAAGGGATACGCTATCTAATGCATAATTAAATACACATAAGCATGCATACATGAAATTAAAGCACATAAATATTATCACATAGTCAAAATAATACTAGAATATTATTTTCCGACTATTATGGCTTTATTCCATCATTGTACGCATCTTCTAGTCTTCAGTCTTCGTTCTTGAATGCTCCATGTGACGAGAATATTAATTCCAATATTTAAATCTATTTATTTTTAATAAATCCAAAAGATACTTAATTCGAAAATTAAGTCAATCGAATAAATCAAAAATAAAATTAAATATTATTAATATTTTTTATTTATTTATTTTTCCTTTCTAATTCTATTAAATCTCTAGAATCCTATCCAAGTCAAACTTGGAATATTCTAGAAGACTTCTATAATAGAATAAGGAAATAAAATAAATTAGGACTCTTTAACTTTCCAAATTAATTAATTTCCATGTCCATGAAGATTCCCATAAAATAGAAATAATCAATTAGGAAATAAATTAATTCTAAATTAATTATTTTCCCAAACCTTGAGAGTTCCCAAAAATAAGAACACTCAATAAGGAAATAAATTAATTCCAATTTAATTCTTTTCCTAAACCATGAGAGTTCCCAAAAATAAGAACACTCAAAATAGGAAAACCGAATTAAAATAGGAAAGTCGGATCTTGGTAGGAGTAGCACGGGGTGGAGATCCCCGCCCCCCCCCCCTCATCGACCACCACCGCCGCCGCTGTCCCAGCCCACGCGCCACCACCACCAGTGGCCGGCGTGGCCGAGAACTCCCGTAGGCAGCCCCTTGGGTCGATCGATCCTCATGGGGATCGATCATGGGGATGATCGACCCCTCCCCTGTTGGAATTTGATATCCCGGGCTATTTAAATTTGCGGAAACCAATAACCCGATCAAAACCATCCGCCGGAGATCACGCGAACACCTTCGCACGCACCGGAGCTCGACCGAACGCACGACGTGGCCGAAGCCACGCGCACGCCCAGCCGAACCCCTCGGCTAGGGTTTCACGCGATCGAAAGATCGCGCATGGCGATCGATCGCCGATCGCTTCAAGCGATCGGCCGGGGCTGCTCCAGCAGCCCCCGCGGCGAGTCCGGCGACTCGCCGCCGCCTGGGGTGGCGCGCCTCCAGCTGGGCTGTCGAGCCCAGCAGCCGCCCGCGATCGATCGGGTGATCGATCGCACCCCGGCTCCCAGCCGGGGTTTGCCCCTTAGGCGCTCGGTCGAAGCCCTAGGCGGCGATCGCCGTGGTCCGGCGATTCCAAATCGCCACCACGCGTTTGTCGTCTAATCCGGGTTTCAATCTTCGGATCTTGCGTTCTACGGTATTCTCGATAAATCCAAAACCGAATAAATCAAGGGCGTTTAGATTTTTACCTTTCGATTCGTTGTTCGGAGAAACGAATTCAAGACGACCTTTTGAATCTTCCCACGTATTCCTTGCACTAGCTTGAACGTCGGGTGGGCGACGATCCTCCAAGCTCTATGGATCTACTTCTCTCTCTACTTTCTCTCTCTAGAAGAATTATGATCTTCAACTTATGAGAATAGAGAAGACCATGTAGTGCTTTTATAGGCTACGTAGGGGATCTAAAGGAGGTGGAATATTGGGCTTCCAATATTAATGATTAAATTGAGCCCAAGCCCAAATCTATTAATCTCCCATTAATATTAATTAATTTATTTTCCACTATATAAATTAATTGCACTCCCAATATTAAACCATATTATATCCAAATAATATTTCTCCGGTAGTATTATTTATTCCGTGTATTTAAGATATAAATATCCATGAATAAAATTTATTTATTGCTTAATAAATTTATTCATCTCTTTTATCCGAGACTAGTACCACTCAACCTTATTTATTATGCGGAATTAAATCCACTCGCGAGGTTTACATAATAAATCCTTCTGAGCTCATCTCGGGGATATTATCAACCCTTACGGGATACACTGTCCGGTCAATTATTCACGGCATGCCATATATAAAATATAGTGACCCAACTTGACCGGTAATCAACCCAATAATTAAATCGGTTAATTCCTTTGGCAAATCAAAGTCACTTATATTAAATATACACACCCGCAATAATATCGGGGATTAAGAATATAATACACTGAGTCTCAAATCAATTATCGCCGAGCAATCCTAATTGATGAGTCTCAATCGATCCGCTCAATACACCAAGTGTACAAGTGTGATAAAATAATTAAGATAAATTATTTTCTCTCTCACACAACGACTATACCGATGGGTTGGTCCGTGTCCATCTAGGTCGTGAGCAACTGTTCGACTAAATACGAGTAACCGATAGTATGATCTTCTGTGTGCCCATGCAACACCATACTAACTACAACGTATAAAATCCAGGACTATAATTTGCATATATTTAATTAACAATAATTAAAAGCAAATGAATGTCCGTATTTAATAGGTAAATGAAAGTGTACAAAGAGTTCAGAATACTCAAATCTAGACATTAAGTATACTACTCCAACATTCTCCCACTTATACTAAGGTCTAGTCATATCTTCCAAACTCCCGACTCCCATACTCATCACGTGCTTAAACTGTACTTCCAAGAAGTACCAAGTGAATGAGAAATCTAGGTTGCCGCTCTGAAGCTATCTTGGTGACTACTGCATCGTCCCTCTGACGATGACTCGTATCAGGTGGTACTTTCCCTATGTGTTATCTTACACTTATGGACTCGTGATCTCTTAAAGTTTGCCACTGCACCGCTATTTACATAGCCTTTGGTAAACTAAGAATCACATCTAAGTCCCAGAGGTAATACCGGAGCCATACCAAATCTTCCGCTGCCTCTGAGGCCGCTATTTGGTTACCCATGGGAGAGTCCGAAAAGCATCGTGCTTATCACTCTTCCATGTTAAAACTCCTCCTCCTTTAATAGTGAAACACATAGCCTGATCACGACTTACACCGGTCCTTATCAGCTTGGAAATCCGAATCCGTATAACCCAAAGGAATCAGATTGTCTGCCCCGTAACTTAGAACATAATCCTTAGTATTTCGCAAATACTTGAAAATGCTCTTTACGGCAGTCCAATGAGCCCTTCCAGGGTTACTCTGATATCTCGCTACTACGCCAACTGCATAGCAGATATCAGGCCTCGTGCATAACATTGCATACATCAAGCTTCCCACAGCCGAAGCGTAGGGAACTGCTTTCATTTCATCTTTCTCCTTTTGTGTCCGAGGACACATTTCCTTAGAAAGATAAGTTCCTTTACTGAAGGGCAGCTCACCCTTCTTGGAATCTTGCATGTTAAAACGAGCTAGAATCGTGTCTATGTAAGATTGCTGGGATAGGTACAATGTTCTATTCCGGCGATCCCTTATAACCTTGATCCCTAGAACATGCCCGACTTCTCCCAAATCTTTCATATCGAATTGTCTAGACAACCATCCCTTTATGTCTGATAACATCTTCACACTGTTGCCAATGAGAAGAATGTCGTCTACATAAAGCACGAGAAACACCACCTTCTTTCCATCACGTTTCCAATACACACACGATTCGTCCATGCTTTGACTAAATCCAAAAGATTGGACTACTTCGTCAAACCGCAGGTTCCACGATCTCGAGGCTTGTTTCAATCCATAAATGGATCGATTAAGCTTGCACACTAGATAATCTCGCCCCTTAGTAATGAATCCTTCTGGTTGCTTCATATAAATCGTCTCGTCAAGACTTCCATTTAGGAAAGCTGTCTTGACGTCCATTTGCCACACCTCATAATCCATATGAGCTGCTATGGATAAGAGAATCCGGATCGACTTTATCTTGGCTACTGGCGAGAAGGTCTCCTCATAATCGATTCCCTCTTTCTGAGTATATCCTTTCGCAACAAGCCGAGCTTTAAAGGTTTCAACCTTTCCGTCAGATCCTCTCTTTCTCTTGTAGACCCATTTACACCCAATTGGCTTTACGCCGCTTGGTGGTTCTACAAGATCCCAGACTTTATTAGAATCCATAGATTCTATTTCGGATTTCATCGCTTTCTTCCAAGAAGGCGCATCTATATCTTGTACCGCCTCATCATAGGTCCAGGGATCGATTTCATGAACTCCAGGTCCAGAGTCCGAAGACTCACCCAGTCCAATCCATCGGTCTGGTTGCTTAACAACCCTCCCACTACGACGGCGTTCCGGTGTATTAACAGTGACAGTATCAGGTGCAGATTCTAGTGGTGTATCTATACTCGGTTCGGCTGTATCTAAGTCTTCCTTGTCACCTCTCATCTCATCAAGTATTATGTCACTCTTGGGCTTGTGGTCCATGACATAGTCTTCCTCTAAGAACCGAGCGTTAGCACTTATAATGATCTTCGGGTCTTTAGGACTATAGAACATGCCACCTTTAGTTCCTTTCGGGTATCCTACAAACAGCCGTAATTCTGATCTAGGTTCTAACTTATCGGCACCTTGTCGCAACACATGTGCTGGACAACCCCAGATCCGAATGTGTCTTAAGTTAGGCTTGCGCCCACTCCACAATTCCATGGGTGTGGTTGGTACCGTTTTGGTTGGAACCCTATTCAAGATATACGCCGCTGTTTCCAAGGCAAATCCCCAGAACATAACAGGTAAGTCCGAGTAACTCATCATTGATCGCACCATTTCCATAAGAGTCCTATTCCTTCTTTCTGACACACCATTCTGCTGGGGAGTATATGGTGATGTTATTTGGGAATCAATCCCATTCTCTGCCAAGTATGCCTTGAATTCTCCAGACAGGTACTCGCCTCCGCGATCCGATCGCAGGCATTTAATGGATTTGTTTTGAAGGTTCTCCACAAAAGCCTTGAACTCCTTGAACTTGTCAAAGGATTCGCTCTTACGGCGCATCAAGTATACAAATCCATACCTTGAGTAATCATCAGTGAAAGTGATGAAATACTCGTACCCTCCCCTTGCCTGAGTAGACATAGGTCCGCATACATCAGAGTGAATCAAATCCAATACTTGTTCAGCCCTCCGTCCTTTACCAGAAAAAGGACGCTTGGTCATTTTACCCTCTAAACAGGATTCGCAGGTCGGAAGGTCCTCTCCTTCAACGCCAGTGATTAAATCATCAGCTTTCAACCTTTGAAGCCTATTTGAGTTTATATGACCTAGCCTTAGATGCCACAAGTATAATTGATTCATTTTAGAAGGTTCCTTTCTCTTATTGGTGTTCGTAGATGTGTTATTACTCTCGGTTAGTTGCATCGTGTTAGACTCAGGATTTAGTACATACAAATCGTCCACCAATGTACCAGAACAGATAATCTCACTGTTTCTTCTTATGATCACAGAGTGGTCAAAAGAAACAGAATACCCATTCATTATAAGTTTAGAAACCGAAATTAAATTCTTTCTAAAATTGGGTACATAAAGACAATTATGTAAAACTAAAACCCTATCACTACTAAAACGTAAGTGAACGTCTCCCACTGCAACAGCCGCCACCCTCGCAGCATTGCCCATGTAGACCACGATCTCTCCCTCTCTAAGTCTCCGGGTTTCCTGGAACCCCTGCAATGAATTGCATACATGATCAGTGGCCCCCGTATCTACACACCAGGTGCTGGTAGATAACACCACTGACAATGTTTCGGTGACTAAGGAAAATTTCGTACCTTTGATGAGAGGACAATCAGACCTCCAGTGCCCAGACTGCTTGCATCGAAAGCACTTGCCTCGCGGCTTGCTCTTCCCAATCCGTGGTTCAAAACCACTGGGCTTCTTTGCTTGCACTTCCAACTTGGCCACTAGAGCTTGTGATTCTCTGACCATACTTATCAGTTCAGTTCTTTTGAAATCGTTTTTAAGCGATTCCTCAAGGGGACTAAACTTGATGAGTATGTCAATCACCTCTAGTCCGGCTTCCTTACTATGTCCTAACATCTCCTTGAGGTCATTTTCAATGTCCTCATCAGTTGGGACTATAGTGAGTTCGGAAGGCTCAACAGTCTGAACATTGTCCAGATTTCTTTTCCAATCAGTACTATATGGAACCAGTGAGTTTTCATCTTTAAGTATATCACAAAGTGGGGTCACAGTCATTCCTAACCTATAAGCACATAAAACAAACAAACAATTTAATATCCGATATTATCTCCCTTAAATAATATCATTAAATCACTAATCACATCTAAAATCCCATCAGGTAAGGCAAGCCACGGTGTGTGGACGTTTACCCACCCAAACGACTTAGCAATTAGATTTCCTTCGGTCATACATCGCTTATAGCGGAACCTCGGTGTGAGGAATACTATAAGGCGTATCTAAGTGTAAACCATTACTCAGTACCAAAGTAAATCGTTTGGAATTGCTACATCACCGCAAGTCACGTTGTGTGGACGTTTACGACAACTTCACAACTCTTCACAATTTTCTTACAACTGTCTACATCAATTAATCCAAAACCCGTCAGCATAGCAAGCCACGTTGTGTGGACGTTTACTACACTAAGAGATCTTTATAATTGACTCCCAATTATTTGATCCATTTAATCTTGTAAATCAAGACGCGGAGAATCATAAGTGAAACTCGAGGTTTCTAACCAGTGATTCACCATGCGAACAACCCTATCTCTCATAAATGAGGGAGCCGAGCAGACAATCGATCCATCTATCAAAGAATGGTACGACTGCCTCTAATTTGTGTCCTCGACATGACCAAGTGGCTTTGGCTCCATTCCACTCCCCGGGGTGAGAATGAGTCGACTTGAAATCAGCTTCGGAAAGACAAATTAGGCATTGTTTGATAAACTTAATCAATGTTTCTCGTAAGAGGAATTACAAGAACTCTCCTCCAATAACTTATCTATATAAACTTCAATAGTTTATAAAAGTTACCAAGAGAGCAGCAATGGAGACCATGGGTATGTTTCCATACCCTCTCCCACTTAGCTTTTTACAATAAAGGGATACGCTATCTAGTGCATGAAAGTAAACACATATAGCATGCATACATGTAATAAAGCACATAGTATTATCACATAGTCAAAATAATTACTAGAATATTATTTTCCGACTATTATGGCTTTACTCCATCTCCGTACGCATCTTCTAGTCTTTAGTTTTCGTTCTTGAATGCTCCATGTGACGAGAATATTAATCTCCAATATTTAAATCTATTTATTTTTAATAAATCCAAAAGATACTTAATTAAAAAATTAAGTCAATCGAATGAATCAAAAATAAAATTAAATATTATTAATATTTTTTATTTATTTTATTTTCCCTTTCTACTTCATTAAATCTCTAGAATAATCTATCCAAGACCCACTTGGAATATTCTAGATGATTTCCATAATGAAATAAGGAAATAAAATAACTTAGGACTCTTTTACTTTGCAAGATTAATTAATTTCCATTTCTATGAAAATTCCCATAAAATAGGAATAATCAATTAGGAAATAAAACAATCCTAAATTAACTTTTATTCCTTTCCAATTCTATTAAATCTCTAGGATCCTATTCCAAGTAGAACTCGGAATACTCTAGAAGACTTCCATAATAGAATAAGGAAATAAAATTAATTCCAATTAATTCTTTTCCTAATCCATGAGAGTTCCCAAAAATGGAATTCTCAAATAGGAAAAAACCCGAACCAATTAGGAAAGTAGATCTACCGGTAGAGCACGAAGATCACAAGGACCCCGCGCCCCCCACCGGACCGCCATCACCGGCCGAGGACCGCCGCCGCCGCCACCTAGCCGACGAACCACCACCGCCGGTGGTTTCGCCGCCGGGAGGCGCGAATTCGGCGCCTCACCATCGATGGTTCGATCCTCCATGGATCGACCATGGTGGTCGATCCGAGCCCTAGCCCTCACGTCGTCTCCTTCGTCACGCGTCTTCTCCGGCGGTCGTTTCGGCATCGATCCAACGCAAAATAAATTACAAAATAAATTTTACACTATCCGGTATCGATTCTATACATGAAATCGACCCTATACATTTTCCGGAAAAAAAAGTAGAACGTAATAATAAATCCTAAATTCGGTCAACCCCGAATTTTTACTATTACAAGCATTCACCACCAAAATAGTCGGAACCCTGCAAGGTAGAACGATTTTTATCGAAAATACCGCGAACGTAAACCACTCTCTGATACCAATTGTTGGAATTCGATATCCCGGGCTATTTAAATTTGCGGAAACCAATAACCCGATCAAAACCATCCGCCGGAGATCACGCGAACACCTTCGCACGCACCGGAGCTCGACCGAACGCACGACGTGGCCGAAGCCACGCGCACGCCCAGCCGAACCCCTCGGCTAGGGTTTCACGCGATCGAAAGATCGCGCATGGCGATCGATCGCCGATCGCTCCAAGCGATCGGCCGGGGCTGCTCCAGCAGCCCCCGCGGCGAGTCCGGCGACTCGCCGCCGCCTGGGGTGGCGCGCCTCCAGCTGGGCTGTCGAGCCCAGCAGCCGCCCGCGATCGATCGGGTGATCGATCGCACCCCGGCTCCCAGCCGGGGTTCGCCCCTTAGGCGCTCGGTCGAAGCCCTAGGCGGCGATCGCCGTGGTCCGGCGATTCCAAATCGCCACCACGCGTTCGTCGTCTAATCCGGGTTTCAATCTTCGGATCTTGCGTTCTACGGTATTCTCGATAAATCCAAAACCGAATAAATCAAGGGCGTTTAGATTTTTACCTTTCGATTCGTTGTTCGGAGAAACGAATTCAAGACGACCTTTTGAATCTTCCCACGTATTCCTTGCACTAGCTTGAACGTCGGGTGGGCGACGATCCTCCAAGCTCTATGGATCTACTTCTCTCTCTACTTTCTCTCTCTAGAAGAATTATGATCTTCAACTTATGAGAATAGAGAAGACCATGTAGTGCTTTTATAGGCTACGTAGGGGATCTAAAGGAGGTGGAATATTGGGCTTCCAATATTAATGATTAAATTGAGCCCAAGCCCAAATCTATTAATCTCCCATTAATATTAATTAATTTATTTTCCACTATATAAATTAATTGCACTCCCAATATTAAACCATATTATATCCAAATAATATTTCTCCGGTAGTATTATTTATTCCGTGTATTTAAGATATAAATATCCATGAATAAAATTTATTTATTGCTTAATAAATTTATTCATCTCTTTTATCCGAGACTAGTACCACTCAACCTTATTTATTATGCGGAATTAAATCCACTCGCGAGGTTTACATAATAAATCCTTCTGAGCTCATCTCGGGGATATTATCAACCCTTACGGGATACACTGTCCGGTCAATTATTCACGGCATGCCATATATAAAATATAGTGACCCAACTTGACCGGTAATCAACCCAATAATTAAATCGGTTAATTCCTTTGGCAAATCAAAGTCACTTATATTAAATATACACACCCGCAATAATATCGGGGATTAAGAATATAATACACTGAGTCTAAAAATAAATTATCGCCGAGCAATCCTAATTGATGAGTCTCAATCGATCCGCTCAATACACCAAGTGTACAAGTGTGATAAAATAATTAAGATAAATTATTTTCTCTCTCACACAACGACTATACCGATGGGTTGGTCCGTGTCTATCTAGGTCGTGAGCAACTGTTCGACTAAATACGAGTAACCGATAGTATGATCTTCTGTGTGCCCATGCAACACCATACTAACTACAACGTATAAAATCCAGGACTATAATTTGCATATATTTAATTAACAATAATTTAAAGCAAATGAATGTCCGTATTTAATAGGTAAATGAAAGTGTACAAAGAGTTCAGAATACTCAAATCTAGACATTAAGTATACTACTCCAACATCCCCCCCCCCCCCCCCCCCCCCCCCCCCGGTTTTTTTCGTCCATCGTCTTCTTCGTCACACCTCGTTCTCCGGCGATCGTTCTGTTGGAGTTGTGTACTTAATGTCTAGATTTAAGTAACGGTAAACTCCCGGTCATAGCATTTAATATATTTAATTAATAAACAATTGTTTGCTTTTAATTATTATTAATTAAATATATGCAAATCATAGTCCTAGATTTTATACGTTGTAGTTAGTATGGTGTGTCGGGCCCACACAGAAGATCATACTATCGGTTACTCGTATTTAATCAAACAGTGGCTCACGACCTAGATGGACCCGGACCAATCCATCGGTATAGTCGTTGTGTGAGAGAGAAAATAATTTGTCTTAATTATTTTATCACACTTGTACACTTGGTGTATTGAGCGGATCGTTGAGATTCATCGATTAGGATTGTCGGCGATAATCGATTCGAGTCTCAGTGTATTTTATTCTTAATCCCCGATATTGTTGCGGGTGTGTATATTTAATATAAGTGACTTTGATTTACCAAAGGAATTGACCGATTTAATTATTGGGTTAATTACCGGTTAAGTTGGGTCACTATATTTCATATATGGCATGCCGTGAATGATTGACCGGACAGTGTATCCCGGAAGGGTTGATAATATCCCCGAGATGAGTTCATAAGGAGTTATTGTGTAAACCTCATGAGTGGATTCGTTCCGCACAATAATTAAGGTTGAATGGTACTAGTCTCGGATTAAAGAGATGAATAAATTAATTAGCAATAAATTAATTTTATTCATGGATATTTAAATCTTAAATACACGGAATAAATAATACTACCGGAGAAATATTATTTGATATAATATGGTTTAATATTGGGAGTGCAATTAATTTATATAGTGGAAAATAAATTAATTAATATTGATAAGGATTAATGGACTTGGGCAGTGGGCTCAATTTAATCTTCAATATTGGAAGCTCAATATTCCACCTCCTTTAGATCCCCTACGTAGCCTATAAAAGCACTACATGGCCTTCATAAATTATAAGACAAGATTATCATACTTGATATTCTAGAGAGTTGAAGGAGATCCATAGGAGTTCGATAGATCGTCGCCCACCCGACGTTCGAACGGAGTGCAAGGAATACGTGGGAAGATCCAAAAGGTCTTCAACTTGATTTCGTTTCTCCGCACAACGAATCAAAGGTATGATCATAAAACTCCTTGTGTTATTTTATGTTCAATTAAATTGTGATACATGCATGAACACACGATCCGGGTAAACGACGAACTTCGGGGACGGGGATTCGAGATTCCCGGCGAATGTTCAAAGGACCCTCGGCTGGGAGCCGAGGGGTGGCGGTCGAGCCCTAGGGCTTCGACCGCCGGCGCGCATCGAAGGAAGGCCGCGGCTGGACGCCGCGGCTGGGGGCGATCGAACCCTAGTTCGATCGCCGGGGACCGTCGCGGCTTCGCGCCGCGGCTGGTGGTCCCCCCTGTCGGTGGTGGCGGTGAGTCGCCGGACTCACCGCCCGGGGCTGCCGGAGCAGCCCCATGCGATCGCACGCGATCGCGAGCCCGCGGTGGGGCTCGACTAGGGTTTCGGCCGCGGGTTTATCCCGCGGCGATTCTCCGGTTGAGCTCCGGACATCGTGGAGCTCGTGATCGGTTTCCGGCGATGGGATTTCGGTCGGGGTTATCGGTTCCGCAATTTTTGATACCCCGGGATATCGATTTCCAGCAACTGGTATCAGAGCGTTTGGTTTCGTGTTCATGTATGTGTTCAATTGTG
Organism: Euphrasia confusa; assembly: GCA_954870475.1. NCBI lineage: Eukaryota > Viridiplantae > Streptophyta > Magnoliopsida > Lamiales > Orobanchaceae > Euphrasia > Euphrasia confusa. The sequence continues at coordinate 74,351 of CATPAB010000004.1, read as the reverse complement.
TTCTACCTTGCAGGGATTCCGACTATCATGGTTTAAATTAATTGTTAATTATTCGTTTAATTAATTTCTATTTAATTTACCATGATTGTTCGTTTATTAAACTCTCGGACATGTCGAGATTCGTTTTGTGTGGATGAATGCTTGTAATAGTAAAAATTCGGGGGTTGACCGAATTTAGATTTATTATTATTGTTCTATGTTTTCCGGAAAGTGTATAAGGTCGATTTCATGTATAGAATCGATACCGGAATTGTAAATTTATTTCTTGTAATTTATTTACGTTGGATCGATGCCGAGACGACCGCCGGAGAACTCGTGTGACGAAGAAGACGAAGAGGACGAAGAACCGGGGGGTCGATCAACCCCATGATCGACCCTATGACCGAAGCCATGGGGAGGGGTCGATCGCCCCTCGGCTGGGGCTGCCGCCGGCAAGGTGGTGGCCGGCCGGCTGGGGAGGCGGCGGCGGTGCCCTCTCCGGTGGTGGCGGCGGTCGGTGGTGGTGGTGGTGGTACGGGGATCCCCAACCCGTGCTACTCCTACTCCTACCTAGATACTACTTACCTAATTGATTCGGTTTTCCTAATTGAGTTTTCCTATTTTTGGGAATTCTCATGGATTAGGAAAAGAATTAATTGGAATTAATTTTATTCCTTATTCTATTATGGAAGTCTTCTAGAGTATTCCGAGTTCTACTTGGAATAGGATCCTAGAGATTTAATAGAATTGGAAAGGAATAAAAGTTAATTTAGGATTGATTTATTTCCTAATTGATTATTCCTATTTTATGGGAATTTTCATAGTAATGGAAATTAATTAATCTTGGAAAGTAGAAGAGTCCTAATTTATTTTATTTCCTTATTCTATTATAGAAGTCTTCTAGAATATTCCAAGTTTGACTTGGATAGATTATTCTAGAGATTTAATAGAATTAGATAGGAAAATAAATAAATAAAAATATTAATAATATTTAATTTTATTTTTGATTTATTCGATTGACTTAATTTTCGAATTAAGTATCTTTTGGATTTATTGAAAATAAATAGATTTAAATATTGGGATTAATATTCTCGTCACATGGAGCATTCAAGAACGAAGACTGAAGACTAGAAGACGCATACGGAGATGGAATAAAGCCATGATAGTCGGAAAATAATTTTTCTAGCATTATTTTGACTATGCGCTATGTGCTTTATTGCTTGTATGCATGCTTATGTGTTTAATTATGCATTAGATAGCGTATCCCTTTGTTATAAAAAGCTAAGTGGGAGCGAGGATGGAAACATTCCCATGGTCTCCATTACTGTTCTCTTGGTGACTCTTATGGACTTTTGAAGTTCGTATAGATGTGTCATTGGAGGAGAATTCTTGTAATTCCTTTTACAAGAGACATTGATTAAGTTTATCAAACAATGCCTAATTTGTCTTTCTGAAACTGACTTCAAGTCGACTCATTCTCACCCCGGGGAGTGGAATGGAGCCAAAGCCACTTGGTCATGTGGATGACACAAATTAGAGATATTCGTACCATTCTTTTAAAGATGGATCGTTTGTCTGCTCGGCTCCCTCATCTAATGAGAGATAGGGTTGTTCGCATGGTGAGTCACTGGTTAGAAACTTCGAGTTTCACTTATGATTCTCCGCGTCTTGATTTACGAAAATCGAATGCTTCAAGTAATTGGGAGTCAACTATAAAAGTCTTTTGGTGTAGTAAACGTCCACACGAACGTGGCTTGCTATGCTGAATGGGATTTTTGGAAATAGTTGATGTAGACAGTTATAGGGAATTGTGAAGGATTGTGAGTTATCGTAAACGTCCACACTAACGTGGCTTGCGGTGACGTAGCAATTCCAAATGATTCACCTTAGTACTGAGTAATGGTTTACACTTAGGTACGCTTTATAGTATTCTTCCAAACGAAGTAACGCTATAATGATGTACGACCGAAGCAAATCTAATTGCTAAATCATTTGGGTGGGTAAACGTCCACACGAACGTGGCTTGCCTTATCTGATGGGATTTTAGATGTGATTAGTGATTTAATGATATTATTTGAGGGAGATAATATCGGATATTAAATTAATTGTTTGTTTAAATGTGCTTATAGGTTTAGAGAATAGCTATGAACCCACTTTCTATGATACTCAAGGAGCATAAGCTCACTGGCCCCAACTATATTGATTGGAAGAGAAATTTAGACATTGTCCTAACTTCGGAGGAGTACAAGTTTGTACTCCATGAAGTGTGCCCTGCTGAGCCCACGGCTGCCTCAACTGATGAGGAAAAACTGACATATCGAAAGTGGACACTGTTGGAGTTGTGTACTTAATGTCTAGATTTAAGTAAAGGAAACTCACGATCCATTGTCATTAATCTATTTAATTAAATGAAAAATTATTTGCATTTAATTATTTATAATTAAATATATGCAAATTATAGTCTTGGATTCTATACGTTGTAGTTAGTATGGTGTGTCGGGCCCACACAGAAGATCATACTATCGGTTACTCGTATTTAATCGAACAGTTGCTCACGACCTTGATGGACACGGACCAATCCATCGGTATAGTCGTTGTGTGAGAGAGAAAATAATTTGTCTTAATTATTTTATCACACTTGTACACTTGGTGTATTGAGCGGATCGTTGAGATTCATCGATTAGGATTGCCGGCGATAATCGATTCGAGTCTCAGTGTATTTTATTCTTAATCCCCGAAACTATTGCGGGTGTGTATATTTAATATAAGTGACTTTGATTTACCAAAGGAATTAACCGATTTAATTATTGGGTTAATTACCGGTTAAGTTGGGTCACTATATTTTATATATGACATGCCGTGAATACTTGACGGGAAAGTGTATCCCGGAAGGGTTGATAATATCCCCGAGATGAGTTCATAAGGAATTATTATGTAAACCCTGCAGGTGGATTCGTTCCGCATAATAATTAAGGTTGAATGGTACTAGTCTCGGATAAAAGAGATGAATAAATTAATTAGCAATAAATTAATTTTATTCATGGATATTTAAATCTTAAATACACGGAATAAATAATACTACCGGAGAAATATTATTTGATATAATATGGTTTAATATTGGGAGTGCAATTAATTTTATATAGTGGAAAATAGAATTAATTAATAATAGTAAGGATTAATAGATTTGGGCTTGGGCTCAATTTAATCACTATTATTGGAAGCCCAATATTCCACCTCCTTAAGATCCCTTACGTAGCCTATAAAAGCACTACATGGTCTTCTCTATTCTCATAACTTGAAGATCACAATTCTAGAGAGAGAAAGTAGAGAGGAGGATCCATGGAGTTCGGTAGATCGTCGCCCACACGACGTCCGAGCTAGTGCAAGGAATACGCGGGAAGATCTCAAGGTCGTCAAATTGAGTTCTTCGTTTTTTCGAACAACGAGAACGAGGTAAATCGTAAAACCCTCTTTATGATTTTATCGTTTAATTATCGTAGAAATATCATGAACCAAGATCCGATGGCGAGACCCATATCGAGGTTGAACCGGGCGGTGGTGATCGAAGATCACCGGACCGCCGGCGGCTCAACGGCTCGACGGGATGGTTCGAGGGGGCGTGAGCCTCGGCTGGACGCCGAGGGCTCGAACGCACGGGCTCGACCGCGAGCTACGGGTTTTTCCGTAGCGGATTCGCGGGCTGTCCGAGCCCTCCCTGTGCACGTTCAGCGGGCTGCTGCGAGCAGCCCCGTACGCACCGCACGAGGCTCGAGCGGGCTGCTGGAGCAGCCCCGCTCGCACGGTGCGAGCACCGCTCGCGCGGGCTGGTCGCCGCTCGCACGGCTGGACCGCCGCTCGCGCGACGGTGGGCTGTTGGTGATCGCAAGCCACGGCTGGACCGTGGCTGGTCGTGCGATCACCGGGCGAGGGCTGGGCGTGCCAAGGGGGCTGCCAAGGGCAGCCCTAGGCGGCTGCCTTGAACAGCCGCGAGTCCCACGAGGGGACTCGACCGAACAGCCGCGGCTTTGCCGCGGTTAGGGTTTTGGTTGAGTCCGGCGCTTCGTGGTGGTTCGTGGCGGATTGTTCCGGCAACCGGGAGTCGATTGGAGTTGTCGTTCCGCAATTTGACAACTCCGGATATTCGATCTCCGAAGGATTTCGGTCGGAATTAATTAGATAATTTATTTATTTAAATTTATTAATTCCGGGATATCGATTTCCAACAATTGGTATCAGAGCGTTGGTTTTAGTTCATGGTATTTTTCGATAAATTGTTCTACCTTGCAGGGTTTCCGATTATTATGGCTAGATTTAATTATTGTTAATTAATGTCATAATAATGTTCTTGATTATTAAACTCTCGGTGATGTCAATATTTGTTCTTGTGTGGTGAATGCTTGTTCTTAATTTTTCCGGAAATTGTTTGAGGTCGTTTTCATGTTGAGAATCGATACCGGATAGCGTAGTAATAAATTTGTGATTTATTTTACGTTGGATCGAGGACAAAACGACGATCGGAAAAGTGTGACGGAGGAGATGAAGAGAGGGAGGACCGGGGATCGATCACAAAGATCGATCCCATGAGGATCGATCGCCCGGGCTGCCCTAGGGCTCTCGGCCACGCCGGCCACCAAGGGTGGTGGCGCGTGAGCCTTGGCCGGTGGTGGTGGTGGCGGTCGATGGTGGGGGTGGCGTGGGGATCCCCAACCCATGCTATTCCTACCAAGATCTAACTTTCCTAAATTATTCGGTTTTCCTATTTTGAGTATTCCTATTTTTTGGGAATTCTCATGGAATAGGAAAAGAATAAATTTAGAATAAATTTATTTTTCCTTATTGATTATTCCTATTCTTGGGAATTTTCATAGATTAGGAAAAGGAATAAATTTATAATTAATTTATTTTTCCTATTTAATTATTCCTTTATGAATTTTTAATGGATTAGGAAAATAATTAATTTGGAAAGTTTAGGAGTCCTAAATTAATTTTTCCTTATTTAATTATTCCTTTATGGAATTTTTAATGGATTAGGAAAGGAATTAATTTGGAAGGACTAGGAGTCCTAAATTATTTTATTTCCTTATTTCATTATGGATATCTTCTAGAATATTCCAAGTGGGTCTTGGATAGGATTCTAGAGATTTAATGGAATTGGAAAGGAAAATAAAAATAATAAAAATATTAATAATATTTAATTTTATTTTTGATTTATTCGATTGACTTAATTTTCGAATTAAGTAACTTTTGGATTTATTAAAAATAAATAGATTTAAATATTGGAATTAATATTCCCGTCACATGGAGCATTCAAGAACGAAGGCTAAAGACTAGAAGACGCATACGGGGATGCAATAAAGCCATAATAGTCGGAAAATAATATTCTAGTATTATTTTGATTATGTGATAATATTCTATGTGCTTTATTTCATGTATGCATGCTTATGTGTATTTAATTATGCATTAGATAGCGTATCCCTTTGTTATAAAAAGCTAAGTGGGAGAGGGTATGGAAACATATCCATGGTCTCCATTGCTGTTCTCTTGGTGACTTTTATGGACTTTTGAAGTTCGTATAGACAAGTCATTGGAGGAGAATTCTTGTAATTCCTTTTACGAGAAACATTGATTAAGTTTATCAAACAATGCCTAATTTGTCTTTCCAAAACTGATTTCAAGTCGACTCATTCTCACCCCGGGGAGTGGAATGGAGCCAAAGCCACTTGGTCATGTCGAGGACACAAATTAGAGGCAGTCGTACCATGTTTTGAAGGTGGATCGATTGTCTGCTCGGCTCCCTCATTCTATGAGAGATAGGGTTGTTCGCATGGTGAATCACTGGTTAGAAACTTTGAGTTTCACTTATGATTCTCCGCGTCTTGATTTACAAGATTAAATGATTCAAGTAATTGGGAGTCAATTGTAAAAGTCTTTTGGTGTAGTAAACGTCCACACGAACGTGGCTTGCTAAATTGAATGGGATTTTGGAACGATTGATGTAGACAGTTATAGAAGGGAGTGAAGGAGCGTATGTTAACGTAAACGTCCACACGAACGTGGCTTGCGGTGAATATACGTGTCCCAAACAATCTTCTTAGATACTGAGTAATGGTTTACACTTAGGTACGCTTTATAGTATTCTTCCCAACGAAGTAACGCTATAATTGATGTACGACCGAAGCAAATCTAATTGCTAAATCATTTGGATAGGTAAACGTCCACACGAACGTGGCTTGCCTTATCTGATGGGATTTTAGAGGTGATTAGTGGTTTAATGATATTATTTGAGGGAGATAATATCGGAGATTAAATCGATTGTTTGTTGTTATATGTGCTCATAGATTAGGAAATGGCTTTGAACCCACTTTATGTGATACGTAAGGATTTTAACTCACTGGTCCCTAAATGTAATGATTGGAATAGAGATCTAGACATTACCCAAACTGTTAAAGAGTGCAAGGTTGTACTCAATGAGCTTTGTCCTTCCGAGCCTATTGACATAGGCGGCTAGACAAGAAGCGATGAGGATACTCATAAAGGCCAGTCGCTTCGAGGAAACGCTTAAACACGTTTTTGAGATGATTGACCTTTTAGACGAGTTGAAACGGAAATCGCAAGCTCTTGTAGCCAATGCCAAAGGTTTCAAACCTGAAGGCATGAATCGGGGGAAAGGAAAAGAAAGCAAAGAAACCCAGTGGTTCTAAGTTACATGAACCACGAGATGGGACGAGAAAGCCAATAGGCAAGTATTCTCGATACAAACAGTCTGGGTACTGGAAGTCTGATTATCCTCTCAAAGAAAGTACGAAATTTTCTTTAGTCGTAAAACATAGTCAGTGGTATTATCAACCGGAACCTGGTGTGTAGATATGGAACCACTGACGGTATGTGCATTTTAAATGCAAGGGTTCCAAGAAACCCGACGACTTAAAAAAAAAGAAATCATAGTCTACATGGGCAATGCTGTAGAGGAGGCATCAGTTGCAGTGGAGGACATTTTATAGGATTTCATTTTGGGTTATTGCTTTTATGTACCTTTCATATCAGAAAGAACTTTGTTCTGGATTTCTAATAAATGGATATTTTATTTCTTTTAATCATTTGATGGTTATAAGAAGAAATAATGATATTATCTATTCTGGTACATTGGCTAGCAATATATAAATGATGGATCCTGAGTCCACCACAGTGCAACGAACCGTAGTAAAACTCGTTTTACTAATAAGAGATTTCTTAATCAATTATACTTGTGGATTCTTATGCTGAGTCATGTTTATTCAAATAAGAAGTTCAAAGGTAGAAAATTGATATTTGATCAATTAAGTTGAGGGAGTGGACCTTCCGACCTAAGAATCTAATTTGGAAGATAATATGACTAAGCAATCCTTTATGGATATAAGATGTAAGATCCGGACAAGTATAAGAATTGATTGACTCTGATGTATGCAGACCTATGCCTACTCAGACAATAAGGTACGAGTACTTCATTTTATGATTACTCGAAAAATGGATTAGAATACCTGATGTGCCACAAAAGCAAGTGTTTTGACAAGTCAATGGACACTAAGCAACTGTGGAGAACCATCAAGGTATATCCATTTCTAGCCTGCGATTTGATCGCGGAGGCAAGTACCTGTCTGAGGAATGCATAGCATACTGATCAGAGATTGGGATTTGATCCCGAATGACTACACCATACACTCTTGTGTAGAAATGGTGTGTCGTAAACAAGAAATGGGACTCTTATAGAGATAGTAAAAAATGAGTTATACGGAACTACCTATGTTCTATGGATATGTCTGGAAACAACGGCGCATTCAAATGCGGTTGTAGAATATCCTAGAAGAACAAAAGATGTGTGTTCAATAGTACTATGAACCAGAAGGACGTTATAAGTTCTAACGCCCGGTTCTTAGAGAAAGACTATATAATGAACCACAAGCCCAAGGTGACGTAATACTTTGAAATGAGAGAGAAAGATTAAGACTTAGAACCAGCCGAACCGAGTAGCGGTACACCACTAACTGCACCTACTGTTATCACTGTTTATACACCGGAATGCCATTGTAGTGGGAGGTTGTGGGACAACCGGAGATATTCATAAGACTAGGAGAGTCTTCGGACTCTGGACCTAGTATACATGAAATCGATCCCTAGATCTACATGAAGGCCATACTAGATCTAAATGTGCCTTCTTGGAGAGCAATAAGGATTATTGCTAAGAGGCAAGATCATTTAGAGTACAAGCTTAGTTGATCCATTTATGGATTGAAACAAAGCATTGAATTCGTGGTACTTGCAAATTTATGAGATAGTCTATTTTATGGATTCATCAAAAGCATAAACGAATCGTGTGTATGGGAAACGTGATGGAAACAAAGTGGTGTTTCTCGGAGGTTTTATGTAGATGACATTTTATCATTGGTAACAATGTAAAGATGTTATCAGACATAAAATGATGGATGTCTAGATGAATCATTATGAAAGATAAAGGAAGAAGTTGGACATGTTCTTGAGATCTTGGATCTCTAGAAAGAACATTGTACTTCTCCTGGACATCTTACATAAATGATTATGGTTCGTTTTAAACATGCAAGATTCCGAGAAAGGTTTGTTACCTTTCAGAGACGGAATGCATCTATCTAAGGATATGTGTTTTGGAACACAAAAGGAGATAGAAGCAATGAAAGCAGTTTCCTACACTTTGAGTGTGGAAAGCTTAATAAATGCATTGTTGAAAACATGAACCTGATATCGGCTATGCGGTTAGCATAGTGGGAGGATATCAAGGTAATCTTGGAAAGGAATATTCGACTGCCGTAAAAGTACTTTCGAAGTACTGTTCTAGACTACGAAGCAGACAAGGTTTTCCTTTGGATTACATTCTCTTAGATTTCTAATCGAATGAGGACCGGTGTAAGTCGATATCAGGCTATGTGTTTCACTATTAAAGGAGAAGGAGTTTTAACATGGAAGAGTGATAAGCACGATGCTTTTCGGACTCTGCCATGGGTAACCAAATAGCGGCCTCAGAGGCAGCGGAAGTTTTGGTATAACTCCGGGATAATCTCTGGGACTTAGATGTGATTCTTAATTTGCCAAAGGCTATGTAAATAGCGGTGCGATGGCAAATGGTAAGAAATCACAAGTCCATAAGTGTAAGATAACACATAGTGCAAGTACCACCTGATACGAGTCATCGTCGAGGGAGACGACGCTGTAGTCACCAAGATAACTTCAGAGCGGCAACCTAGAGTGCTCATTCACATAGTACTTCTTGGAAGTACAACTTAAGCACGTGATGAGTATGGGAGTCGGGAGTTTGGAGGAAATGACAAGACCTTAGTACAAGTGGGAGATTGTTGGAGTTGTGTACTTAATGTCTAGATTTAAGTAAAGGAAACTCACGATCCATTGCCATTAATCTATTTAATTAAATGAACAATTATTTGCATTTAATTATTTATAATTAAATATATGCAAATTATAGTCTTGGATTCTATACGTTGTAGTTAGTATGGTGTGTCGGGCCCACACAGAAGATCATACTATCGGTTACTCGTATTTAATCGAACAGTTGCTCACGACCTAGATGGACACGGACCAATCCATCGGTATAGTCGTTGTGTGAGAGAGAAAATAATTTGTCTTAATTATTTTATCACACTTGTACACTTGGTGTATTGAGCGGATCGTTGAGATTCATCGATTAGGATTGCCGGCGATAATCGATTCGAGTCTCAGTGTATTTTATTCTTAATCCCCGAAACTATTGCGGGTGTGTATATTTAATATAAGTGACTTTGATTTACCAAAGGAATTAACCGATTTAATTATTGGGTTAATTACCGGTTAAGTTGGGTCACTATATTTTATATATGACATGCCGTGAATACTTGACGGGAAAGTGTATCCCGGAAGGGTTGATAATATCCCCGAGATGAGTTCATAAGGAATTATTATGTAAACCCTGCAGGTGGATTCGTTCCGCATAATAATTAAGGTTGAATGGTACTAGTCTCGGATAAAAGAGATGAATAAATTAATTAGCAATAAATTAATTTTATTCATGGATATTTAAATCTTAAATACACGGAATAAATAATACTACCGGAGAAATATTATTTGATATAATATGGTTTAATATTGGGAGTGCAATTAATTTTATATAGTGGAAAATAGAATTAATTAATAATAGTAAGGATTAATAGATTTGGGCTTGGGCTCAATTTAATCACTATTATTGGAAGCCCAATATTCCACCTCCTTAAGATCCCCTACGTAGCCTATAAAAGCACTACATGGTCTTCTCTATTCTCATAACTTGAAGATCACAATTCTAGAGAGAGAAAGTAGAGAGGAGGATCCATGGAGTTCGGTAGATCGTCGCCCACACGACGTCCGAGCTAGTGCAAGGAATACGCGGGAAGATCTCAAGGTCGTCAAATTGAGTTCTTCGTTTTTTCGAACAACGAGAACGAGGTAAATCGTAAAACCCTCTTTATGATTTTATCGTTTAATTATCGTAGAAATATCATGAACCAAGATCCGATGGCGAGACCCATATCGAGGTTGAACCGGGCGGTGGTGATCGAAGATCACCGGACCGCCGGCGGCTCAACGGCTCGACGGGATGGGTCGAGGGGGCGTGAGCCTCGGCTGGACGCCGAGGGCTCGAACGCACGGGCTCGGCCGCGAGCTACGGGTTTTTCCGTAGCGGATTCGCGGGCTGTCCGAGCCCTCCCCGTGCACGTTCAGCGGGCTGCTGCGAGCAGCCCCGTACGCACCGCACGAGGCTCGAGCGGGCTGCTGGAGCAGCCCCGCTCGCACGGTGCGAGCACCGCTCGCGCGGGCTGGTCGCCGCTCGCACGGCTGGACCGCCGCTCGCGCGACGGTGGGCTGTTGGTGATCGCAAGCCACGGCTGGACCGTGGCTGGTCGTGCGATCACCGGGCGAGGGCTGGGCGTGCCAAGGGGGCTGCCAAGGGCAGCCCTAGGCGGCTGCCTTGAACAGCCGCGAGTCCCACGAGGGGACTCGACCGAACAGCCGCGGCTTTGCCGCGGTTAGGGTTTTGGTTGAGTCCGGCGCTTCGTGGTGGTTCGTGGCGGATTGTTCCGGCAACCGGGAGTCGATTGGAGTTGTCGTTCCGCAATTTGACAACTCCGGATATTCGATCTCCGAAGGATTTCGGTCGGAATTAATTAGATAATTTATTTATTTAAATTTATTAATTCCGGGATATCGATTTCCAATAGACACTGCCTATGATATGATGTTTAACCTCAAGGAAATGTTTGGGGAGCAAGATCGTGCGGCAAGGCAAGAAGCCATGAGAGTCCTCATGACAACTACTCAGTCTGAAGGAACGCCCGTAGGGGAGCACGTTCTTAAGATGATGGGTCTGTTGAATGAGCTTGAGATCCTAGGAGCTCAAATTGATGCTGAGACGCAACTCGACATCATACTCCAGTCTCTGACCCCTAGTTTTGAGCAGTTTCGCATGAGCTATAATATGGGTAAACTATCTTATTCTCTTGCGCAACTCCTGACTGAACTGAAGGCGGCAGAGGGGATCTACAAGAAGGGCAAGTCTCAAGCGCTTGTAGCTACCAAGTCCAAAGGCTTTAAGCCTGGTGGAGGTAGGGGCAAGAGGAGGAAGCAAGCCTGGAAACCCAGTGGTGTCAAGAAGACTGTACCACGAGTGGGGGCTGCAAAGCCAAAGGGCAAGTGCTTCCGATGTAACAAGTCTGGACACTGGAAGTCTGAATGTCCTCTCAAAGGTACGAATTTTTTCTTTAGTCGTAAAAACATAGTCAGCGGTATTATCTACCAGAATTCTGGTGTGTAGATATGGAACCACTGACGGTATGTGCATTTTGAATGCAGGGGTTCCAGAAAACCCGGCGACTTAGAGAAGAAGAGTTCGAGTCTACACGGGCAAAAGCTGTAGAGGAGGCAGCAGTTGCGGTGGAAGACATTTATCTGCTTTAGTAGTTAAATAGGATTTCATTTCAAAGTTATTGCTTTATGTACCCTTTATTTTAGAAAGAACGTTTTGTTCTGGATTTCTATTATTTATGAATGGATATTTTATTTCTTTAATCATTGGATGATTTTGATAAGAAATAATGGCATTATCTATTCTGGTACATTAGATAGCAATATATGAATGATAGATCCTAAGTCCACCCCGATGCAACGAACCGTTCTATAACTTGTTTTACTTGTTAGATATTTCTTTGTTAATCATTATACTTGTGAATTCTTATACTTAGTAGTATTTTTCAAATAAGATTCAAATGGTCGAAATTGATTTGATCAATTATAGTTGAAGGAATGGACCTTCCGACCTAAGGATTGAATTTGGAGGATAATACGTCTAAGCAAACCTTTCTGGATAAAGGATAGAATTCAGACAAGTATTGGAAATGATTAGATATGCAGACATATGTGTAAATTAGAAAGGTACGAGTAATTCTTTCAAGAATACTCGGTGATGGATTAGAATACTTGATGTGCCATAAAAGCAAAGTGTTTTGACTAGTCAATGGACACAAAGCTATTATGGGGAACCATCAAAGAATATCCATTAGAAGCCTGCGACTCGGTCGCGGAGGCCATCACCTATCTGAATAACACATAGCGTAATCAAAGATTGGGATTCAATCCCAAAGGGGCGCGCCATACACTTACGTGTAGAGATGGTGCGTTGTAAAGAAATGGAAATCTGATAGTAAAAGGACAAGTTGTTCGGAACTACCTATGTTCTATGGATATTCCTAGATACAACGGCATATTGAATATGGTTGTAGGATATCCTAGATGAACGAAGTATTTTGTGTTCTATAGTACTACGAACCAGAGGGACGTCTATCGTCCGGTTCATAGAGGAAGACTATCAGATGAACCACAAAGCCTAAAATTGACGTAATACCTTGGAATGAGAAGAAGGACAAAAGACTAGGAACCAGCCAAACCGAGTAGAAGTACACCACATACTGCACCTATTGTTATTACTGTTATACACCGGGACGCCATTGCAGTGGGAGGTTGTCGGACAACCAGAGATATTCATAAGACTAGAGGAGTTCGGACTCTGGATCTAGTAAAGATGAAATCGACCCCTAGCTCTGCACAAAGGCAGTACTAGATCTAAATGTGCCTACTTAGAAAACAATAAGGATTATTGTTAAGAGGCAAGATCATTTAGAGTACAAGCTTAGTAAATCCATTATGGATTGAAACAAAGCTATGAATCGTGGAACTTGCGAATTGATGGGATAGTCCATTTGATGGATTCATCAAAAGGCATAGACGAAAGGTGTATTGAAGACGTAATGGAAACAAGGTGGTGTTTCTCGGAGATTTTATGTAGATAACATTTTATCATTGGCAACAATGTAAAAATATCGTCAGACATAAAATAATGGTTGTCTAAATAAATCGAGATATAAGATTGAGTAGAAGTTAGAGCATGTTCTTAAGATCGTTCGTTCTAACGATAAGAACATTGTACTTCTCCTAGATACCTTATACGATTATGGTTTGTTTTTAAACATGCATACTTCTGAGAAAGGTTATTGCCTTTCAGAGACAGAATATTCATCTATCTAAAGGGTTTGTGTTCATACACATGAAGGAGATAGACAAAGCAGTTTCCTATACTTCAAGTATGGAAAGCTTTATAGATGCAATGTTGTAAAACAAGAACCTGATATCAACTATGCGGTTTGCGTAGTGGGAGGATATCAAGGTGATCTAGACAAGAGATTTTCGGATGCTGTAATAGTACTTGCAAAGTACTGGATTATTAAGCAAGACGAAATCTTCTTTGATTACAAATTCTCAGATCCTAAAATCAAAGAAGGACCAGTGTAAGTCGATATCAGGCTATGTGTTCACTTTTAGAAAGAGATGGAACCATGAAATAAAAGAGTGATAAGCAGGACGCTTCTCAGACTCTCTCATAACCGAATAGCAGCCTAAGAGGCAGCGGAAGTTTTGGTTAGGTTCCGGGATAACCTCTTGACTTGGATATGACTCTTAGTTTACCAAAGGCTATTGGATAGCGGTGCACGGTGAACTGGAAGAGGTCATAAGTCAAAAGTGATGATAACACATAGAGCAAGTACCACCTGATACGAGTCATCGTCGAGGGAGACGACGTAGTACTCACCAAGATAACTTCAGAGCGGCAACCTAGATTGCTCACTCACATAGTACTTCTCGTAAGTACACTTTAAAGCACGTGATGAGTATGGGAACCGGGAGTTTGGAGGAAATGACTAGACCTTAGTACAAGTGGGAGATTGTTGGAGTTGTGTACTTAATGTCTAGATTTAAGTAACGGTAAACTCCCGGTCATAGCATTTAATCTATTTAATTAATAAACAATTGTTTGCTTTTAATTATTATTAATTAAATATATGCAAATCATAGTCCTAGATTTTATACGTTGTAGTTAGTATGGTGTGTCGGGCCCACACAGAAGATCATACTATCGGTTACTCGTATTTAATCAAACAGTGGCTCACGACCTAGATGGACCCGGACCAATCCATCGGTATAGTCGTTGTGTGAGAGAGAAAATAATTTGTCTTAATAATTTTATCACACTTGTACACTTGGTGTATTGAGCGGATCGTTGAGATTCATCGATTAGGATTGCCGGCGATAATCGATTCGAGTCTCAGTGTATTTTATTCTTAATCCCCGATATTGTTGCGGGTGTGTATATTTAATATAAGTGACTTTGATTTACCAAAGGAATTGACCGATTTAATTATTGGGTTAATTACCGGTTAAGTTGGGTCACTATATTTCATATATGGCATGCCGTGAATGATTGACCGGACAGTGTATCCCGGAAGGGTTGATAATATCCCCGAGATGAGTTCATAAGGAATTATTGTGTAAACCTCATGAGTGGATTCGTTCCGCACAATAATTAAGGTTGAATGGTACTAGTCTCGGATTAAAGAGATGAATAAATTAATTAGCAATAAATTAATTTTATTCATGGATATTTAAATCTTAAATACATGGAATAAATAATACTACCAGAGAAATATTATTTGATATAATATGGTTTAATATTGGGAGTGCAATTAATTTATATAGTGGAAAATAAATTAATTAATATTGATAAGGATTAATGGACTTGGGCAGTGGGCTCAATTTAATCTTCAATATTGGAAGCCCAATATTCCACCTCCTTTAGATCCCCTACGTAGCCTATAAAAGCACTACATGGCCTTCATAAATTATAAGACAAGATTATCATACTTGATATTCTAGAGAGTTGAAGGAGATCCATAGGAGTTCGATAGATCGTCGCCCACCCGACGTTCGAACGGAGTGCAAGGAATACGTGGGAAGATCCAAAAGGTCTTCAACTTGATTTCGTTTCTCCGCACAACGAATCAAAGGTATGATCATAAAACTCCTTGTGTGATTTTATGTTCAATTAAATTGTGATACATGCATGAACACACGATCCGGGTAAACGACGAACTTCGGGGACGGGGATTCGAGATTCCCGGCGAATGTTCAAAGGACCCTCGGCTGGGAGCCGAGGGGTGGCGGTCGAGCCCTAGGGCTTCGACCGCCGGCGCGCATCGAAGGAAGGCCGCGGCTGGGGGCGATCGAACCCTAGTTCGATCGCCGGGGACTGTCGCGGCTTCGCGCCGCGGCTGGTGGTCCCCCCTGTCGGTGGTGGCGGTGAGTCGCCGGACTCACCGCTCGGGGCTGCCGGAGCAGCCCCATGCGATCGCACGCGATCGCGAGCCCGCGGTGGGGCTCGGCTAGGGTTTCGGCCGCGGGTTTATCCCGCGGCGATTCTCCGGTTGAGCTCCGGACATCGTGGAGCTCGTGATCGGTTTCCGGCGATGGGATTTCGGTCGGGGTTATCGGTTCCGCAATTTTTGATACCCCGGGATATCGATTTCCAGCACGTTCCAACATCGAACCAACGTAAATAAATTACAAAAATTTTAAATACAATTCCGGTATCGATTCTATACATGAAATCGACCCTATACACTTTCCGGAAAACATATAACAATAATAATAAATCCTAAATTCGGTCAACCCCCAAATTTTTACTATTACAAGCATTCATCCACACAAAACGAATCTCGACATGTCCGAGAGTTTAATAAAACATATTACGACAATAATTAACAAATACTCCCTCTATCCCTTAAAACAATGCATACTTTCCTTTTTAGTTCATCTCTTAAAACATTGCACATTCCATAAATGGAATATCTTTTCACAATTTTACCCTCTCAATACACATTTATTTACCTTTATACCACTATTTTTTCAACTAACTACTTTATTACTTACACATCAATACCTATTATACCCTCACTTTATATTATAAAACACACAAAACTCACCTTTTCTTAATCCACGTGCAAATTTCTCTATGCATTGTGTTGGGGGAAGGAGGGAGTAATTAACAAGTCATAATAGTCGGATACCCTGCAAGGTAGAACATCAAATCGAACATATACATGAACTAGAACCAACGCTTTGATACCAATTGTTGGAAATCGATATCCCGGGCTATCAAAAATATCGCGGAACCGATAACCCGACCGAAATCCTCGATCGCCGGAGAACCAACCGCGAACCACCGCGCGAGCCGGAGCTCAACCGAGCACCACCACGGTCCGCCCGTGGTGCCCAGCCGAGCCCCCGCACGGGGCTCGCGATCGTTCTCGTAGCGATCGCTGGGGATGCTCGTAGCATCCCCGCAGCGGGTTCACGAACCCGCTGCCAGCGAGGGGTTGGCCCCTCGCGTCACCGCTGCGAGGAATCCCGCAGCTCATACGAGGGCGTTGCGGGTAAACCCGCAGCCAGCCCGCGATCGAACCCATCAGCTCCAGCCAAGGGTTTCTCGCCTCGATCCCGGCGGGGATCTCTAGACCGTCGGCGGTCCGGTGGTCTTCGACCACCACCGCCCGGTCTATCCCCGTCCCCGGTCTCGTTCGTTTCCCAGATCTTCGTTCATGTATATATCACGATTTAATTCAACGTAAAATCATACAAGGGGGTTTAACGATTTTACCTTCGATCTCGTTGTGCGGAGAAATGAGATTGATTTGAAGACCTTGGATCTTCCTACGTATTCCTTGCACTTCGTTCGAACGTCGTGTGGGCGACGATCCTCCGAACTCCTATGGATCTCCTTCACGAACTCTCTAGAATATCAAGTATGATAATCTTATGATGTCTTGAATTGTGAAGACCATGTAGTGCTTTTATAGGCTACGTAGGGGATCTAAAGGAGGTGGAATATTGGGCTCCCAATATTAATGATTAAATTGAGCCCAAGCCCAAATCTATTAATCCATTAATATTAATTATATAATAGAGTATAAAGAGAGACAATGAGAGAAGAATAGAATTGTTATTTCATTAATATGGGGAGACCCCTTTATATAGGATACAAAGTAGGGTTTCTGTCTTGTTCACCAAGAAAAGGTAAACTAGTCATTCACTAATTAATAATATTCATAACAATACACTCTTTTTATACCTCCATTTAAAATTTTATCTTATGTATATTAAAATACGATAAACAACCTAAAATACCCTTTAGATAAATTTAAAAAATGTCAAACACAACTCATCTTTCTTCAAGATAAAACCTGATGTGGCGCAGCTAGAGTTAAATTTTATGAGGAAGTGGGAACACCCGAAGAAGTTGTGCAAGTGCCAAATTTTGACAAAGCCCTAAAAATTTTCATGCAGAAACTACTTCTCGGCACCTTCCGTAATATTTTTATAATTTTGGACTTTTTCGTAATATCTTTTCTTTAGTAGATGATTAGGGTTTAATTATTTAAGTACCGGTTGTTTTTTGGATTATTCATTATTCTCAGTTTAATAAAAGTCGAGGTTTTCTCAAGCCTATCAATTTTCGGTATTCTACGGAATCAACAAAATTGATTTTTATCATTGTGTGTGTTATTCCACGCACGCTGCATCAGAGTGGTATCAGATTCCAATCGATCCTGCGTTATGCCGACCCGAAAAACACGGAGAGCTGCAAACGAAGGTGACGATTGTCCCGTTGATACTGAGATGCAGAGAGAAAACGCCGATCTGCGGCGGCAGATTGAATTACTGACCCAACGACTTGCTGGCTCCGTCAACATGCACCAACATGATGATGATGTTACTGTTACGGATGAATTTAATCCTTTCACCTGAACGCCATACTCGCCGTTGGGAACATGGCTTTAGAGTGGAAATTCCACAATTTGATGGCAAACTTAAACCCGAAGAGTTTATAGATTGGTTGTCCCAGGTTGAAGAGATTCTGGACTTCAAGGAAGTTCTCGACGCGCACCGCGTCTCGTTAGTGACAATTCGTTTGCATGGTCGCGCGCAAGCATGGTGGCAACAATTGAAACAAACTCGTGTTCGCACTGGCAAAACAAAAATTGCAAATTGGGAAAAATTCAAGAAACACATCAGGACAGCGTTTCTACCCTACAATTTCGATCGGGAATTGTACCAGCGTTTTCAGAACCTTCGTCAGGGCTTTCGCTCCGTTGATGACTATTCCACTGCCTTCTATGAGTCTCTTGCACGCATTGATCTCAATGAAACGCCCCTTCAATTGGTTTCTCGTTATATTGGCGGCTTGCGACCGCAAATACAGGATGTAATCAATATGTTTGATCCTCTAACGGTTGCTGAGGCGAATCAACGCACCTCCCAGGTAGAGAAACAATTGGCTCGACGTGGAAACTCGAGCTTTCGTCCGCCTCTTGCCTCGACGAGTGTTGTCGGTTCTTCCCCACAAGCCCAACAAGTTCATGCGGAACAGTCCACCTCTTCTCCTGCTCGAGGGTATTCGAACCCTACTCACGTGCGCACTGGAGGCGTGAGGTGTTTTAATTGTGGTGACCTCGGACACCGACAAGCTGATTGTCGCAAGGCACCCTCTAGTACTCGTGGTCTTTTCAGTGATGCCGTTGAGTCTGATTCTGCTCCTCTTGATGATCATCCCACCTATGATGAAGAGGAAGTCGTTGAAGAATATGTTGCAGGTGATATCGGGCCCCTCTTGATGTTACGTCGCACTTTCTTGACTCCTCGCGTCCCCGACACAGATTGGTTACGCAATAATTTATTCCACTCCACATGCACTATTGCATGGAAAATTTGCACGTTTATTATTGATGCAGGAAGTTGTGAAAATGTTATTTCTGAAATAGCTGTTTCAAAATTGGGTTTGGCTACTGAACCACATCACAAACCATATCGACTATCTTGGCTCAGTCAAGGCACAGATGTTATGGTTTCTAAACGAGTCTTAGTTACCTTCTCAATTGGGTCGACTTACAATGATGCTATCTACTGTGATATGGTTCCTATGGATGCTTGTCACTTATTGCTTGGTCGTCCATGGAAATATGATCATACAGTTCAACACGATGGTCGGTCCAACACTTATTCTTTCTTGTTTCGCGGAAAGAAAATCGTACTCGTTCCGAATAAACCCAAAGCATCTTCTACACACACAACAAAACCATCAGATAGTACTACACTTTTATCTCGAGTCTCTTTTCAGAAGGCTATGGAAGACTCGTGCGTGGTCTTTATGTTATTCTCCCACCCAATTGTTGTTGCTAGTACTATTGCCCCACCTGTTGAAGTTCAACCATTATTACAAGAATTTGCAGATGTGTTTCCTGACTCGTTATCGTCCGAATTACCACCCTTACGCGACATTCAACATCATATTGATTTGGTTCCTGGTGTAGCTTTTCCCAACCGGCCTCATTATCGTATGAGCCCGAAAGAACATGAAGAGTTGCGGAGGCAAGTGGAAGAACTACTCGCTAAGGGACATTCGGGAGAGCCTTAGCCTGTGTGCCGTCCCCGCCCTCCTTACACCAAAAAAGACGGCTCTTGGCGTATGTGTGTAGATAGTCGTGATATTAACAAGATTATGGTACGTTATCGTTTTCCCATTCCTCGGTTGGATGATTTTTTGGATCAGTTAGGTGGTGCTTGTGTGTTTAGTAAATTGGATTTGAAGAGCGGTTACCATCAGATTCGTATTCGCATGGGGGATGAATGGAAAACAGCGTTCAAAACTCGCGAAGGCTTATATGAGTGGTTAGTGATGCCGTTTGGCCTGTCTAATGCCCCAGTACCTTCATGCGTGTTATGAATCAAGCATTGCGTCCTTTCATCGGCAAGTTTTTCGTCGTTTATTTCGATGACATTCTCATTTATAATTCTGACCCGATTTTGCATCTTCAACACTTGCGGGAGGTGTTGCTGGTCCTTCGTCGCGATAATTTTTATGTTGCTACTCCAAAGTGCGTATTTTTGACTGATTCTATCCAATTCTTGGGATATGTGGTTTCTCGCGATGGTCTCAAAGTCGACCCTAGTAAAGTTGCTGCTATTGAGCAATGGCCGCATCCTTCTTCCATTACTGAAGTGCGGAGTTTTCATGGTTTGTCGTCTTTTTATCGTCGTTTTATTCCTCACTATAGTAGCATTATGGCTCCTATTACTGATTGCATGAAGGGCAGTAAATTTATTTGGACGGATGACGCCGAGGCAGCTTTTCAGGAGATTAAGCATCGCTTAATTTCAGCCCCTATCCTTGTGCTTCCAGATTTCTCTTAACCATTTGAACTTCATTGTGATGCGTCAAAGACTGGTATTGGGGTTGTTCTTAGTCAGTCTGGACGCCCTGTTGCTTATTTTAGTGAGAAGCTTTTCGGTTCCAAGCTTCGATTTAGTACATATGATGTTGAGTTGTACGCGACCGTCCAAGCCGTGAAGCATTGGCGTCATTATCTCTTCCAACGTGAATTTATTCTTTACACTGATCATGACTCTCTCAAACATATTGGCAGCCAAGATAAGATCTCCAATCGACATGCCTCTTGGATTTATTATTTACAACAGTTTACTTTTGTGATGAAATACAAAGCGGGTGTCTCTAATCGTGTAGCTGATGCATTGAGTCGTCGTCATGGCCTTCTTACTGAGATGCGAGTTCATGTGCCTAACTGTAATTCTTTTATGGAATTATATGTGGATGACCCCTTTTTTTCTCATGTGCTTCAACGACTCCAACAAGGAGAATCCACAGATTTTATGTTAGAAGATGGGTTTCTTTTTCGGGGGGTCCGGTTGTGCATTCCCGCTTGTAGCCTCCGTTTGAAAATGATCCAAGAGCTTCATAATGAGGTTCATGTTGGGCGTGATCGTACTTTTAAACTACTCTCTAGTTCTTATTACTAGCCTAGCATGCGTAAGGAGGTTGAAAATTTTGTGGCTCGATGTCGTATTTGTCAACTAGCGAAAGGGGCTTCTACTAATGCAGGATTATATATGCCTCTTCCTATCCCCACCCAACCATGGTTTGATGTTAGCATGGATTTTGTCCTTGGGCTTCCTCGTACCCAACGACTCTATTTATGTGGTGGTCGATCGTTTTTCTAAAATGGCTCATTTTATTCCCTGCAAGCGCACATCTGATGCCGTTTCTGTTGCTCAACTTTATTTTCGCGATGTGTATCGCCTTCATGGTCTGCCTGCATCTATTGTTTCTAATCGTGATACACGATTCGTGAGTCATTTTTTGCGAAGTTTATGGCGCATGGTTAATACTCAATTGAATTTCAGTAGCGCTTACCACCCTCAGATCGATGGCCAAACTGAAGTTGTAAATCGCTCTCTCGGAAATCTTTTACGTAGTTTGGTTGGCGACCACCCCAAAGCATGGGACTTGAAACTTCCCCAGGCCGAGTTTGCACATAATCATGCCTCTAATCGTACCACTGGTTTTAGTCCTTTTCATGTGGTGTACGGGTTATCCCCGCGGGGACCTCTTGATTTACTCGCGTTACCTAGCAAAGTGCGCACACATGCTACTGCTGAGGATTTCATTGCACAATTGCATCAGGTTCATCAACAGACACATGCACAACTGATTACTAATACAGCAGCTTATAAAACTCATGCGGACCAGAAACGTCGGGTTGTTGAGTTTGAAGTTGGAGATTTTGTTTGGGCTATTCTCACTAAGGATCGTTTCCCTCCTCACGAGTATACTAAGCTCGCCGCCAAGAAGATCGGTCCTGTGGAAATTATAGAGAAGATCAATCCTAATGCTTATCGCTTACGTCTTCCTCACCATCTTCATACCTCTGATGTGTTTACCTCTGATGTGTTTAATGTGAAGCATCTTATCCCTTTTGTTGGCGATTCTTCGTCTGATGATGACGCGGCTCCAGATTCGCGGTCGAATCTCCTCTACCCCGTGGGGAATGATGTGGCGCAGCTAGAGTTAAATTATATGAGGAAGTAGGAACACCCGAAGAAGTTGCGCAAGTGCCAAATTTAGACAAAGCCCTAAAAATTTTCATGCAGAAACTACTTCTCGGCACCTTCCGTAATATTTTTATAATTTTGGACTTTTTCGTAATATCTTTTCTTTAGTAGATGATTAGGGTTTTATTATTTAAGTACCGGTTATTTTTTGGAGGATTCATTATTCTCAGTTTAATAAATGTCGAGGTTTCCTCAACCCTATCAATTTTCGGTATTCTGCGGAATCAACGAAATTGATTTTTATCCTTGTGTGTGTTATTCCACGCACGCTGCATCAAAACCCCAATTATTTCAACTAACGGCTAAAAATTAAGTGGAAGAATACCACAAAAATAGTATTAAAATATTAAAAAATCAAAGTAAGATAATTTATCTAACATCAAAATTTCAAAATTTGATAAACCAAAAACCCTTACACACTAAATCAATTTACTGAAAAAATAATTTTATATTAACTTCACTTAAAATTTAACAAAATTTCAAACACCCTAAATCAAATAAAAAGACAAAATCAGAAAGTTATGGCGGCAGGCAGGAGCAGAGTGTTGGAATTCGATATCCCGGGCTATTAAAAATTTGCGGAAACAATAACCCGAACGAAAACCTTCGCCGGAGATCACATGAACACCGACTCATCCGCCGGAGTCCGACCATCGGAGACCGTGCGCCCGAAGACGCACAGCCCGCCCCCGGCCGAACCCCCGCGAGCCGGGGTGTTCACGCGATCGCCGATCGCACGCCGGCGATCGGTTGGGGTAGGGCTGCTCCGGCAGCCCCCGCGGCGAGTCCGGCGACTCGCCGCCAGCTGGAGGCCCCCGCCTTCACGGCGGGGTTGGGCACGGCACCAGCCCGTGCCCAGCGATCGACCCTTCATGGTCGATCGCACCCCCTCGGCCAAGCCGAGGGTTCGGCCCCCGTCGCCCCCGCCGAAACCCTAGGTGGGTCGACCGCCGCGATGCCGTGGTCTTCGACCACCATCGCCGGTTGATCCTCCTCCGGGGTTTCGTACCTCGGATCTTTGTTCTACGGTATTCTCGATAAATCCAAAATCGAATAAATCAAGGGCGTTTAGATTTTTACCTTTCGATTCGTTGTTCGGAGAAACGAATTCAAGACGACCTTTTGAATCTTCCCACGTATTCCTTGCACTAGCTTGAACGTCGGGTGGGCGACGATCCTCCAAGCTCTATGGATCTACTTCTCTCTCTACTTTCTCTCTCTAGAAGAATTATGATCTTCAACTTATATGAGAATAGAGAAGACCATGTAGTGCTTTTATAGGCTACGTAGGGGATCTAAAGGAGGTGGAATATTGGGCTTCCAATATTAATGATTAAATTGAGTCCAAGCCCAAATCTATTAATCGCCCATTAATATTAATTAATTTATTTTCCACTATATAAATTAATTGCACTCCCAATATTAAACCATATTATATCCAAATAATATTTCTCCGGTAGTATTATTTATTCCGTGTATTTAAGATATAAATATCCATGAATAAAATTTATTTATTGCTTAATAAATTTATTCATCTCTTTTATCCGAGACTAGTACCACTCAACCTTATTTATTATGCGGAATTAAATCCACTCGCGAGGTTTACATAATAAATCCTTCTGAGCTCATCTCGGGGATATTATCAACCCTTACGGGATACACTGTCCGGTCAATTATTCACGGCATGCCATATATAAAATATAGTGACCCAACTTGACCGGTAATCAACCCAATAATTAAATCGGTTAATTCCTTTGGCAAATCAAAGTCACTTATATTAAATATACACACCCGCAATAATATCGGGGATTAAGAATATAATACACTGAGTCTCAAATCAATTATCGCCGAGCAATCCTAATTGATGAGTCTCAATCGATCCGCTCAATACACCAAGTGTACAAGTGTGATAAAATAATTAAGATAAATTATTTTCTCTCTCACACAACGACTATACCGATGGGTTGGTCCGTGTCCATCTAGGTCGTGAGCAACTGTTCGACTAAATACGAGTAACCGATAGTATGATCTTCTGTGTGCCCATGCAACACCATACTAACTACAACGTATAAAATCCAGGACTATAATTTGCATATATTTAATTAACAATAATTAAAAGCAAATGAATGTTCGTATTTAATAGGTAAATGAAAGTGTACAAAGAGTTCAGAATACTCAAATCTAGACATTAAGTATACTACTCCAACATTCTCCCACTTATACTAAGGTCTAGTCATATCTTCCAAACTCCCGACTCCCATACTCATCACGTGCTTAAACTGTACTTCCAAGAAGTACCAAGTGAATGAGCAATCTAGGTTGCCGCTCTGAAGCTATCTTGGTGACTACTGCATCGTCCCTCTGACGATGACTCGTATCAGGTGGTACTTGCCCTATGTGTTATCTTACACTTATGGACTCGTGATCTCTTAAAGTTTGCCACTGCACCGCTATTTACATAGCCTTTGGTAAACTAAGAATCACATCTAAGTCCCAGAGGTAATACCGGAGCCATACCAAATCTTCCGCTGCCTCTGAGGCCGCTATTTGGTTACCCATGGGAGAGTCCGAAAAGCATCGTGCTTATCACTCTTCCATGTTAAAACTCCTCCTCCTTTAATAGTGAAACACATAGCCTGATCACGACTTACACCGGTCCTTATCAGCTTGGAAATCCGAATCCGTATAACCCAAAGGAATCAGATTGTCTGCCCCGTAACTTAGAACATAATCCTTAGTATTTCGCAAATACTTGAAAATGCTCTTTACGGCAGTCCAATAAGCCTTTCCAGGGTTACTCTGATATCTCGCTACTACGCCAACTGCATAGCAGATATCAGGCCTCGTGCATAACATTGCATACATCAAGCTTCCCACAGCCGAAGCGTAGGGAACTGCTTTCATTTCATCTTTCTCCTTTTGTGTCCGAGGACACATTTCCTTAGAAAGATAAGTTCCTTTACTGAAGGGCAGCTCACCCTTCTTGGAATCTTGCATGTTAAAACGGGCCAGAATCGTGTCTATGTAAGATTGCTGGGATAGGTACAATGTTCTATTCCGGCGATCCCTTATAACCTTGATCCCTAGAACATGCCCGACTTCTCCCAAATCTTTCATATCGAATTGTCTAGACAACCATCCCTTTATGTCTGATAACATCTTCACACTGTTGCCAATGAGAAGAATGTCGTCTACATAAAGCACGAGAAACACCACCTTCTTTCCATCACGTTTCCAATACACACACGATTCGTCCATGCTTTGACTAAATCCAAAAGATTGGACTACTTCGTCAAACCGCAGGTTCCACGATCTCGAGGCTTGTTTCAATCCATAAATGGATCGATTAAGCTTGCACACTAGATGATCTCGCCCCTTAGCAATGAATCCTTCTGGTTGTTTCATATAAATCGTCTCGTCAAGACTTCCATTTAGGAAAGCTGTCTTGACATCCATTTGCCACACCTCATAATCCATATGAGCTGCTATGGATAAGAGAATCCGGATCGATTTCATGAACTCCAGGTCCAGAGTCCGAAGACTCACCCAGTCCAATCCATCGGTCTGGTTGCTTAACAACCCTCCCACTACGACGGCGTTCCGGTGTATTAACAGTGACAGTATCAGGTGCAGATTCTAGTGGTGTATCTATACTCGGTTCGGCTGTATCTAAGTCTTCCTTGTCACCTCTCATCTCATCAAGTATTACGTCACTCTTGGGCTTGTGGTCCATGACATAGTCTTCCTCTAAGAACCGAGCGTTAGTACTTATAACGATCTTCTGGTCTTTAGGACTATAGAACATGCCACCTTTAGTTCCTTTCGGGTATCCTACAAACAGCCGTAATTCTGATCTAGGTTCTAACTTATCGGCACCTTGTCGCAACACATGTGCTGGACAACCCCAGATCCGAATGTGTCTTAAGTTAGGCTTGCGCCCACTCCACAATTCCATGGGTGTGGTTGGTACCGTTTTGGTTGGAACCCTATTCAAGATATACGCCGCTGTTTCCAAGGCAAATCCCCAGAACATAACAGGTAAGTCCGAGTAACTCATCATTGATCGCACCATTTCCATAAGAGTCCTATTCCTTCTTTCTGACACACCATTCTGCTGGGGAGTATATGGTGATGTCATTTGGGAATCAATCCCATTCTCTGCCAAGTATGCCTTGAATTCTCCAGACAGGTACTCGCCTCCGCGATCCGATCGCAGGCACTTAATGGATTTGTTTTGAAGGTTCTCCACAAAAGCCTTGAACTCCTTGAACTTGTCAAAGGATTCGCTCTTACGGCGCATCAAGTATACAAATCCATACCTTGAGTAATCATCAGTGAAAGTGATGAAATACTCGTACCCTCCCCTTGCCTGAGTAGACATAGGTCCGCATACATCAGAGTGAATCAAATCCAATACTTGTTCAGCCCTCCGTCCTTTACCAGAAAAAGGACGCTTGGTCATTTTACCCTCTAAACAGGATTCGCAGGTCGGAAGGTCCTCTCCTTCAACGCCAGTGATTAAATCATCAGCTTTCAACCTTTGAAGCCTATTTGAGTTTATATGACCTAGCCTTAGATGCCACAAGTATAATTGATTCATTTTAGAAGGTTCCTTTCTCTTATTGGTGTTCGTAGATGTGTTATTACTCTCGGTTAGTTGCATCGTGTTAGACTCAGGATTTAGTACATACAAATCGTCCACCAATGTACCAGAACAGATAATCTCACTGTTTCTTCTTATGATCACAGAGTGGTCAAAAGAAACAGAATACCCATTCATTATAAGTTTAGAAACCGAAATTAAATTCTTTCTAAAATTGGGTACATAAAGACAATTATGTAAAACTAAAACCCTATCACTACTAAAACGTAAGTGAACGTCTCCCACTGCAACAGCCGCCACCCTCGCAGCATTGCCCATGTAGACCACGATCTCTCCCTCTCTAAGTCTCCGGGTTTCCTGGAACCCCTGCAATGAATTGCATACATGATCAGTGGCCCCCGTATCTACACACCAGGTGCTGGTAGATAACACCACTGACAATGTTTCGGTGACTAAGGAAAATTTCGTACCTTTGATGAGAGGACAATCAGACCTCCAGTGCCCAGACTGCTTGCATCGAAAGCACTTGCCTCGCGGCTTGCTCTTCCCAATCCGTGGTTCAAAACCACTGGGCTTCTTTGCTTGCACTTCCAACTTGGCCACTAGAGCTTGTGATTCTCTGACCATACTTATCAGTTCAGTTCTTTTGAAATCGTTTTTAAGCGATTCCTCAAGGGGACTAAACTTGATGAGTATGTCAATCACCTCTAGTCCGGCTTCCTTACTATGTCCTAACATCTCCTTGAGGTCATTTTCAATGTCCTCATCAGTTGGGACTATAGTGAGTTCGGAAGGCTCAACAGTCTGAACATTGTCCAGATTTCTTTTCCAATCAGTACTATATGGAACCAGTGAGTTTTCATCTTTAAGTATATCACAAAGTGGGGTCACAGTCATTCCTAACCTATAAGCACATAAAACAAACAAACAATTTAATATCCGATATTATCTCCCTTAAATAATATCATTAAATCACTAATCACATCTAAAATCCCATCAGGTAAGGCAAGCCACGGTGTGTGGACGTTTACCCACCCAAACGACTTAGCAATTAGATTTCCTTCGGTCATACATCGCTTATAGCGGAACCTCGGTGTGAGGAATACTATAAGGCGTATCTAAGTGTAAACCATTACTCAGTACCAAAGTAAATCGTTTGGAATTGCTACATCACCGCAAGTCACGTTGTGTGGACGTTTACGACAACTTCACAACTCTTCACAATTTTCTTACAACTGTCTACATCAATTAATCCAAAACCCGTCAGCATAGCAAGCCACGTTGTGTGGACGTTTACTACACTAAGAGATCTTTATAATTGACTCCCAATTATTTGATCCATTTAATCTTGTAAATCAAGACGCGGAGAATCATAAGTGAAACTCGAGGTTTCTAACCAGTGATTCACCATGCGAACAACCCTATCTCTCATAAATGAGGGAGCCGAGCAGACAATCGATCCATCTATCAAAGAATGGTACGACTGCCTCTAATTTGTGTCCTCGACATGACCAAGTGGCTTTGGCTCCATTCCACTCCCCGGGGTGAGAATGAGTCGACTTGAAATCAGCTTCGGAAAGACAAATTAGGCATTGTTTGATAAACTTAATCAATGTTTCTCGTAAGAGGAATTACAAGAACTCTCCTCCAATAACTTATCTATATAAACTTCAATAGTTTATAAAAGTTACCAAGAGAGCAGCAATGGAGACCATGGGTATGTTTCCATACCCTCTCCCACTTAGCTTTTTACAATAAAGGGATACGCTATCTAGTGCATGAAAGTAAACACATATAGCATGCATACATGTAATAAAGCACATAGTATTATCACATAGTCAAAATAATTACTAGAATATTATTTTCCGACTATTATGGCTTTACTCCATCTCCGTACGCATCTTCTAGTCTTTAGTTTTCGTTCTTGAATGCTCCATGTGACGAGAATATTAATCTCCAATATTTAAATCTATTTATTTTTAATAAATCCAAAAGATACTTAATTAAAAAATTAAGTCAATCGAATGAATCAAAAATAAAATTAAATATTATTAATATTTTTTATTTATTTTATTTTCCCTTTCTACTTCATTAAATCTCTAGAATAATCTATCCAAGACCCACTTGGAATATTCTAGATGATTTCCATAATGAAATAAGGAAATAAAATAACTTAGGACTCTTTTACTTTGCAAGATTAATTAATTTCCATTTCTATGAAAATTCCCATAAAATAGGAATAATCAATTAGGAAATAAAACAATCCTAAATTAACTTTTATTCCTTTCCAATTCTATTAAATCTCTAGGATCCTATTCCAAGTAGAACTCGGAATACTCTAGAAGACTTCCATAATAGAATAAGGAAATAAAATTAATTCCAATTAATTCTTTTCCTAATCCATGAGAGTTCCCAAAAATGGAATTCTCAAATAGGAAAAAACCCGAACCAATTAGGAAAGTAGATCTACCGGTAGAGCACGAAGATCACAAGGACCCCGCGCCCCCCACCGGACCGCCATCACCGGCCGAGGACCGCCGCCGCCGCCACCTAGCCGACGAACCACCACCGCCGGTGGTTTCGCCGCCGGGAGGCGCGAATTCGGCGCCTCACCATCGATGGTTCGATCCTCCATGGATCGACCATGGTGGTCGATCCGAGCCCTAGCCCTCACGTCGTCTCCTTCGTCACGCGTCTTCTCCGGCGGTCGTTTCGGCATCGATCCAACGCAAAATAAATTACAAAATAAATTTTACACTATCCGGTATCGATTCTATACATGAAATCGACCCTATACATTTTCCGGAAAAAAAAGTAGAACGTAATAATAAATCCTAAATTCGGTCAACCCCGAATTTTTACTATTACAAGCATTCACCACCAAAATAGTCGGAACCCTGCAAGGTAGAACGATTTTTATCGAAAATACCGCGAACGTAAACCACTCTCTGATACCAATTGTTGGAATTCGATATCCCGGGCTATTTAAATTTGCGGAAACCAATAACCCGATCAAAACCATCCGCCGGAGATCACGCGAACACCTTCGCACGCACCGGAGCTCGACCGAACGCACGACGTGGCCGAAGCCACGCGCACGCCCAGCCGAACCCCTCGGCTAGGGTTTCACGCGATCGAAAGATCGCGCATGGCGATCGATCGCCGATCGCTCCAAGCGATCGGCCGGGGCTGCTCCAGCAGCCCCCGCGGCGAGTCCGGCGACTCGCCGCCGCCTGGGGTGGCGCGCCTCCAGCTGGGCTGTCGAGCCCAGCAGCCGCCCGCGATCGATCGGGTGATCGATCGCACCCCGGCTCCCAGCCGGGGTTCGCCCCTTAGGCGCTCGGTCGAAGCCCTAGGCGGCGATCGCCGTGGTCCGGCGATTCCAAATCGCCACCACGCGTTCGTCGTCTAATCCGGGTTTCAATCTTCGGATCTTGCGTTCTACGGTATTCTCGATAAATCCAAAACCGAATAAATCAAGGGCGTTTAGATTTTTACCTTTCGATTCGTTGTTCGGAGAAACGAATTCAAGACGACCTTTTGAATCTTCCCACGTATTCCTTGCACTAGCTTGAACGTCGGGTGGGCGACGATCCTCCAAGCTCTATGGATCTACTTCTCTCTCTACTTTCTCTCTCTAGAAGAATTATGATCTTCAACTTATGAGAATAGAGAAGACCATGTAGTGCTTTTATAGGCTACGTAGGGGATCTAAAGGAGGTGGAATATTGGGCTTCCAATATTAATGATTAAATTGAGCCCAAGCCCAAATCTATTAATCTCCCATTAATATTAATTAATTTATTTTCCACTATATAAATTAATTGCACTCCCAATATTAAACCATATTATATCCAAATAATATTTCTCCGGTAGTATTATTTATTCCGTGTATTTAAGATATAAATATCCATGAATAAAATTTATTTATTGCTTAATAAATTTATTCATCTCTTTTATCCGAGACTAGTACCACTCAACCTTATTTATTATGCGGAATTAAATCCACTCGCGAGGTTTACATAATAAATCCTTCTGAGCTCATCTCGGGGATATTATCAACCCTTACGGGATACACTGTCCGGTCAATTATTCACGGCATGCCATATATAAAATATAGTGACCCAACTTGACCGGTAATCAACCCAATAATTAAATCGGTTAATTCCTTTGGCAAATCAAAGTCACTTATATTAAATATACACACCCGCAATAATATCGGGGATTAAGAATATAATACACTGAGTCTCAAATCAATTATCGCCGAGCAATCCTAATTGATGAGTCTCAATCGATCCGCTCAATACACCAAGTGTACAAGTGTGATAAAATAATTAAGATAAATTATTTTCTCTCTCACACAACGACTATACCGATGGGTTGGTCCGTGTCCATCTAGGTCGTGAGCAACTGTTCGACTAAATACGAGTAACCGATAGTATGATCTTCTGTGTGCCCATGCAACACCATACTAACTACAACGTATAAAATCCAGGACTATAATTTGCATATATTTAATTAACAATAATTAAAAGCAAATGAATGTCCGTATTTAATAGGTAAATGAAAGTGTACAAAGAGTTCAGAATACTCAAATCTAGACATTAAGTATACTACTCCAACATTCTCCCACTTATACTAAGGTCTAGTCATATCTTCCAAACTCCCGACTCCCATACTCATCACGTGCTTAAACTGTACTTCCAAGAAGTACCAAGTGAATGAGAAATCTAGGTTGCCGCTCTGAAGCTATCTTGGTGACTACTGCATCGTCCCTCTGACGATGACTCGTATCAGGTGGTACTTTCCCTATGTGTTATCTTACACTTATGGACTCGTGATCTCTTAAAGTTTGCCACTGCACCGCTATTTACATAGCCTTTGGTAAACTAAGAATCACATCTAAGTCCCAGAGGTAATACCGGAGCCATACCAAATCTTCCGCTGCCTCTGAGGCCGCTATTTGGTTACCCATGGGAGAGTCCGAAAAGCATCGTGCTTATCACTCTTCCATGTTAAAACTCCTCCTCCTTTAATAGTGAAACACATAGCCTGATCACGACTTACACCGGTCCTTATCAGCTTGGAAATCCGAATCCGTATAACCCAAAGGAATCAGATTGTCTGCCCCGTAACTTAGAACATAATCCTTAGTATTTCGCAAATACTTGAAAATGCTCTTTACGGCAGTCCAATGAGCCCTTCCAGGGTTACTCTGATATCTCGCTACTACGCCAACTGCATAGCAGATATCAGGCCTCGTGCATAACATTGCATACATCAAGCTTCCCACAGCCGAAGCGTAGGGAACTGCTTTCATTTCATCTTTCTCCTTTTGTGTCCGAGGACACATTTCCTTAGAAAGATAAGTTCCTTTACTGAAGGGCAGCTCACCCTTCTTGGAATCTTGCATGTTAAAACGAGCTAGAATCGTGTCTATGTAAGATTGCTGGGATAGGTACAATGTTCTATTCCGGCGATCCCTTATAACCTTGATCCCTAGAACATGCCCGACTTCTCCCAAATCTTTCATATCGAATTGTCTAGACAACCATCCCTTTATGTCTGATAACATCTTCACACTGTTGCCAATGAGAAGAATGTCGTCTACATAAAGCACGAGAAACACCACCTTCTTTCCATCACGTTTCCAATACACACACGATTCGTCCATGCTTTGACTAAATCCAAAAGATTGGACTACTTCGTCAAACCGCAGGTTCCACGATCTCGAGGCTTGTTTCAATCCATAAATGGATCGATTAAGCTTGCACACTAGATAATCTCGCCCCTTAGTAATGAATCCTTCTGGTTGCTTCATATAAATCGTCTCGTCAAGACTTCCATTTAGGAAAGCTGTCTTGACGTCCATTTGCCACACCTCATAATCCATATGAGCTGCTATGGATAAGAGAATCCGGATCGACTTTATCTTGGCTACTGGCGAGAAGGTCTCCTCATAATCGATTCCCTCTTTCTGAGTATATCCTTTCGCAACAAGCCGAGCTTTAAAGGTTTCAACCTTTCCGTCAGATCCTCTCTTTCTCTTGTAGACCCATTTACACCCAATTGGCTTTACGCCGCTTGGTGGTTCTACAAGATCCCAGACTTTATTAGAATCCATAGATTCTATTTCGGATTTCATCGCTTTCTTCCAAGAAGGCGCATCTATATCTTGTACCGCCTCATCATAGGTCCAGGGATCGATTTCATGAACTCCAGGTCCAGAGTCCGAAGACTCACCCAGTCCAATCCATCGGTCTGGTTGCTTAACAACCCTCCCACTACGACGGCGTTCCGGTGTATTAACAGTGACAGTATCAGGTGCAGATTCTAGTGGTGTATCTATACTCGGTTCGGCTGTATCTAAGTCTTCCTTGTCACCTCTCATCTCATCAAGTATTATGTCACTCTTGGGCTTGTGGTCCATGACATAGTCTTCCTCTAAGAACCGAGCGTTAGCACTTATAATGATCTTCGGGTCTTTAGGACTATAGAACATGCCACCTTTAGTTCCTTTCGGGTATCCTACAAACAGCCGTAATTCTGATCTAGGTTCTAACTTATCGGCACCTTGTCGCAACACATGTGCTGGACAACCCCAGATCCGAATGTGTCTTAAGTTAGGCTTGCGCCCACTCCACAATTCCATGGGTGTGGTTGGTACCGTTTTGGTTGGAACCCTATTCAAGATATACGCCGCTGTTTCCAAGGCAAATCCCCAGAACATAACAGGTAAGTCCGAGTAACTCATCATTGATCGCACCATTTCCATAAGAGTCCTATTCCTTCTTTCTGACACACCATTCTGCTGGGGAGTATATGGTGATGTTATTTGGGAATCAATCCCATTCTCTGCCAAGTATGCCTTGAATTCTCCAGACAGGTACTCGCCTCCGCGATCCGATCGCAGGCATTTAATGGATTTGTTTTGAAGGTTCTCCACAAAAGCCTTGAACTCCTTGAACTTGTCAAAGGATTCGCTCTTACGGCGCATCAAGTATACAAATCCATACCTTGAGTAATCATCAGTGAAAGTGATGAAATACTCGTACCCTCCCCTTGCCTGAGTAGACATAGGTCCGCATACATCAGAGTGAATCAAATCCAATACTTGTTCAGCCCTCCGTCCTTTACCAGAAAAAGGACGCTTGGTCATTTTACCCTCTAAACAGGATTCGCAGGTCGGAAGGTCCTCTCCTTCAACGCCAGTGATTAAATCATCAGCTTTCAACCTTTGAAGCCTATTTGAGTTTATATGACCTAGCCTTAGATGCCACAAGTATAATTGATTCATTTTAGAAGGTTCCTTTCTCTTATTGGTGTTCGTAGATGTGTTATTACTCTCGGTTAGTTGCATCGTGTTAGACTCAGGATTTAGTACATACAAATCGTCCACCAATGTACCAGAACAGATAATCTCACTGTTTCTTCTTATGATCACAGAGTGGTCAAAAGAAACAGAATACCCATTCATTATAAGTTTAGAAACCGAAATTAAATTCTTTCTAAAATTGGGTACATAAAGACAATTATGTAAAACTAAAACCCTATCACTACTAAAACGTAAGTGAACGTCTCCCACTGCAACAGCCGCCACCCTCGCAGCATTGCCCATGTAGACCACGATCTCTCCCTCTCTAAGTCTCCGGGTTTCCTGGAACCCCTGCAATGAATTGCATACATGATCAGTGGCCCCCGTATCTACACACCAGGTGCTGGTAGATAACACCACTGACAATGTTTCGGTGACTAAGGAAAATTTCGTACCTTTGATGAGAGGACAATCAAACCTCCAGTGCCCAGACTGCTTGCATCGAAAGCACTTGCCTCGCGGCTTGCTCTTCCCAATCCGTGGTTCAAAACCACTGGGCTTCTTTGCTTGCACTTCCAACTTGGCCACTAGAGCTTGTGATTCTCTGACCATACTTATCAGTTCAGTTCTTTTGAAATCGTTTTTAAGCGATTCCTCAAGGGGACTAAACTTGATGAGTATGTCAATCACCTCTAGTCCGGCTTCCTTACTATGTCCTAACATCTCCTTGAGGTCATTTTCAATGTCCTCATCAGTTGGGACTATAGTGGGTTCGGAAGGCTCAACAGTCTGAACATTGTCCAGATTTCTTTTCCAATCAGTACTATATGGAACAAGTGAGTTTTCATCTTTAAGTATATCACAAAGTGGGGTCACAGTCATTCCTAACCTATAAGCACATAAAACAAACAAACAATTTAATATCCGATATTATCTCACTTAAATAATATCATTAAATCACTAATCACATCTAAAATCCCATCAGGTAAGGCAAGCCACGGTGTGTGGACGTTTACCCACCCAAACGACTTAGCAATTAGATTTCCTTCGGTCATACATCGCTTATAGCGGAACCTCGGTGTGAGGAATACGATAAGGCGTATCTAAGTGTAAACCATTACTCAGTACCAAAGTAAATCGTTTGGAATTGCTACATCACCGCAAGCCACGTTGTGTGGACGTTTACGACAACTTCACAACTCTTCACAATTTTCTTACAACTGTCTACATCAATTAATCCAAAACCCGTCAGCATAGCAAGCCACGTTGTGTGGACGTTTACTACACTAAGAGATCTTTATAATTGACTCCCAATTATTTGATCCATTTAATCTTGTAAATCAAGACGCGGAGAATCATAAGTGAAACTCGAGGTTTCTAACCAGTGATTCACCATGCGAACAACCCTATCTCTCATAAATGAGGGAGCCGAGCAGACAATCGATCCATCTATCAAAGAATGGTACGACTGCCTCTAATTTGTGTCCTCGACATGACCAAGTGGCTTTGGCTCCATTCCACTCCCCGGGGTGAGAATGAGTCGACTTGAAATCAGCTTCGGAAAGACAAATTAGGCATTGTTTGATAAACTTAATCAATGTTTCTCGTAAGAGGAATTACAAGAACTCTCCTCCAATAACTTATCTATATAAACTTCAAAAGTTTATAAAAGTTACCAAGAGAGCAGCAATGGAGACCATGGGTATGTTTCCATACCCTCTCCCACTTAGCTTTTTACAATAAAGGGATACGCTATCTAGTGCATGAAAGTAAACACATATAGCATGCATACATGTAATAAAGCACATAGTATTATCACATAGTCAAAATAATTACTAGAATATTATTTTCCGACTATTATGGCTTTACTCCATCTCCGTACGCATCTTCTAGTCTTTAGTCTTCGTTCTTGAATGCTCCATGTGACGAGAATATTAATCTCCAATATTTAAATCTATTTATTTTTAATAAATCCAAAAGATACTTAATTAAAAAATTAAGTCAATCGAATGAATCAAAAATAAAATTAAATATTATTAATATTTATTTTTTATTTATTTTATTTTCCCTTTCTACTTCATTAAATCTCTAGAATAATCTATCCAAGACCCACTTGGAATATTCTAGATGATTTCCATAATGAAATAAGGAAATAAAATAACTTAGGACTTTTCTACTTTCCAAGATTAATTAATTTCCATTTCTATGAAAATTCCCATAAAATAGGAATAATCAATTAGGAAATAAATTAATTCTAAATTAACTTTTATTCCTTTCCAATTCTATTAAATCTCTAGGATCCTATTCCAAGTAGAACTCGGAATACTCTAGAAGACTTTCATAATAGAATAAGGAAATAAAATTTATTCCAATTAATTCTTTTCCTAATCCATGAGAATTCCCAAAATAGGAATTCTCAAATAGGAAAAACCCGAACCAATTAGGAAAGTAGATCTACCGGTAGAGCACGAAGATCACGAGGACCCCCGCCCCCCACCGG
Organism: Euphrasia confusa; assembly: GCA_954870475.1. Taxonomy (NCBI): domain Eukaryota; kingdom Viridiplantae; phylum Streptophyta; class Magnoliopsida; order Lamiales; family Orobanchaceae; genus Euphrasia; species Euphrasia confusa. The sequence continues at coordinate 37,574 of CATPAB010000004.1, read as the reverse complement.
ACCGCCATCACCGGCCGAGGACCGCCGCCGCCGCCACCTAGCCGACGAACCACCACCGCCGGTGGTTTCGCCGCCGGGAGGCGCGAATTCGGCGCCTCACCATCGATGGTTCGATCCTCCATGGATCGACCATGGTGGTCGATCCGAGCCCTAGCCCTCACGTCGTCTCCTTCGTCACGCATCTTCTCCGGCGGTCATTTCGGCATCGATCCAACGCAAAATAAATTACAAAATAAATTTTACACTATCCGGTATCGATTCTATACATGAAATCGACCCTATACATTTTCCGGAAAAAAAAGTAGAACGTAATAATAAATCCTAAATTCGGTCAACCCCCGAATTTTTACTATTACAAGCATTCACCACCAAAAACGAATCTCGACATGTCCGAGAGTTTAATCAATCCAACATACATGACAAAATAAATTAAAAGAATAATAAATTAAGCCATAATAGTCGGAACCCTGCAAGGTAGAACAATTTTATCGAAAATACCGCGAACGTAAACCACGCTCTGATACCAATTGTTGGAATTCGATATCCCGGGCTATTAAAAATTTGCGGAAACAATAACCCGAACGAAAACCTTCGCCGGAGATCACATGAACACCGACTCATCCGCCGGAGTCCGACCATCGGAGACCGTGCGCCCGAAGACGCACAGCCCGCCCCCGGCCGAACCCCCGCGAGCCGGGGTGTTCACGCGATCGTCGATCGCACGCCGGCGATCGGTTGGGGTAGGGCTGCTCCGGCAGCCCCCGCGGCGAGTCCGGCGACTCGCCGCCAGCTGGAGGCCCCCGCCTTCACGGCGGGGTTGGGCACGGCACCAGCCCGTGCCCAGCGATCGACCCTTCATGGTCGATCGCACCCCCTCGGCCAAGCCGAGGGTTCGGCCCCCGTCGCCCCCGCCGAAACCCTAGGTGGGTCGACCGCCGCGATGCCGTGGTCTTCGACCACCATCGCCGGTTGATCCTCCTCCGGGGTTTCGTACCTCGGATCTTTGTTCTACGGTATTCTCGATAAATCCAAAATCGAATAAATCAAGGGCGTTTAGATTTTTACCTTTCGATTCGTTGTTCGGAGAAACGAATTCAAGACGACCTTTTGAATCTTCCCACGTATTCCTTGCACTAGCTTGAACGTCGGGTGGGCGACGATCCTCCAAGCTCTATGGATCTACTTCTCTCTCTACTTTCTCTCTCTAGAAGAATTATGATCTTCAACTTATATGAGAATAGAGAAGACCATGTAGTGCTTTTATAGGCTACGTAGGGGATCTAAAGGAGGTGGAATATTGGGCTTCCAATATTAATGATTAAATTGAGCCCAAGCCCAAATCTATTAATCTCCCATTAATATTAATTAATTTATTTTCCACTATATAAATTAATTGCACTCCCAATATTAAACCATATTATATCCAAATAATATTTCTCCGGTAGTATTATTTATTCCGTGTATTTAAGATATAAATATCCATGAATAAAATTTATTTATTGCTTAATAAATTTATTCATCTCTTTTATCCGAGACTAGTACCACTCAACCTTATTTATTATGCGGAATTAAATCCACTCGCGAGGTTTACATAATAAATCCTTCTGAGCTCATCTCGGGGATATTATCAACCCTTCCGGGATACACTGTCCGGTCAATTATTCACGGCATGCCATATATAAAATATAGTGACCCAACTTGACCGGTAATCAACCCAATAATTAAATCGGTTAATTCCTTTGGCAAATCAAAGTCACTTATATTAAATATACACACCCGCAATAATATCGGGGATTAAGAATATAATACACTGAGTCTCAAATCAATTATCGCCGAGCAATCCTAATTGATGAGTCTCAATCGATCCGCTCAATACACCAAGTGTACAAGTGTGATAAAATAATTAAGATAAATTATTTTCTCTCTCACACAACGACTATACCGATGGGTTGGTCCGTGTCCATCTAGGTCGTGAGCAACTGTTCGACTAAATACGAGTAACCAATAGTATGATCTTCTGTGTGCCCATGCAACACCATACTAACTACAACGTATAAAATCCAGGACTATAATTTGCATATATTTAATTAACAATAATTAAAAGCAAATGAATGTTCGTATTTAATAGGTAAATGAAAGTGTACAAAGAGTTCAGAATACTCAAATCTAGACATTAAGTATACTACTCCAACACAGAGTACGTGGTGTTAGGGACCCAATCCACCCGATCTTCCAAGTCCCAAACCCAACCATGAGGATGCAAAATTTAGTACGACAAACAAATGGCGAAAAGTCGATACTACTACGAGGAGAGCAACGAAACACGAAAGTAACAAAAATAAATGAACAAAATGATGTATAGTGGTTCACCCCTCGATTGGGCTACGTCCACTTTTTGCCGCCACGAACTCCATTAGAAACGAGATACAAATTCAAGATTACAAAGATTTCAAACAATCTCTCAATTTCTCTTTTTCTCTCTTTTTCTGAAAGTTGAAGAAACCCCATTACCTGCTAAATGAAGTTCTATAAATTGAAGATCAAGAAGCTTACTTTCGAACAGCTTACATTGAGGAAAATTCCAGAAGTAAAAAAGAAATCTCGAGTGAAGAGTGTTTTTATTTTTCTTTATCTTTTATTAGCAACATATGTTAAGTACTACGGCTTTGTGTAGTCTTAATACCGAGCGAATATTGTATTTTATCAATGAGAAAGTTTGTGGCCTTTAAGTTGTTGCGAGTTGTTTGAGTGAAAAACAACTCGCAAATATTTTATCTCGATATTTTTTTAATTTATGCTACTTTACTTTAGTACAGGTACTTGTAGTTGCGTCTCCAAGTTCTAACAAAACGCATAGGTCAACCACTAAAATGTAAAAAAAAAAAAAAATTGGCCATGAAAATACAAAAATATTCTAAATTCATGTATAAAACGATGAATATCCCTATTATGAATGTAAAATGTAATGTCTCGTCCCGTTGCGGGGTCGAAGCCCGACACTAATGAGCCAGCTCCGTTACTAATGACTGCCATCGGGAGTGATATTCTGGTCCCACTGTACCAACACAGTGTCTTTTCCAGCGCTGTCCTCACTCGACGCTTAACTTTGGAGTTTTTATAGCACGATGCCCAGAAAAGAAGATTCATCTGTTAGTATGATTTGCATATTCAATTCTTTTAAGCTTTTGAATTTTCTGGGGCGTTACAATCACCCCACCTTTTATGCGCACAACTTATCCAGGACCAACGTCCTCGTTGTGCGCCTTTACTTGTCCAGGACCAAACATCCGTGCAGAAATGCCCCTTACGGGTACTCTAACCAACTTCTGGGTGGAGCGCTTGGCCCCGCAAGACACTTAGTTCCCACAATTTCGGTCGGCACCTACTCTCATACCATTTCTAACGCCCCGGCCCGTTGTGGGGTCGAAGCCGACTCCAATGGGCTGGCTCGGTTACCTATGACTGCTGTCCAGAGTGATATCCTGGCCCCACTATACCAACACAGTGTCTTTTTCAGCGCACTTTGTCATCATTCATGCACACCCGGGACACTTCCCAGGGGGTCACCCATCCTAGAATTACTCCAAAGCGAGCACGCTTAACTTTGGAATTCTTATAGGAGGATTCCCAGAAAAGAAGATGTATCTGTCGGTATGAGTAGCTTATTCAATTCCTTTACGCTTTTGAATTTTTTGGGGCGTTACATAAAACAACAAAAATATGAAATTGATGAAAATAACAACGTAATTGTAATTGTTCATAAAAACCTTCGTACGAGACATCCAACAAAATGTGGTAGAGTAATATGTAGACATATATAATAATATTTCATATTTAAATAAAAAAAAAGAATTAAGTTCACTAAAGAAATTGTCTCTCACACAATTAATACAGTAATTTATAAACAAAATACCCTTAAATACGTATTGGATCAAATTTCACCAAATTTTGTTAATTCTTCGTATTGGTCTAGTAGAAAAATTGATGCAGCGGAAGCTATAACACGAATATTAAGCTTGATGATTCTAAAAATACCCGAGAATTAAAGATTAAAGTTCGTTGATTCTGAAAAATATCGAAACCTGATAAAATCCTTAACAGAGAAAGAAATTTTTATTTCAATATCAAAACAACTGCAAAACTCAATGACAATCAAGACATATATATAGTACTTAAACCCTAAAACACTTCAGACTTTTAAAAAGAGAAATAAATATATAACATAATTAAGTAAATAACATACTAAATAATATTGCCTCAATTCACAAATCGAGCACGAAGATGCATGGATCAAACATCAATCGTCGGCGACCCTGAGAGCACGACGCAAGGGCAGCGTCACGTTGACGTGGCGCAGGGGCAATGGCTGGAAGAACCAGCGCAGGGGCAGCAACTTGAGGAAGTAACGCAAGGGAAGCATCAACGACATAGTGATGCCACGCAAGAACAGTAGCATGTGGGTGTGGTGCAGGGGTAGTATCATCTCCTTTCAGCGCAAGGGCAACAACATGTTGATGTGATGCAGGGGCAACGATATCAGAATTCAGAACAAGTGCACGGGGATTTTCGAAAAGGGATCTTCATCAAATTTTGGGAGACCATCATACGTGGATGACTCCTCATCGTAATGAGTTATTTCATCTTCGTCCACAAATAGCGTGTGAGGGTTTGCGAACGGGCAAGCCTCACGACGGTAGTCGGTCGCGCTATACGCAAAGCAGCGTATGGCGGCCGAGAGTGGTATTGACTCCACGCTATAAGTGTGAAACGGCTCGGGGGGGGCGATCCGAGTCCGCGGGGACTACGAGCGTCGACGGGGATAGGTGTTGTTGGCGAGTACGGCAATTTCCAAAAGTGCATTCAAGCGCGGGGATCGGTCGGTGTTGAGCCTTCGTTATACCATTAGTGATAGCAAGACGGTGATCCTCGAGTTCGACGACAAGGGCTGCGATTTGGCGGCTTAAAGCGGCGACGTCGGTGTTGCGACAGGCTGCGGCTTCAATGGCAGATTCGTGAGCATACTGGCGACGAGGAGACTTCGTTCCGGCTCTGCTGATACCAACTGATGCAGCGAAAACTATAACACGAATTAATATTAAACTCGTTGATTTTAAGAATACCCGAAAATTAAAAATTAAAGTTCATTACTTCCGAAAAATATCGAAACTTGATAAAAACATCAATAGAAAAAAAAAACTTTTATTTAAATATCAAAACAACCGCAGAACATAATGACAATCAAGACATATATATAGTAGTCAAACTCTAAAACACTTCACTTTTAAAAAGAGAAATAAATAAATAATATAATTAAGTAAATAATATAATAAATAATATTGTTTCAATCCATGTCAAATTCTCTATTATTATTTGCAATCCCGATTCCATATTTATACAGGTCAAGTAGGTGCCCTCAAAAGCCAAAATTGATGAATATTCATACTCGAGTTTAAGATATTTGACATCCTATAAGTATAACTTGTCCATTTAGATTATTCTAAATACCTAATACCCGACTGGTCTATTACCATCAAATAATTGAGTACAAATTGTCAAATAAAGGGGGAATTATGGATCGGGGCATTTCTAAGAGTAGAATTATAAACACTATCTATATTTTTTCCTAATTTTGATATAAAGCATTGTTCCATTATTAACATTTACAAAGTATATTACTAATTATATAACTACATATCTAAACCTGAAATACCATCCGCATTTTAAACAACTACGCTAGACACCTATTATTATAACATATCTAAACCTGAAATATTATCCTCAGATTTTAAACAACTACGTGTACAGTAGAATTCTAGTATTATAACACGTCATTTTTTTTTCACCAATTACAAATGAACAATCATAGTTGAGAGGTAGACACCATGTCCATTATATCCCATTCTTAATCACTCCCACATCCCATAAAATCCCTTTCTTAATCACTCCCACAGAACGACGACAATTCAAGTTCTTGCCTATCGGGTCTGTTCTTCGTAGATCTAAACTTCTGCTTATATGAATTGAATGAAATCAGTTGTGCTACGGTCGATATTTGCATATTTGTTAGAATTAGGTTTGTTAAATTTCTAGGTTTTTTATTTCACTTTTTGCATGTTAATTAATTTGGGAAAATTTTAGTTGAATTTGGATTTAATAAGACTATCTAAAAAAGTTGCTCATCTCAGATATGTCATATTGATTTACCACATAGCAATAGATATCTATTTATATGATATATTATTATATCTATAATAGATATCTATTCATATGACATATTTATGACATATCTATAATAGATATCTAGGTGGTAAATCTATAATAGATATCTATTCATATATATATATATATATATATATATATATATATATATATATATAATATAATGCTGCGCAAATATATTTTGCGCAAATATATTTACGCAAATATGTTTATATATATAATTTATTATTCTTGGCAAATATATTTATATATATATAGTAAATAAATTAATATATGTTACTTAATGTTATTGTAATGATATTTACGACTTTATACATTTTAAAAAATATAAATTCCCTAATAAATAAACAAGTAAAAAATATACAACCCCTAAAATTGAGGTAAAAAAAAATAGGTGTTCAAAATAATATTAAAAAGCAATCTGCCCCATACCCTAATATTACCAAAAATAATTATAAAATAATTATATTTTTTTTTAGGTAAAAGTCAATCACATAAAAAAATAAAAAGTGTATGATACAGTAAAGCGCATAGGGAATGAAACCCCCACCGCATCACCGAGCTAACAGACTAGCTCCCCAGCCAACCAACTAAACATATAGCACTAAAGAATACAAGCATAATCACCAGGCTATATGCCATACCCTCTTCAGCGCACGTGCCTGAAGAGAATCTGGAAGTCGTAACGAGCGGATCCTCTCCTGTATGATAGAAATCGCCTGAGACGCTACCACTCCAGGCGACACCGAAAGAGCCTCATGAATCCTCGTGTTCCTCTCGAGCCAAATATAATAAATCAGAGCAGCGAGAAGTCCACGATACGCGCAAGATATCAAGTGTTTCCCACGTCATCGACTAGAAGCCCGTAATATAGCACTATGCCAACTACCACGTGGCCATAGAAATCCCATCTCCGCCTTTAGTCTCCGCAAGCAATCCTGTGAAAAGGGGCACTCAAAGAAAAGGTGAGAGTGTGTCTCCGTACTCTCCCCACCACAAAGCACACACGAGTCATCCCCCCGACCAATCCAACGCTTATCCCTAGTCGGCAGCCGACCACGGATAGCCATCCAAAGAATAAAACAATGTCGTGGGATACGTCCTGGTCCAGTAAAAAAGGCAGCCCACGTCACCCTGGGCCCCTCCGGACGGAAAAGAGTATATGCCGACTCAGAGGTGTAGGTCCCTGATCGATGCAATGTCCACCGCACTGTATCTGTCCTCACATCTATACTCGGCAATCCAACCATAAGATCAACGAACTCCGCCGCAAAGTCTGCAGGCCACCTCCACACCCCATTAACTATGACCATACTCAACGACGTAGCCCTAGGAAGCCTCCTAAGCCACGATCCCAACTGACACACCTCCTCCAATCGACCTAGAGGATGCCACGGGTCCCTCCAAAGGTAAAACTTTGATTCATCCCCGACTCGCATCTATATATCTGGTAACACGGCTGGTCGTAGTTTAAGAAGCTGACGCCAACTCCAGGAGCATGCCCTCGGCATCTTAGCACTCCAAAAAGAATGTCTCCTCAGTCGATTCTCCTGAATCCAACTGACCCAAACGGATTCCGGGTCTTGACTCAGAATAACCCAGATGAATTATATATTTTTTAATATATTAATCAATACTTGTCTTTTTAAGAGGCCTACAAAAGATTGTGGTGGACAAATTTGTGAATAATGTATTTGATTTTATCGTGCAAAATAAGTTTATATTGTTGTAATTAATTGTTGTAATTATTTATGTAACATTTTTTAATAATAGTCCAAAAAGAAAAATATAACCTTTGTCATATACTAATGAATCAATACTTATAGATATTTGGTGTATATATATTGAATTATTATTTTAATTGAATATTGAGATTGTTGGGATATTGAGTTAAATTGGAGAATAATTAATTGTGAAATTAATTATTGGTGAGATCTGCTGAGATTTATAGCGGCAAGTGGACGTAACGGGTGAATTAATATAATTTGTGTTTGTTTATTTTCTCGTACGTTTTTCGTTTGTTCGTATTTGTTTCTTTTAGCGACGTAGTTGAGCATATATATCTCAAAAGAAAATGTGACATCTATTGTACTTATAATGAATGGATATCTAAAATTATGAACGGTCTCTCTCATAAGTTTGGGTACTCAAATACTCTACAAAGTGTTGTGCGGAGAATTTCCGACCTAGTTCCGAGCATTAAGACCCCCTCTCGGGAAAACAAATAAGGTAAAGGTTCGTGTTCGTCTGAAGAGCATGATCGCAATCAAGGGGAGTGTCGACAAGGTCTCGTCCCGCGTGTTGGTTAGGGAGCATGGTCGCACAAACTCCCGAGAAGCTCGGTAAAAGGACCCGCAGGAAAGCTCGGTTAGCACAAAGAGAAGGGGTGGACAACCATCGATAGCATGCTCGTCGATAGTCAGAGAAGGCGAGCTGACTCAATTTCCCCCTGGGCCGGAAAACTAGTGATGGGCTTATTGATGGGCTTGGCCCATTAGCTGATTTTAGTAACCCTAATTTTGTATTCTCTATAAATAGTAAGGTAATACCTCATTAAAGACACCTACACAATTCCCCAAAAATTCATAATGAACATTATATCTTTGTTCACTACTCAATCCCCAAAATACTTATTGTTAATTGATAATTATAGAACACGATTTTCGCACTATCAACACAAATATCAACACAACATACTACTAATTCTCGGTACAAACTCGTTCTTTAACTCCAATAGTCAACTCTTAACAATCACGACATTACTATGCACGACTTGTTCAATATTTATCTTATTGGTAAGATAAATATTTGTGCATGTTTTGTTTTTTGGTGTTAATTATTAGAGAACTAACCACAAATTAATTTGATAAGCAGTGCCATTCACACTCATTCGACACCTCTACAAAAACTAAGCATAAATTCAAACTAGTTGGTGTGAGTATATTTGTTTATTTTTATCACATGTAATGTAAGAAAAAACACACCAATTAAACAAGCTAGGGAGGAAAATGACGACTCTTGCTTCCTTCCAAATTCAAATGCATCTGTTTTGTTGTTACAAATTGAAAACCGAAAGATAAGACTATCTGATCTTTTGTATACATATCTGTTTTGTATGTAAGAAAACCGATCGAGGCGAACGACAAATCTAACGTCCGGAGAGCGTCGAAAACGAGAACGAGTTGGCAGATGTGGATGTATTAACGTCCGCATGATCCGTCGGAAATAACCTCGTCTCGTTACCACGAGGTCGCCTCGCATTACCATTCCCAATGCTCAGCAAATCCACAATCAGCATTTGAGTGTCGGGCGGATCTTCGACCGGGGCCCGCCCTTCGAGCATCTCCACAACCCGACTCATGCTGGGCCGAAGCTTCGCCTTCTCCTGTATGCACCACAACGCCACCTCAACCATCTTCTTCACCTCCCTCTCCTCCACCCCATCGCACACGACCCTCTCGTCCACAATCTCCAACACCTTCCCCTCCTTCAATTTCTCCACCACAATCCTCGGAAAAAACTCGAATTTCTTCCTCTTAGTCGTCAGCCCTTTGACCTCGTACATGTTTTTCCGCCCGCTGATAATCTCAAGCAGCACCATCCCGTAACTATACACGTCGCTCTTCTCCGACACCCCGTTCTCCAACAGCCACTCGGGGGCCAAGTAGCCCCTCGTCCCGCGAATCGACGTCACCACTCGACTCTCCTCCCTTCCTTTAAGCTTCGACAGCCCGAAGTCCGCCACCAAAGCTCGATAATTCTCGTCTATCAATATGTTTTCGGGCTTCACGTCGAGATGCAAAATACACGACCGGCAATCGTGGTGCAAGTACGAAAGTGCCCTCGCCACGTCGAGCGCAACCCCACACCGTAGGTCCCACGACAAGCACCCGCCCCTCCGGCTCTCGCTGATCGGCTTCCGGAAGATCCAATTCTCCAAGGACCCGTTGTGGACGAATTCGTAAACGAGGAATCGGGGGGAAGACGATGACGTGGCAACGCAGTAGCCGAGGAGACGTACAAGGTTGACGTGCTGGACGCTTGCGATCGCGGCCACTTCGGATTTGAAGGATTTCTCGGCGCCGCGTTCCTCGCCGTCGATCCGTTTGACGGCGACCGGAGTGCCGTCGCCGAGGATGCCTTTGAAGACGGAGCCGGAGGCGCCGCGGCCGATGGCGGACCGGAAGCCGTCGGTGGCGGATTCGAGGTCGCGGAGGCGGAACTTGGTGGGGACGCCGGCGACTTTTCGGAGGAAGCTGTACTCGATTCTGAGCTCGCGGCTCTGGGAGTCGAGGTCGGTCTCCAGCTGGCGGCGGCGCGTGGTGAAGCGGGAGCGGATTACGAGGAAGGCGAGGACGGAGAGGATGGCGGCGAGATCGGCTCCGAGGATGAGGAAGAAGGTGTTGGAGAGTTTGAGGGAGATTCGGGCGGCGACGACGAGGATGATGAGGAGAAGGATTATGGAGAAGGCGATGAGGTTGGCCTTTCTATCCTCCAGATCCATATTTTATCTTTATTCATTCCATGGCTTATTGGTATTTGGTGCGGTTGTTGAGAGAGTTTAATTGGGAAGAAGATACTAGTAGCTACATGTGAACATGTGCACTTAGTTTTTGCTTCAAATATTATTGCTTCTCCAAAGACTTTTCATCCTAATGACATAATACACTTACTTCCATTAAATGTATTAACAAGTGGGTTGACCAAAATTTTAGTGATTCAAAGAAAATGATCATATTTATAGAGTAGATACGTATATTAAGAAAATATTAATTTATTGATTTTTTTTATTAAAAATTGGAGGTTTTAAATATAGTTTTAAATTATTAAAATAGGTAATTGATAATAAAATTTAGGGAAAAATAGCAATAAGGCCTTTTTTCAACATTTTTTTGGGAATAAGGCTTTCGAAAAATTACGCGTGTCAATTAAGCCCCTAAAATGTGTAAAGACAAAACTATCCCTTCCCCCTTTTTCTCATGTTCGCGTGGCGTTCGCAAAAACAAACACCGAATCCCTAATCTCTGTGCTCATCTCTCCCTGCCGATTTCAGCACGCCGGGGCCCGACGACGACGACCTCAACATCGCACGTGAACATCGCTCGCGAGCTCCTCCTCTTCCGGAAGCTCCAGCTCCGAACGGAATCACCTTCCTCGTCGATCCGAACGGAGCTCGCGATCGACCGGAGTTGCTGCAGGGTTGGTCGGAGTCGGGACTGTGCTCGTCGGTTCATAGCGATGTCGACGGTGGTTCAGGTTCGCGGCGAAGATGCGACGGGGCTGGAGCTCGCGGTTCTCGGTGTGACGCGGGCTCCGAGCAGTAGTGGTGGTATCGCTGAGGTGTTGTCGGAGCTTAACCACGCACCACCACCGTCGCCCTCCATCGTTCAGCTCTCACAATTTCCGACGAGAGCTTTAGAGCGCTATGAGGATCTCGACCTCCAGATCGATCCGCCCGCCACCTGTTCGACAAAATGCCCCTGAGAAACTTGGTCACATTTTAGCTTTTATTGTCATTTGAATGTGTTGGGCTTTCCAAGTTATTTACGGTGAGCTTCTTTTGGACAGATGTGAATTGTTTGTTTCAAGTGATGGGAGCACAAAGAAAATAGCTTTGGAATTGCTTTAACCCTTCGTTTCACATTTAGATACAACATCAAGGGGTTTCGGAATTCATGCTTCGTAGGTGAGGTTTCTTGGTACCATTGGAACAAACCCTTATCTATTTTGGATTTGTGATTTTTCGAAGTATATGCAGAATTGAGAAATTTACTAAGTCTCGATATTCACTCACAAGTGCATTATTGCTGTAGTTTGATGTATATTATAACTCGTAACGGGAGATATAGGTTGCTGTTTCGTTAAATGACCATGGGCATGTGAACGACTCGAGATGATTATTCTATCTGACATTTTTATTGAATTTAGAGATACGGTAAAAACATGAAAGGATAGCTCATATTAGTACTCAGTGTCTTGAAGATGAATGCATACTCTTTCATCCTTAACCTGTTTACTAGACATCATGTATCCAGTAGCTTTATATTGAATTATTATACTAAATTGTTTTCTCTGATGTTATATCGAACATAAGTCTAAAGAACTCGTGACTACGGTATACTATATTGTAACCAAATTATGTTCTCCTTTTTTCACCCACCACGAATTTATTCTTTTTTTTCAGAATAACAATTCTTACGTTTTATATGATATCGGATTATTTGTTGCTTCTTGGCAGATGTGCTTCTCAAAATGCTGTTGGAGCCACGCTTGCCTGTTGCATCCTTATTGGTATTTTTTAACAATAGATTAGTGGAGTTTAAAATCTTGTATCCGTCAATCTTCATATAATTCAAAAGAAAATTCATGGTTTTACTTTGGGGCAGTACAAATGAATGTGATAATTGACTAATTGGTAAAGAACTAACATAAAGCTCACAGGTTCAATACCTAATTGAATCATTGCTACAGAGTTTTGAGGAAACAGGTGTTCTGTATAAAGCATTGTATGATGTTGTTCTATTAACCGAGTATTCATTCTATTCCGGGAGGTGGGCCCATTCAAACGATGGCCACCCCAAAAGGCTGGCTCTGCTTTTGGGTGCTTGTTGCTGAACGGGCCATCAACTTTTCTAGGTATTCAACCAATGCTTGTTGGAAATCGATATCCCGAGTTATAAAAAATTGCGGAAATCGACAACCCGACCAAAATCCCCGATCGCCGGAGAACCAACCGCGAACCGCCGCGTGAGTCGGGGCCCGACCAAACACCCAGTGAGGCCCGACGGCCGCGTGCGCCAGCCGAGCCCCCCAGGGGCTGCTCGTAGCAGCCCCGCAGCGAGTCGCATGACTCGCTGCTTGTTGGAGTTGTGTACTTAATGTCTAGATTTAAGTAACGGTAAACTCCCGGTCATAGCATTTAATCTATTTAATTAATAAACAATTGTTTGCGTTTAATTATTGATGATTAAATATATGCAAAATATAGTCCTGGATTCTATACGTTGTAGTTAGTATGGTGTGCGGGCCCACACAGAAGATCATACTATCGGTTACTCGTATTTAATCGAACAGTTGCTCACGACCTAGATGGACACGGACCAATCCATCGGTATAGTCGTTGTGTGAGAGAGAAAATAATTTGTCTTAATTATTTTATCACACTTGTACACTTTGTGTATTGGGCGGATCGCTTGAGATTTATCGATTAGGATTGCCTTAGATAATCGATTCAAGTCTCAGAGTATTTTATTCTTAATCCCCGATACTATTGCGGGTGTGTATATTTAATATGTGTGACTTTGATTTTCCAAAGGAATTAACCGATTTAATTATTGGGTTAATTACCGGTTAAGTTGGGTCACTATATTTTATATATGGCATGCCGTGAATACTTGACGGGAAAGTGTATCCCGGAAGGGTTGATAATATCCCCGAGATGAGTTCATAAGGAATTATTGTGTAAACCTCATGAGTGGATTCGTTCCGCACAATAATTAAGGTTGAATGGTACTAGTCTCGGATTCAAGAGATGAATAAATTAATTAGCAATAAATTAATTTTATTCATGGATATTTAAATCTTAAATACACGGAATAAATAATACTACCGGAGAAATATTATTTGATATAATATGGTTTAATATTGAGAGTGCAATTAATTTATATAGTGGAAAATAAATTAATTAAAATTAATGAGAGATTAATAGATTTGGGCTTGGGCTCAATTTAATCATTAATATTGGAAGCCCAATATTCCACCTCCTTTAGATCCCCTACGTAGCCTATAAAAGCACTACATGGTCTTCTCTTTTCTACAACACACATCATAACTTGAAGATCATAATTCTTCTAGAGAGAGAAAGTAGAGGGAGAGAGAAGAGGATCCATAAGCTTGGAGGATCGTCGCCCACCCGACGTTCAAGCTAGTGCAAGGAATACGTGGGAAGATCGTAAGGTCATCATCTTGATTTCGTTTCTCCGCACAACGAATCGAAAGGTAAAATCATAAACTCCCTTCTATGATTTTATGTGAATATGATTGTGATACATACATGAACGCACGATCCGGGAAAACGACGAACCTCGGGGACGGGGATTCGAGATCCCCGGCGAGGATCGAAGGTGGCGGTCGAACCCTAGGGTTCGGACCGCCGGAACGCGAGGAACCCTCGGCTGGAGCCGAGGGGTGCGATCGATCACGAGGATCGATCGCGGGGTGCTGCGGGGTCACCCGTAGCCGCCTCGCATGAGCTACGGGTTCGCCCGCAGCGGTCGTGCGAGGGCGACGCCCTCGCTGGGGCAGCGAGTCAGCGTCTCGCTGCGGGGGCTGCTACGAGCAGCCCCGGGGATGCCGTGAGGCATCCCAGCGATCATCGCGAGATGATCGCGAGCCCCGTGCGGGGGCTCGGCTGGGCACCACGGGCGGACCGTGGTGGTGCTCGGTTGAGCTCCGGCTCGTACGGCGGCGCGCGGTTGGTTCTCCGGCGATCGAGGATTTCGGTCGGGTTATTATTTTCCGCAAATTTTAATGGCCCGGGATATCGATGTCCAGCAATTGGTATCAGAGCGTTTGGTTTCGTGTTCATGTATGTGTTCAATTATCGTTCTACCTTGCAGGGATTCCGACTATCATAGTTAATTAATTGATTAATTGTTTAATTAATTGTTATTTAATTTTACCATGATTATTAAACTCTCGGACATGTCGAGATTCGTTTTGTGTGGATGAATGCTTGTAATAGTAAAAATTCGGGGGTTGACCGAATTTAGATTTATTATTATTGTTCTATGTTTTCCGGAAAGTGTATAGGGTCGATTTCATGTATAGAATCGATACCGGAATTGTAAATTTATTTCTTGTAATTTATTTACGTTGGATCGATGCCGAGACGACCGCCGGAGAACTCATGTGGCGAAGGAGAAGATGAGAGGGAGAACTAGGGCTCGGGATCGATCTTGTGATCGATCCCATGGTGATCGACCGCGGGGGGGCTGTCCGCGGTGGACCTCGGCCACCGGTGGTGGTGGCGCGTGGGCTGGGGACGGTGGCGGTGGTGCTCCTGGCCGGCGATCAAGGTGGGGGGCGCGGGGTCCTCGTGATCTCGTTCTACTCCTACCTAGATTCACTTTCCTAATTAATTCGGTTTTCCTATTTTGAGTATTACTTTTTTTGGGAACTCTCATGGAGATAGGAAAAGAATTAATTAATATTATTTATTTTCTTATTCTATTATGGAAGTCTTCTAGAATATTCCAAGTTCTACTTGGAATAGGATTCTAGAGATTTAATAGAATTGGAAGGGAAATAATTAATAAATTAATTTTATTTCCTAAATGATTATTCCTATTTTATGGGAATTTTCATAGACATGGAAATTAATTAATTTTGGAAAGTAGAAGAGTCCTAATTTATTTTATTTCCTTATTCTATTATAGAAGTCTTCTAGAATATTCCAAGTTTTACTTGGATAGATTATTCTAGAGATTTAATAGAATTAGATGGGAAAACAAATAAATAAAAAAATATTAATAATATTTAATTTTATTTTTGATTTATTCGATTGACTTAATTTTCGAATTGAGTATCTTTTGGATTTATTAAAAATAAATAGATTTAAATATTGGGATTAATATTCTCGTCACATGGAGCATTCAAGAACGAAGACTGAAGACTAGAAGACGCATACGGAGATGGAATAAAGCCATGATAGTCGGAAAATAATTTTTTCTAGCATTATTTTGACTATGTGCTATGTGTTTTATTACTTGTATGCATGCTTATGTGTTTAATTATGCATTAGATAGCGTATCCCTTTGTTATAAAAAGCTAAGTGGGAGAGGGGATGGAAACATTCCCATGGTCTCCATTACTGTTCTCTTGGTGACATTTATGAGCTTTCGAAGTTCATATAGATATGTCATTGGAGGAGAATTCTTGTAATTCCTTTTACGAGAAACATTGATTAAGTCTATCAAACAATCCCTAATTTGTCTTTCTGAAACTGACTTCAAGTCGACTCATTCTCACCCCGGGGAGTGGAATGGAGCCAAAGCCACTTGGTCATGTGGATGACACAAATTAGAGACATTCGTACCATTCTTTTGAAGATGGATCGTTTGTCTGCTCGGCTCCCTCATCTAATGAGAGATAGGGTTGTTCGCATGGTGAATCACTGGTTAGAAACTTTGAGTTTCACTTATGATTCTCCGCGTCTTGATTTACGAAAATCGAATGCTTCAAGTAATTGGGAGTCAACTATAAAAGTCTTTTGGTGTAGTAAACGTCCACACGAACGTGGCTTGCTATGCTGAATGGGATTTTTGGAAATAGTTGATGTAGACATTTATAGGGAATTGTGAAGGATTGTGAGTTATCGTAAACGTCCACACTAACGTGGCTTGCGGTGACGTAGCAATTCCAAATGATTCACCTTAGTACTGAGTAATGGTTTACACTTAGGTACGCTTTATAGTATTCTTCCCAACGAAGTAACCCTATAATGATGTACGACCGAAGCAAATCTAATTACTAAATCATTTGGGTGGGTAAAAGTCCACACGAACGTGGCTTGCCTTACCTGATGGGATTTTAGGTGTAATTAGTAATTTAATGATATTATTTGAGGGAGATAATATCGGATATTAAATTGATTGTTTGTTTAAATGTGCTTATAGGTTTAGAGAATAGCTATGAACCCACTTTATGTGATACTCAAGGAGCATAAACTCACTGGCCCCAATTATATTGATTGGAGGAGAAATTTGGACATTGTCTTGACTTCTGAAGAGTACAAGTTTGTACTCCATGAATTGTGCCCTGCTGAGCCCACGGCTGCCTCAACTAATGAGGAAAGAGAGGCATATCGGAAGTGGAAAAAGGCTGATGAAATGGCTAGGTGTTATATTTTGGCTTCCATGTCAAATGTACTCCAAACCCAACATGAGTCGATGGCCACTGCCTATGATATGTTGTTTAACCTCAAAGAAATGTTTGGGGAGCAAGATCGTGCGGCAAGGCAAGAAGCCATGAGAGTCCTCATGACAACTACTCAGTCTGAAGGAACGCCCGTAGGGGATCACGTTCTTAAGATGATGAGTTTGTTAAATGAGCTTGAGATCCTAGGAGCTCAAATTGATGCTGAGACGCAAGTCGACATCATACTCCAGTCTCTGACCCCTAGTTTTGAGCAGTTTCGCATGAGTTATAATATGGGTAAACTGTCTTATACTCTTGCACAACTCCTGACTGAACTGAAGGCGGCAGAGGGGATCTACAAGAAGGGCAAGTCTCAAGCGCTTGTAGCTACCAAGTCCAAAGGCTTAAAGCCTGGTGGCGGTAGGGGCAAGAAAAGGAAGCAAGCCTGGAAACCCAGTGGTGCCAAGAGGAGTGGACCACGAGTGGGGGCTGCAATGCCAAGAGGAAAGTGCTTCCGATGCAATAAGTCTGGACACTGGAAGTCTGAATGTCCTCTCAAAGGTACGAATTCTTCTTTAGTCGTAAAAACATAGTCAGCGGTATTATCTACCAGAAATCTGGTGTGTAGATATGGAACCACTGACGGTATGTGCATTTTAAATGCAGGGGTTCCAGAAAACCCGACGACTTAGAGAAGAAGAGTTCGAGTCTACACGGGCAAAAGCTGTAGAGGAGGCAGTTGTTGCAGTGGAAGACATTTATCTGCTTTAGTAGTTAAATAGGATTTCATTTCAAGTTTATTGCATTATGTACCCTTTATTTTAGAAAGAACTTTTGTTCTGGATTTCTATTATTTATGAATGGATATTTTATTTCTTTAATCATGGTGATGATTTTGATAAGAAATAATGGGTATTATCTATTCTGGTACATTAGATAGCAATAATGTAAATGATGAATCCTTAGTCTACCACGATGCAACAAACCGTTCTATAACTTGTTTTACTTGTTAGATATATTTCTTTATTAAATCATTATACTTGTGAATTCTTATACTTAGTAGTTTTGATTCAAATGAGATTCAAAAGGGTCGAAATTGATTTGATCAATTATAGTTGAAGGAATGGACCTTCCGACCTAAGAATCGAATTTGGAACATAATACAACTAAGCATACCTTTCGGTAAAGGATAGAATCCGGACAAGTATTGAGAATGCTCAATGGTATATGCAGACATATGTGTAATTAGAAAGGTGTGAGTAGTTCTTTTAAGAATACTCGGAAAATGGATTAGGATGCTTGATGTGCCATAAAAGCAAAGTGTTTTAGTCACAAAGCAATTATGGGGAACCTTCTAAGTATATCCATTGGAAGCCTGCGACTAAAATCGCGGAGGCTATCACCTATCTGAATAACACATAGCATAATCAAAGATTGAGATTAAGTCTCAAATGACTGCACCATACACTTACGTGTAGAGATGGTGAGTCAATAAGAAATAGAATTCTAATAGAACAAGTTGTTCGGAACTACCTATGTTCTATGGATATTTCTAGAGACAACGGCACATTCAATGTGGTTGTAGGATATCCTAGATGAACAAGATATTGTGTGTTCTATAGTACTATGAACCAGAAGGACATTTCATCCGGTTCTTAGAGGAAGACTATTAGATGAACTACAATGCCCTAACTGACGTAATACCTTGGAATGAGAAGAAGGACAAAAGACTAGGAACCAGCCAAACCGAGTAGTATTACACCACACACTGCACCTACTGTTATTACTGTTATACATCGGGACGCCATTGCAGTGGGAGGTTGTTGAACAACCAGAGATGTTCATAAGACTAGAAGAGTTTCGGACTCTGGATCTAGTAAAGATGAAATCGATCCCTAGCTCTGCACGAGGGCGGTACTAGATCTAAATGTGCCTGCTTCGAGAAAACAATAAGGATTATTGTTAAGAGGCAAGATCATTTAGAGTACAAGCTTAGTAAATCCATTTATGGATTAAAACAAAGCTATAAATCGTGGAACTTGCGAGTTGATGGGATAGTCCATTTGATGGATTCATCAAAAGGCATAGACAAAAGGTGTATTGGAGACGTAATGGAAACAAGGTGGTGTTTCTCGGAGATTTTATGTAGAAAACATTCTATCATTGGCAACAATGTAAAGATGTTGTCAGACATGAGATAATGGTTGTCTAAATGAATCGAGATATAAGATTGAGTAGAAGTTAGAGCATGTTCTTAAGATCTTTCGATCTAAGGATAAAAACATTGTACTTCTCCTAGATATCTTATACGATTATGGTTTGTTTTAAACATGCATACTTCTGAGAAAGGTTATTGCCTTTCAGAGACAGAATATACATATATCTAAAGGGTATGTGTTTCGAACGCATGAAGGAGACAGATGAGGACAAAGCAGTTTCCTACACTTCAAGTGTGGAAAGCCTTATAGATGCAATGTTGTAAAACGAGAACCTGATATCAACTATGCGGTTTGCGTAGTGGGAGGATATCAAGGTAATCTAGACAAGAGATTTTCGGATGCTGTAATAGTACTTGCGAAGTACTGGATTACTAAGCAAGACGAAATCTTCTTGGATTACATGTTCTCAGATCTCAAATCAGAGAAGGACCAGTGTAAGTTGATATCAGGCTATGTGTTCACTTTTAGAAAGAGGTGGAACCATGAAATGAAAGAGTGATAAGCAGGACGCTTCTCAGACTCTCTCGTAACCGAATAGCAGCCTCAGAGGCAGCGGAAGTTTTGATTAGGTTCCGGGATAACCTCTTGACTTAGATATGACTCTTAGTTTACCAAAGGCTATTGGATAGCGGTGCACTGTAAACTGGAAGAAGTCATAAGTCAAAAGTGATGTTAACACATAGAGCAAGTACCACCTGATATGAGTCATCGTCGAGGGAGACGACGCAGTAGCCACCAAGATAACTTCAGAGCGGAAACCTAGAGTGCTCATTCACACAGTACTTCTTGGAAGTACAACTCTAAGCACGTGATGAGTATGGGAGTCGGGAGTATGGAGGAAATGACTAGACCTTAGTACAAGTGGGAGATTGTTGGAGTTGTGTACTTAATGTCTAGATTTAAGTAACGGTAAACTCCCGGTCATAGCATTTAATCTATTTAATTAATAAACAATTGTTTGCGTTTAATTATTGATGATTAAATATATGCAAAATATAGTCCTGGATTCTATACGTTGTAGTTAGTATGGTGTGCGGGCCCACACAGAAGATCATACTATCGGTTACTCGTATTTAATCGAACAGTTGCTCACGACCTAGATGGACACGGACCAATCCATCGGTATAGTCGTTGTGTGAGAGAGAAAATAATTTGTCTTAATTAATTTATCACACTTGTACACTTGGTGTATTGGGCGGATCGCTTGAGATTTATCGATTAGGATTGCCTTAGATAATCGATTCAAGTCTCAGAGTATTTTATTCTTAATCCCCGATACTATTGCGGGTGTGTATATTTAATATGTGTGACTTTGATTTTCCAAAGGAATTAACCGATTTAATTATTGGGTTAATTACCGGTTAAGTTGGGTCACTATATTTTATATATGGCATGCCGTGAATACTTGACGGGAAAGTGTATCCCGGAAGGGTTGATAATATCCCCGAGATGAGTTCATAAGGAATTATTGTGTAAACCTCATGAGTGGATTCATTCCGCACAATAATTAAGGTTGAATGGTACTAGTCTCGGATTCAAGAGATGAATAAATTAATTAGCAATAAATTAATTTTATTCATGGATATTTAAATCTTGAATACACGGAATAAATAATACTACCGGAGAAATATTATTTGATATAATATGGTTTAATATTGGGAGTGCAATTAATTTATATAGTGGAAAATAAATTAATTAATATTAATGGGAGATTAATAGATTTGGGCTTTGGCTCAATTTAATCATTAATATTGGTAGCCCAATATTCCACCTCCTTTAGATCCCCTACGTAGCCTATAAAAGCACTACATGGTCTTCTCTTTTCTACAAAACACATCATAACTTGAAGTTCATAATTCTTCTAGAGAGAGAAAGTAGAGGGAGAGAGAAGAGGATCCATAAGCTTGGAGGATCGTCGCCCACCCGACGTTCAAGCTAGTGCAAGGAATACGTGGGAAGATCGTAAGGTCATCATCTTGATTTCGTTTCTCCGCACAACGAATCGAAAGGTAAAATCATAAACTCCCTTCTATGATTTTATGTGAATATGATTGTGATACATACATGAACGCACGATCCGGGAAAACGACGAACCTCGGGGACGGGGATTCGAGATCCCCGGCGAGGATCGAAGGTGGCGGTCGAACCCTAGGGTTCGGACCGCCGGAACGCGAGGAACCCTCGGCTGGAGCCGAGGGGTGCGATCGATCACGAGGATCGATCACGAGGATCGATCGCGGGGTGCTGCGGGGTCACCCGTAGCCGCCTCGCATGAGCTACGGGTTCGCCCGCAGCGGTCGTGCGAGGGCGACGCCCTCGCTGGGGCAGCGAGTCAGCGACTCGCTGCGGGGGCTGCTACGAGCAGCCCCGGGGATGCCGTGAGGCATCCCAGCGATCATCGCAAGATGATCGCGAGCCCCGTGCTCGGCTGGGCACCACGGGCGGACCGTGGTGGTGCTCGGTTGAGCTCCGGCTCGTACGGCGGCGCGCGGTTGGTTCTCCGGCGATCGAGGATTTCGGTCGGGTTATTATTTTCCGCAAATTTTAATGGCCCGGGATATCGATTTCCAGCACTGCTCGCGGGGGGTCAGCCCCCGCACGCCTTGCTGCGGGAACTCCCGCAGCGCGTACGAGGCAGCTGCGGGTCACCCCGCAGCGTTCCCGCGATCAAGCTCACGGGCTCGATCGCCCCTCGGCTCCAGCCGAGGGCTTCCCACGACGCCGCGATCGAACCTTAGGTTCGATCTCACCCCTCAGCTCCCAGCCGAGGTTCGATCCCGGCGGGGATCCCTAGACCGCCGGCGGTCCGGTGGTCTTCGACCACCACCGCCCGGTCTATCCCTGTCCCCGGTCTCGTTCGTTTCCTGGACCTTCGATTCATGTGACGGAGTTATATTTTAAATGTCTAGTTTAGTGACAATATGGAACTCCTTATATGTGTTTTATTATCTATTAATCAAACAGTCTGCATTTTGTCTATTATGTACTTTATGCTATAGTCCTAGATATATACGTTGTAGACAGTATGGCATGCGGAGACACGCGGAAGATCATACTGTCGGTTACTCGTATACTATCAAACAGTAGCTCACGACTTAGATGGACAGGGACAATCCATCGGTACGTCGTAGTGTGACTGGTAAATAGTCGGTCTTGACTATTATGTTACACTCGTACACTTGGTGTATTGAGCAGGACCACGGGAGGGCGTTCGATTTATACTAGCCGCAGTAATCGAACCAGACCTCAGATATTACGGATATATGAATTCCTAATCCCTATATAATTATAGGTGCGTGTGTCAAATTCTCGGTTCTTTGTCTTGCTAGTGAGTGAGACTAATTGACTAGTCAATATTCTAGGTAAATTGGGAATCGAAATTCTACACACGGCATGCTATAGATTATAGACAGGAAACCGTGTCCCATTTATTGGGTTGATGATGTCCCCGAGATGAGCTCATAAAGTTTATCATGTAAACCCTGCAGGTGGATTCGTTCCACATGATAATAAGGATTAGTGGTACTAGTCTCGGATAATAAGAAATGAATTAATTTAATTATTAGTAATTAAAGTTAATTCATGGACATTCGATATCTTAAACACGGGGAAGGTCATATATGTAATTACGGCGGAAATATTATTGTTGATATAATATTAAATTAATTTCGGGAATTCAATTATTATTTTTTAGTGGAGTGAATAATAATTAAAATTGAAATTAATTAATTAAAGTTTTCTTTTAAGGATTCCAAGTTAATTAATATTTCAATTTAGCCCTAAATTAATTTACCTAAGAGGTCCCTAGTGTAGCTCTATTTAATCCCCCTCCCTTGCCCTCTCTAAACCTACGAAACGCCGCAACTATTATTTCAGCAGAGAAAAATAAAATTCTTGCGCTATTATTTCTTTCTCTGTTAAAATAATTAAGTTAACGCAATTATTATTCTCACACAGAGAATAATTATACTCACGGTGGTTTGAGAAGAGAGAGCAGAGACGGGAGAACTCCAGCGGATCGTTGCCCACACAACGGTTGGAGACGGGATCAGAGACATACGCTAGAAATGTCTAAAGTCTCAATAATCGACCGAGAAGGTATGAGATCGATTTCTTTTCCCGCACTTTTCGATCTCTATATTGCGCTAATCATACATCGAACCAACGATTGGTTCATGTGGCTTGGATTCGATGTTCTCGGACTGCTGGGACGTCTCTAACCTCAGGCACGGTCGAGAAAATTGCGCCGGAACAGCAGCATCGCGCTGCTGTAATCGCGACGCTGTCGGCCGACATCTATTCTTGTCGGCCGACATTGCCCTGTCGAGCGACAGCCTTGAGCTATCGGGCGACAGACAGGGCAGAAGCCCTCGGATTCGTGCGGTCATGCCTCTGTCGTGATGGCTGGGCATGAATCGGGTCTGGGGCCTTGTTGTGAGCACACTGGTGATGCTGGGGGTCGACTGGGCGTGTCCGGATGTTCTATCGATCGAACAGACTCGTCCCGGGTAGTCGATTTCCAACAATTGGTATCAGAGCCGGTTTATCGGTTCGTTGTATTTTTGTGCATGTTACCTTGCAGGTTGAACCCGATTATTATGGCCAATTTATTTATGTTATTTTGTGGTGTATGTGTGTGGTTTTGATTAAACTCTCGGGCTTGTCGAGTTCATTTTATTTTTGGAAAGTTGCTTGTTTGTAATAGATAAAAACGACGGGTTGAGTCGTTAGGTTTATTTATTTTTCGTTGAATCCGGAACATGTAGAGGATCGATCACCATGTATAGGATCGATGCCGGAATTAGTAGAATAAATTTTGTAATTTTTTCTGCTGTTGGATCGAGAGAAGATCGAAGCACGGAGGAACGAGAGTCGAGGAGAGCGAACCGGCAACGGGCTGCCATCGAACACACCCCGTGTTTCGTGACGGGCAGCAGCAAGGCTGGGGTTCGTTCGACCCCACGGACGACTCAACGAGGCTCGAGACGAGACTCCAGTGGGAGGAGTTCGTCTCTTGGCCCTCGAACGAGTCGGTGGTGGATCAAGACCGAGATGAGCAACAAGATGAAGTTCCAAGAGACGGGCATTCAAGATTTTAAGGCCATAATAATCGGGCCACGTTAATTGCTTTTTATGTGATTTACGTGCTTTATTGTGCTTATTATTTTATGCATGCTTATCCCTCAATTGTAAATTACTAAGTGTGAGAGGGATTGGAAACAATCCCGCGGTCTCCATTCTCTGTTTTGAGAGTGATGTATATTGACTTACGAGTTGGCTTTATTGTCATCCTCCCTATCGGATAAATTCGATACACGGAAATTACTGGATCAAAATTCGAATTAAAATTCCACTTATAAAATTGAACAATTATATTTCTCAAAAGCAATGCCTAATCTGTCTTTCAAAGACTAATTTCAACTCGACTCATTCTCACCTCGGGGAGTGGAATGGAGCCAAAGCGCCTTGTTATGACAATGACACATATTAGAGACTTTCGAGTCATTCGATGACTAGATCGATTGTCTGATTGGCTCCCTCACCTTGCGAGAGATAGGGCTCAATTGCATGATTGATCGCTGGTTAGAAACTTCGAGTTTCACTTACGAGATATCAAGCTTTGATTAATAAAATTGTGAAATTTAATAAATGGGATTCAATTAAAAAAAGTTGTTTGTTTAGTAAACGTCCACAAGAAAGTGGCTTACTAAATGGAAACGAAACTTCGGGTTAATTGAGGCTCGATAGTTATAGAAAATCGTAAAGGACCGCATGTCAACGTAAACGTACACAAGAAAGTGGCTTGCGGTGGACATATAGTTCCCGATCGGTTGACTTAGTACTGAGAAATGGTATACACTTAGGTACGCTTTATAGTATCCTCCCCTTCGGAGTCACTGCTATAATGATGTACGACCGAAGTAAAAGTGCAGTTATAAAATCGTTTGAATTAGTATACGTCCACAAGAAAGTGGCATACTAGTCTGATGGGATTTTAGGATTGATTGATAAATTTAATGATATTACTTGAGGGAGTCAATATCGAATTAAATTTGACTGTTTGATTTGTCTCTTTTTATAGATATGGCACTCAACCCACTGTCTATGATACTAAAAGAAAACAAACTCACTGGTCCGAACTATATTGATTGGAAGCGAAACTTGGACATTGTCCTAACTGTTGAGGAGTACAAATATGTACTCCAGGTCGAATGTCCCGATGCACCTACTGATACCTCCACTGATGAGGAGAAAGAATCATTTAGGAAGTGGAACAAGGCTGATCAGATGGCGCGGTGCTACATTTTGGCTTCTATGTCAAATGTGTTGCAACATTAGCATGAGGCCATGTCCACTGCCTATGATATGATGCTTAACCTCAAGGAGTTGTTTGGTCATCAGGACAGGGCAGCCAGACAAGATGCAATGAGGCAACTCATGATGGCCACCATGTCCGAAGGAACGCCCGTGAGGGATCACGTTCTTAGGATGATGGGCTATCTGAACAGTAGCTCACGACTTAGATAGACAGGAACAATCCATCGGTACGTCGTAGTGTGACTGGTAAATAGTCGGTCTTGACTATTATGTTACACTCGTACACTTGGTGTATTGAGCAGGACCACGGGAGGACGTTCGATTTATACTAGTCGCAATAATCGAACCAGACCTCAGATATTACAGATATATAAATTCCTAATCCCTATATAATTATAGGTGCGAGTGTCCAATTCTCGGTTCTTTGACTTGCTAATGAGTGAGACTAATTGACTAGTCAATATTCTCGGTAAATTGGGAATCGGAATTGTACACATGGAATACTATAGATTATAGACAGGAAACTATGTCCCATTTATTGGGTTGATGATGTCCCCGAGATGAGCTCATAAAGTTTATCATGTAAACCCTGCAGGTGGATTCGTTCCACATGATAATAAGGATGAGTGGTACTAGTCTCGGATAATAAGAAATGAATTAATTTAATTATTATTAATTAAAGTTAATTCATGGACATTCAATATCTTAAACACGGGGAAGGTCATATATGTAATTTCGGCAGAAATATTATTGTTGATATAATATTAAATTAATTTCGGGAATTCAATTATTATTTTTTAGTGGAGTGAATAATAATTAAAATTGAAATTAATTAATTAAGGTTTTCTTTTAAGGATTCAAAGTTAATTAATATTTCAATTTAGCCCTAAATTAATTTACCTGAGGTCCTTAGTGTAGCTCTATTTAAACCCCCTCTCTTGCCCTCTCTAAACCTACTAAACGCCGCAACTATTATTTCAGCAGAGAAAAATAAAAGTCTTGCGCTATTATTTCTTTCTCTGTTAAAATAATTAAGTTAACGCAATTATTATTCTCACATAGAGAATAATTATACTCACGGTGGTTTGAGAAGAGAGAGCAGAGACGGGAGAACTCCAGCGGATCGTTGCCCACACAACGGTTGGAGACGGGATCAGAGACATACGCTAGAAACGTCTAAGGTCTCAACAATCGACCAAGAAGGTATGAGATCGATTTCTTTTTCCGCACTTTTCGATCTCTATATTGCGCTAATCATACAACGAACCAACGATTGGTTCATGTGGCTTGGATTTGATGTTCACGGACTGCTGGGAGGTCTCTGACCTCCGGCACGGCAGTCGGATCGAGAAAATTGCGTCGGAACAGCCCGAACAGCAGCATCGCGCTGCTGTAATCACGAAGCTGTCGGCCGACAGCTATTATTGTCGGCCGACACTGCCCTGTCGGGCGACAGCCTTGAGCTGTCGGGCGAGAGCCTTGAGCTGTCGGGCGACAGACAGGGCAGAAGCCCTCGGATTCGTGCGGTCATGCCTCGGGCGTGATGGCTTGGCATGAATCGGGTCTGGGGCCCTGTTGTGAGCACGGTGGTGATGCTGGGGGTCGATTGGGCGTGTCCGGATGTTCGATCGATCGAACGGACTCGTCCTGGGTAGTCGATTTCCAACATCATGTGTATATCACGATTACATAAAACGCATAGAGTCATAAGAGGGGGTTTATGATTACTACCTTCGTCTCGTTGTGCGGAGAAACGAGATTAATTGAAGACCTTTGAATCTTCCCACGTATTCCTTGCACTACGTTCGAACGACGTGTGGGCGACGATCCTCCGAACTCCTATGGATCTCCTTCACGAACTCTCTAGAATATCAAGTATGATAATCTTGTCTTTTTTTATTTGTGAAGACCATGTAATGCTTTTATAGGCTACGTAGGGGACCTAAAGGAGGTGGAATATTGGGCTTCTAATATTAATGA
Organism: Euphrasia confusa; assembly: GCA_954870475.1. Lineage (NCBI taxonomy): Eukaryota > Viridiplantae > Streptophyta > Magnoliopsida > Lamiales > Orobanchaceae > Euphrasia > Euphrasia confusa. Next base: position 9,921 of record CATPAB010000004.1, on the reverse strand, counting down.
TTAAATTGAGCTCAAGCCCAAATCCATTAATCCATTAATATTAATTATATATTAACTCCACTATATAAATATAATTGCACTCCCAATATTTACCATATTATATCAAATAATATTATATCTCCGGTAGTATTGTTTATTCCGTGCGTTTAAGATATAAATGTCCATGAATAAATTAAATTTATTTCTAATTAATTTATTCATCTCTTATATCCGAGAATAGTACCATTCAACTTTAATTATTATGCGGAACAATTCCACTCATGAGGTTTACTTAATAATTCCTTATGAACTCATCTCGGGGACATTATCAACCCTTTCGAGGACACACTTTCCCGTCAAGAATTCACGGCATGTCATACATAAAATACCGTGACCCAACTTTGCCGGTAATTGACCGATTATTCTAATCGGTCAATTCCTTTGGAAAATCAAAGTCACTAATATTAAATGCACGCACCCGCAATAATATTAGGGATTAAGAATAAAATACACTGATATTTAAATCGATTATCTAAGGCAATCATAATCGATAAATCTCAAGCGATCTGCCCAATACACCAAGTGTACAAGTATGATAAAATAATTAAGACCAATTATTTTCTCTCTCATACAACGACTATATCGATGGATTGGTCCTTGTCCATCTAGGTCGTGAGCTACTGTTTGATCAATATACGAGTAACTGATAGTATGATCTTCCATGTGACGTCGCACACCATACTAACTACAACGTATATAATCCAGGATTATAATTTGCATATATTTAATAATAAATATCTAAAAGCAAATGATTGTTTATTTATTTAAATGGATTAAATGCTATGATCGGGAGTTTATGTTACTTAAATCTAGACATTAAGTATACAACTCCATCAATCTCCCACTTATACTAAGGTCTAGTAATTTCTTCCAAACTCCCGACTACCATACCCATCACGTGCTTAATTTGCACTTCCAAAGAAGTGCTTTGTGAATGAGCAATCTAGGTTGCCGTCTCCGAAGTTATCTTGGTGACTACAGCGTCGTCTCACTTGACGATGACTCGTATCAGGTGGTACTTGCTCTATGTGTTATCTTCACTATGGACTTATGATTTCTTATGGTTTGCCATCGCACCGCTATTCACATAGCCATTGGTGAACTAAGAATCATATCTAAGTCCAGAGGTTATCCCGGAGCCCTTCCACAACTTCCGCTGCCTCTGAGCTGCCGTTCGGTTAACCATGGTTGAGTCCGAAAAGCATCGTGCTTATCACTCTTCCATGTTAAAGCTCCACCTCTTTTCTAAAAGTGAACACATAGCCTGATATCGACTTACACCGGTCCTAATTTGATTAGAGATCTCAGAAAATGTAATCCAAAGAAAAATTTGTGTTGTTTCGTAATCCAGTACTTCCAAAGTACTTTACAGCATTCGAATATTCCTTTTCCAGGATTACCTTGATATCCTCCCACTATGCTAACTGCATAGTCGATATCAGGTTCTCGTTTTTCAATATTGCATTTATTAAGCTTTCCTCACTCATAGTGTAGGAAACTGCTTTCAGTGCTTCTATATCCTTTATGTGTTCCAGAACACATTCCTTTAGATAGATGCATTCTGTGTCTGAAAGGTAATAAACCTTTCTCGGAATTATGTATAAGATTTCGAGGAGAAGTACACTGTTCTTCTCTGTCTTATATCTCGATTTATCTAGACAACCATCATTTTATGTCTGACAACATTTTTACATTGTTACCAATTGACGCTACCGTCGTGGAGTAGCGCAAAATAATATTTATAGTTCCTAAACTATTCACTAGCACAAGTACTAGTAGCAAGTATAGGGGCGATCCCACGAGGAGGCGATTTAGCTTCTAGTTTTCCCGGCTTTGAATGCTCAATTGGGTTGTCACGTTTGAAAAGGTTTTGTTTTGGAGAGCAGTTGGGCACTGCCGAACCGTGGTCACCGTGTTTACTTGACGGAAAATAACAAATAACTTAAACAGAAATAAAACTAGCATGCAACCTAATTAATAGACTGAGCAATTAACAGACTCGACTAACCAAATAAGAAGAAACAAATAAAGACTAAAGTATCCAGGCATTGACTCCCCTGACTTCCCCCTTGACCTATGTGCTGCCGATCATTGGTACGTATATCGTTTTGCTTACAGTTTTGTCTTCCAGTTATAGATCCCAAGTATTAACATCCCTATAATGTCACGCATATTAATACCCCGAACCCTCATTCTCTCTTATGTTTAAGTCCTATTAGATCTCTCTCAATAGGTCTCCTGACGTTGACCAATTCGACACTATGTGACCGCATGAGTCTAAGTTGATCAAGTCGCCTTCATCCTCCAAGCAAACCCGGAATGGCCAATAGCATGCCTGGACAGACCCAAGTCATACGACCACATCTCCAGCAACATGTTGTACTTCGCGGACGTCCAGTCTCCCGGTCGCGTTGATCCACGTACTCCTGTGTTAGGCAAGTCGGGGTTCCCACTGGTCATTGTAGGATTGCCCAAGTCCCTAACATGCTTAAGTTACTACCCTGTTGAATCGGGAACAAAACTCAGCTAGTTGCTGTCATCAATAAGCCTCCCGGCATGGTCACGTCTTAGGGTTGGTCAGGTTCTGTCTTTGCCCAGATACAAACAGATTAGCTACTTGACATATTTAAAACAGAGAATAAAACGAAAGAAATAAGACGAACTAAATTATGCATTGAAAACGGGAAATTGTTCAACAACGGAAATAAAATAAGTACGGGAATCAAAAGCATAAAACATAAAGATTGTTTTTGGCCCGAGGGCTTAACAAGAAATAAACGCCGGCGAGTCGATGTGCTCACGCGGCTGCCTTCTTCGCTGCTGGTCAGGTAGGGTTCCGATCCTTCTTTCTCGCTCATGTGTTGTTGGGTTTCTTCATCAGTCGCTCTTCTTATATAGACGGGCTTGGATGGATAAGAGACGTGAGGTGGAAATACCTCTAAGACCGGACGAGAGTCCATCTTAGGCGGGAGTGTGAATCTGGTCCTCTTTAAAAGACTCCACATAATTCAGGACTCCTGGTACACCGCATGCCCAACGTTCCGTCTCCGTCAATGTTAGTGCTTGCCCATGTACTTCCTTCTCTGACTGATTGAGGTAGCGGACCATGTGCGGTACTTGGTCGAACTCAAGTCTTGCTCCACCTGCTGACGGCCTGGTTGCTTGATCAACTCTGCTGGACCCTTTTTGTCAGTCTGGCTTGCTCAACGAGTGCTCTTGCCATGGAAGGTGATTTCCTTGCCTCTTTCACACAGTGCACTCCTCTTTTCACTCCTTTACCTGCCCACCTGCAAAACTTGCCCAAGTACCCAAACGTGCCCTCCCAGACACAAGTAAAGTAAAAACAAACTAAAGACTCGATTTATTTGACTCTAAAAACCTAAAAATGAGCCAAAAAATATGGCTCATCACACGCACACACTTTACTTCGCTTGTCCTCAAGCGTGTACGGTGACTTGCCTGCTCAAGCAGAAAACAAACAGGGGGTAGAGGAAGAAAGAAAATAGAAGACTCAAGGACAGCATGCTTATCAAAATACAGAGAGTTGATCAAGTGAACAGATAGTCAAAATCATAGTCAATGGAATGCATAAAAAACGGTCAAGAGTTTGCAACAGGATTTTGGGATTCTCACTAAGTGTTTCTCTCTATGTAGTGGATGGGTAGTGTTTCGCTCAATGCTGTTTTAAAAGAAGTTCTGCTTTGGGCTTGACCAAGTTCTATCCTGTGACATTTTCAATTGAGTTGGGCAATATCATTAGGGCTTTCTAGGGTGACTGTATAGGCTAGCTTGGGCAATGCCCAGAATTGATCTTAGGTAGGACATGCATTTTACTTAGCAAATTTCCTCCTAATTTCTTCTCTTTCTTACGGGCCTTAGCACACCCTTTTATTCGTGGATCTATTTTTTCTTTTTCTTTGTTTTTCCCTTTTTTTTTCTTTTTTTCTTTTTTTTTTCTTTTTTTTTCTTTTTTTTTTTCTAGAGAAGACTTTGCCCTGACTTGCTCTTTTTATGAACTTGAGCATATATGCAGGTTGAGTCAGGGCAATGGGAGTTTTCCCCCAGGTGATCAAGAAATATTGGCTCGGCTCAAGGGGCTAACAAGGGTCTTCTTTTTATTTGTAGTACAGAAAGAAAATGCCTAAATCATTTACTACTCAACTCAATTTTCAAATAATCACAATGGTCAGAACTTGGGCAAGCTTCAGCATTACAAACTTTTTAAACAGCTACTCTCATGAAAGAAATATAACACACAGATGTAGGCTCAAATCCTCTCGGCTTACCTAGTTGCAATTCCATCGTTCCTAATATCTTTCATGCATAGACTATTAATTTTGAAAACTGTTCAAATTGATCAAGGTATTTATCAAGCATGCGACTCGATCAAACTATGGGGTTGCTCTTGCCATTCCCCCACTCACACACTTTGCCTCTGGCAAAGTGTGCAAACAGTAATAAGTTGGGCAAGCATCCCCCCTGACTCCGACTCCAACGATGTTGGCGCACCTTCCCACATACACACTTTGCCTTGGGCAAAGTGTGCAAATAAAGAGGTCGACCCCATCAGACATGAGCCGGGCAGAGACCAAATAAAAATAAATAAAAAAATAAAATAAAATCCTAAACTACTAAAAACAAAGGGAGGGTACATTTAGGGTTTGGGTTCAGGTGGGTACCTGAAACCAACGTGGTCGAAGTAGGCAAGTAGGGCAGCGTGCATCTCTTCCTGCTTCTCTCCAATGCGGTCCTGCTTCTCCTCTGTTGGATTTCGACTACCCGGGATGCGTTCGTTCGATCGCTCGAACATCCGAACGATCCCAGTCGACATCCGAAGTCGCTACTTCGTTCGCTTGACAGCCCTAATCCCGAATCACGCCCAGCCATCGCCCCAGAGGACAACCGCGCGAAACGGGGCTGGACTGTACCCAATCAGCGCCCGCCAATTGCAGTCCAGCGGTCGCTGGTGGAGCTGCAAACAGCGGTCGCTGTTCGTCCGCGAACAGCAACGCGACGTTGCTGTTCCGGGCTCGTTTCCGGGTCGTTTTTCCTCATCCGACTACCGATCCGGAGGTCCTAGACCCCCCAGTAGTCGAGGAACATTACCCACAACCCCGGAATCCGATCTACGTTCATATACGTTCAACGAGATAAAAAACCGAGATCGAAATAAATGCGGAATTGAAAGTTCCGATCTCATACCTCTCGGTCGATTGTTGAGACCTTAGATGCTTCTGATGTATGACTCTGCCCCGACTCCAACTGTTGTGTGGGCAACGATCTGTTGGAATTGCCTTTTCTGCTTTCTTCTTCCTCTACAGCGTTGATATATCTTTTCTCTCTTAGAGAAAATACCAGCGCTAACTTAATGTTTTTAACAGAGAAAAACTTAATTGCGCTAAACAATTATTTTTCTCTGATGAAAATAAAAAGCGGCGAAGTGTAGGTCTAGAATAGGCAAGGGGGGGGGGGGGGGGGGGGGTTTATATAGAGTTACACCAGGGACCCAAGGTTAAATTAATTAAGGGCTAAATTGAAATATTAATTAACTTGGAATACGTAAACGCAATTCCTTAATTAATCGATTTCAATTTTAATTATTATTAACTCCACTATAAAATAATAATTGAATTCCCGAAATTAATTTAATATTATTTCAACAATAATATTTCCGCCGAAATTACATATACGACTTTCCCCGTGTTTAAGATATCGAACGTCCACGAATTTATTTAATTACTAATAATTAAATTAATTCGTTTCTTATTATCCGAGACTAGTACCACTCATCCTTATTATCATGTGGAACAAATCCACCTGCAGGGTTTACATGATAAACTTTATGAGCTCATCTCGGGGACGTTATCAACCCGATAAACGGGACACGGTTTCCTGTCTATAATCTATAGCATGCCGTGTGTACAATTCCGATTCCCAATTTACCGAGTATCTCGACTAATCAATTAGTCTCACTCATTGGCAAGTTAAAGAACCGAGAATTGGACATACGCACCTATAATTATATAGGGATTAGGAATTCGTATATCCGTAATCTCTGAGGTCTAGTTCGATTACGTCGATTAGTATAAATCGAACGCCCTCCCGTGGTCCTGCTCAATACACCAAGTGTACAAGTGTAACATAATAGTCAAGACCAACTATTACCCAGTCACACTACGACGTACCGATGGATTGTCCCTGTCCATCTAAGTCGTGAGCTTCTGTTCGATAGTATACGAGTAACCGACAGTATGATCTTCCGCGTGTCTCCTCACGCCATACTGTCTACAACGTATATATCTAGGACTATTGCATTCAAGTACAAGATAGACAAAATGCCGACAGTTTGATTATTTAGATAATGTAAAACACAGATAAGGAGTTCCATATTGTCACTAAACTAGACATTTAGAATATAACTCCATCAATCTCCCACTTATACTAAATCTCTAGTTGCCCTCTACCATACATCCGATACCCATCCCCTTCACGTGTCTCTTGAACGCTTCCGCTGGAAGTGCCTTCGTAAAGGGGTCAGCCAGGTTATCCGCTGATGCAATCTTGGTGACAACCGCATCGCCTCTCCTGACGATGTCTCTAATCAGGTGGTACTTGCGATCTATGTGTTTACTCGCATTGTGGGCTCGTGGTTCCTTTGCATTTGCCACTGCACCGCTATTGTCACAATAAATTGTGATAGCTCTAGGCATTTTAGGAACCACATCCAAGTCCATAAGGAAGTTCCGGAGCCACACCGATTCTTTAGCTGCCTCAGAGGCTGCTACATATTCGGCTTCCATGGTAGAGTCCGAAATGCATTTCTGCTTAACACTCTTCCATGAGACTGCCCCACCTCACAATGTGAACACATAGCCTGATGTAGACTTTCGCTGATCCTTATCAGATTGGAAATCCGAGTCTGTGTAACCAATAGGAATCAACTCGGACGCTTTGTAACTCAGAACATAATTCCTAGTCCTTCGCAGGTACTTAAGTATGTTCTTTACAGCAGTCCAGTGACCCTGTCCAGGGTTACTCTGATATCTAGCTACCATGCCCACGGCATAGCAGATATCAGGTCTCGTGCACAACATGGCATACATTAGACTTCCTACTGCCGAAGCATAAGGAACCTTCTTCATGTAATCTATCTCCTTTTGTGTTTTAGGACACATGTCTTTAGATAGATGAATTCCATGGCAGAAAGGTTGAGCACCTCTCTTGGAATTCTGCATGTTGAAACGAGCCAGAATCGTATCAATATATGAAGCTTGGGACAAGCTTAATGTTCTTTTCCGGCGATCCCTTATAACCTTGATCCCAAGAACATGCCCAACTTGTCCTAAGTCTTTCATATCGAATTGCTTGGACAACCATCCCTTTATGTCCGACAACATCTTCACATTGTTGCCAATTAGAAGGATATCGTCTACATAAAGCACGAGAAACGCCACACTGTTTCCGTCACATCTCCGGTATACACACGACTCGTCCATGCTTTGAATGAATCCATAAGACTGGATAACCTCATCAAACCGCATGTTCCAAGATCTAGAAGCTTGCTTCAATCCATAAATGGATCGGTTTAGCTTACACAGTAGATGCTCTTGGCCTTTCTTAATGAAACCTTCTGGCTGTCTCATGTAAATGGTCTCGTCAAGATTCCCATTCAAGAATGCTGTCTTGACGTCCATTTGCCACACCTCATAATCCATATAAGATGCTATAGACAAAAGAATCCGGATCGACTTTAGCATAGCTACCGGCGAAAAAGTTTCCTCATAATCGATCCCTTCTTTCTGAGTATACCCTTTCGCAACAAGCCTAGCCTTGAAGGTTTCAACCTTCCCGTCAGACCCTGTTTTCCTCTTGTACACCCACTTGCAACCAATGGCTTTTACACCTTTGGGCGGTGCTACAAGATTCCAGACCTGATTTGAATCCATTGATTCAATCTCAGATTTCATCGCTTTTTGCCAAGACTGAGCATCTTGATCTTTAAGCGCCTCGTCATAGGTCCAGGGATCGGCTTCATGTTCTCCAGGTAACAAGTCCGAAGACTCACCTATAAACATGAACCTATCGGGTTGTCGAACAACCCTCCCACTACGACGAGGCTCCGGTGTAACCTCAGTAACTATAGGTGCAGACTGTGGTGGCGTATCACCCGGTTGGGTTGGATCTAAGCCTTGATCGTCCCCTCTCAGTTCGTTAAGTATTATCTCACTCTTGGGCTTATGGTCTATTATATAATCCTCTTCCAAGAACCGAGCGTTGGTGCTAACAACGATCTTCTGGTCCTGAGGACTATAAAATAGACCACCTTTCGTTCCTCTAGGATATCCTATAAACAACCGAATATTTGAACGAGATTCCAACTTATCAGCCCCATGTTTCAGCACATGTGCTGGACAACCCCAGATCCGAATGTGTTTCAAGTTCGGCTTTCGCCCGGTCCACAATTCCGAGGGCGTCTTAGGGACTGATTTAGAAGGAACCAAGTTCAGGATATACGCCGCTGTTTCCAAGGCATATCCCCAGAACGAAACTGGTAGGTCTGAATAGCTCATCATAGATCTAACCATTTCCATAAGAGTCCTATTCCTTCTTTCTGCTACACCATTCTGCTGGGGCGTGTATGGTGCAGTCATCTGGGAGTCAATCCCATTCTCTAATAAGTACGCCTTAAACTCTCCCGAGAGGTACTCTCCTCCACGATCAGATCGTAGAGTCTTTATGGTTTTACCATGAAGGTTCTCCACAAGAGCTTTGTACTCCTTGAACTTGTCAAAGCACTCGCTCTTGCGGCGCATCAGGTATATAAAACCATACCTTGAGTAATCATCAGTGAAGGTTACGAAATATTCATAACCTCCTCTCGCTTGGACAGATAAAGGCCCGCACAAATCAGAGTGAATCAACTCTAGTACTTCCTTGGATCTATACCCTTTATCACTAAAGGGTCGCTTGGTCATTTTTCCTTCCAGGCATGATTCGCAGGTTGGAAAGTCCTCATCTTTCACACCACTGAGTATTCCATCAGTTATCAACCTTTGAATCCTGCCCAAGTTAATATGACCTAGCCTAAGATGCCATAAGTACTTTTGATTCATCCTAGAAGGCTCCTTTCTCTTATTGGTACTAGATGTGTTATTTGACTCTACTCGTTGCATCGTGGAATAATCAGGATTAAGTATATATAAGTTGCCTATCAATGTACCAGAACAGATATACTCACCATTCTTTTTGATAATAACAGAACTATCAAAAGAAACAGAATATTTATTCAAAACCAACTTAGAAACCGAAACAAGGTTCTTTCTAAAGTTCGGTACATAAAGACAATCATTCAATACTAAAACTTTATTATTAAAAGACAAATAAATACCTCCCACTGCAACTGCCGCCACTTTCGTAGCGTTGCCCATGATTATATAAGGATGAGGCAACTCATGACGGCCACTATGTCCGAAGGAACGCCCGTGAGGGATCACGTTCTTAGGATGATAGGCTATCTGAATGAGATAGAGATTATGGGAGGATCTATCGATGGGGAAACCCAGATCGACATAGTGCTCCAGTCTCTGCCTAAGAGTTTTGAGCAGTTCCGCCTGAACTATAACATGAACAAGAGGTTATATACGTTGGCGGAACTCCTGACTGAACTCCAGGCGGCAGAGGGAATCTTTAAGAAGTCTCAGGCACTTGTGGCTGTGAAACTTCCTGGCCCTCCGGGGACTAAGAGGAAGAAGAAGCAAGGACGGAAACCCAGTGGACCCAGCAATGGTGGATCACGGAATGGAGTGAACAAGCCCAAGGGCAAGTGTTTCCGTTGCAAGCAGTCTGGACATTGGAAGTCTAATTGTCCTCTCAGACAAGGAG